>JBBBVU010000019.1:8713698-8723855 GCA_037177055.1 Atherinosoma microstoma
ACTCTCCATTACAGGCTAAAGACATTCCTGGGTTTATTGAAGATAAACAGAAGGCATTTTAAGAAGTTTTACATGAAATGCAACCAAACGACTGAACTGTTCCACTTTCCTTTACAGGTGCAGTCATTTGCCATTTAATAATCTGGTTCAAGCAAATTTAGGACATTCATAGTTTGTGGATTTAAAAACATTCAGCCTTAATTCATATGTTTCTTACATTGGAATACACCTTTTGGCTATCACCTTGGCATGTTCCACATGTAAATATCTAAAAATGTCCCTCACCTACAACAAATCTAGGCATCAATTTGATTATTTTCCATTTGACACTCAATTGTATTAGTGTGACCAAAGCAGTTGGTTATGCAAGTAAACTAGTCATAGGTGGCAATGAATTGAACGAACAGCAGAATGGTCAGATGAGTCAGTAATAGCATAACTTTATGGTCCTTTAATGCCAAGTAAAAACTTCCTTAACTAGTTGGAACTGAAGCAGCCTTTCAGATGTGAAACATCAAGGACCAAGAAACTGGTCCAGTTTGCTTCATTTGAAGCTCTTGGGATTACCATGACCTGAGCAGCTACACCACTTAACATTGGGAATAAATGAAATTGACATGTTACAATATAGGGAGCAAAATGGAAGAATTTAAGTGCAGCCAAGCAGGGGGAGATTCATCCATATAAAGAAGCATCCCTAGTTAAAGCAATTATGTCACAAGTTTAAGCTCACCTAATTCCTATAGATAATAGTAAACTATTGTATCTATAAATGTTGGAGTTAGTGTGCATTTGGTGCCAGTACTGAACTGTTGGACTAGCCCACAGTTAAACTCCAGTCCTTAAGGCCACTGCCCTGCAGGTTTTAGTCACTTTGCTGGCCCACACCAGATTCAAATTAAGCTCATCAATCCCGTTTCTGGGTTCTGCACAAGCCTAAAGCCATTAATTGGGACCTGGTGAGTGCAAGCATGGAAGCAGCCAGACCTGCAAGAAACTGGCCCCCCAAGGACCAGAGTTAAAGAACCCTGGACCAGCCCAATGCATTACTGTATTAAACTGCCACAGCTGGAATCTAAAGGGAAACTACCTTTGTTCAAAAAAGTGAAGCTACAAAAACTCATTACCATTTGAAAAGACCAGTGTTAAAGATTCCTGGTGCATGTTGGACGGCTGACCCATGTTTTAGTTCTGAAATTGCAAATATCACCAAGCAAAGCCCTGTAGTCTCATGAACTACTCTTCACTGGAAATGTCAAACCAATTTCTGACAAATGGTGAAGAAAAATTCTTAAAACTAAATCTAGCCTGCAAATTTAAGTTCAGCACACTGAAGTACCTCAAACTGCATTTGTTATACCTTTAAAGAGGAAAAATAAAATAAAATAAAGCATATTCCTGACTCTACAAAGCAAATAAACCTTATTCAATTAAAGGCATGACAAAAATTATATTCTTCAATTTATTGAGGAACTCACTTCAACCAAAATACACAACTCTTCCAAAATATTAACACAGGAATATTATACACTTTATAGACAACATAAGGATTTTGTGTCACAACACAAAAATTCAATCTTACAAAGCAAACTTCACATGTATTACCAGAATACTGTAAACTAAACTTATTTACACACTTGGGCTTTGAGTGGAGCCTTTGCCCGCTGGTCCTTCTCCACAGACTTGATGACCCCCACAGCAACCGTCTGCTTGAGGTCTCTTGCTGCAAAGCGACCTGTAGACACGGAGATGCTTATTACACAAACCAACAACATGAGGAAAACTTTAAACAAGTTTGTACTCTACCTAAAGGAGGGTATGTGAAGAAGCTCTCCACACACATGGGCTTAATGGGAACCAGCTTGACTGTGGCAGCATCTCCTGACATGAGGATCTGTGGGTGGTCCTCCAGTTTCTTGCCTGTACGGCGATCAAGCTTCTCCTTCAGCTCAGCAAAGCGGCAGGTGACGTGGGTGGTGTGACAGTCCAAGACAGGGGAGTAGCCCACTTTAACCTTCCCTGGGTGGTTCAGGATGATCACCTGAAGATCAGAAATTATTTTAGAGGGTTTCTTTTAATTAGAGAATTTTACCTAATTGAACAAACCTGAGCTTCAAAGCTGCGGACATCTGAGGGAGGATCTTGCTGGGCATTGCCAGCCACATCCCCTCGCCGCAGGTTCTTCACAGACACATTCTTGATGTTGAAGCCAACATTGTGTCCTGGGAGAGCCATCTGCAGCCCCTGGTGGTGCATCTCAATGGACTTTACCTCTGCAGTCAGCTTGGCAGGGGAAAACATCAGGGTCATGCCAGGTTTGAGGACCCCAGTTTCAATCTTACCCACTGGTACTGTCCCAACTCCTGAAAGACAAGGAAACCATTAACATTTCTAGGACACCAGAGTCAAGTCAGTTTAAGCTACTGGACAACACAACTTGCCCCCAATTTTGTACACATCCTGCAGAGGTAATCGTAGTGGCTTGTTGATGGTGCGGATAGGTGGGTGAATCGAGTCCAGGACTTCAAGTAGAGTCTTCCCACTTGCAACCCCTTCCCTTCGTCTCACCTTCCAGCCTTGGTACCACGGCATCTGCACAGACATTACTGTTAACACACTCTGTAACATTTGGTAATTTACTCTTAGTCTCTTTACCCTTTGAGTAGCAGTGATCATGTTCTCCCCGATCCAGCCAGAAATTGGCACAAATGCCACAGCTGTAGTGTCATAGCCAATCTTCTTGAGGAACCCGCTCACACCTCGAACCACTTCTTCATAGCGTTTCTGGCTGAAGGGCGGTTCAGTCAGATCCATCTTGTTCACACAGACAATCATTTGTTTGACACCCAGGGTGTAAGCCAGCAAGGCGTGCTCTCTGGTCTGTCCACTTCTGGATACACCAGCTTCATACTCTCCTTTAGCCGCAGAGACCACCAAAAGAGCAACATCAGCCTGAAAGAACAGAACCCATAAAATACAAGATTTCTACACACAAAAAGCTCACATGCTTTTTTTTTTTTTTACCTGTGACGTCCCAGTAATCATGTTTTTAATGAAGTCACGGTGGCCGGGAGCGTCAATTATTGTCATTGAGTATTTTTGGGTGTTAAATTTAAGCAAAGATATATCAATGGTAATCCCTCGCTCCCTCTCAGCCTTCAACTTGTCCAGCACCCAGGCAAACTTGAAGGAAACCTTTCCCATCTGCAAGACAAAAAGTTCAGTTACAGTATAACTACAGTTTCCTTCTATACAAGTTTTCTCCTCCTTACCTGAGCTGCAGCCTTTTCAAACTTCTCCAGTTTTCTCTGGTCAACGCCGCCACACTTGTAGACAAGATGTCCAGTGGTGGTGGACTTGCCGCTGTCAACATGGCCAATAATGACCACATTAACATGAGTCTTCTCTTTTCCCATGGCTATTGGCAGATTTGTTAACTAAAAGTCTCCAGTTACAATCTAACACTTGTTTTTCAAAATTTTTCTATCAAATAGATCTGCACTGCCACTTCAGAGTGCCTTTATAGGCTGTGTGACAGACAACTGACAACAGGTGTGCGGCTTCATTAAGCTTAATTGGCATCAGTCAGTTATTGATTAAAAATGAACATGCTGTTAAACAGCAAAAAGAAGTGAAAACCAGAAGAAAAAGCTAAAAAGCTTTAAGAATTCCTCACCACTGGCCTTTTATCTTGTGAGTAACACAGAAAAGCAAGAAATGTTTCAGGCTGAACTTTGATCAACAAGCAGCAGTTACACCATGGATCAGTTTATAATCTTAAATTACAACCAGCTGTGCCATCTGAGCCTTTGTACCCGTCCTAATGAGCAGGCTGTACGTGCTCATCAAACAAACACTAATCGGTCACAAAGCATCTGTCTTTTTATTATTATTTTTTTTTTACCTTGAGGAAGCTTTCTTTTCTTTTTTTTTATTGAAAAAACTTTGTCGTTATGATGAGAAAAAAGACCTGAAAGAGTTGTGTAGTGCAGTCAAGACATAACCTACAGATTTGTAAAGATTTGGAATCAACACTACTGGAGGATGTATCAATTTGTTGGAGGAAAAAGATAACATATGACACAAAACAGAATATTTTGGCTTTGTAAAACATATTTGCTGTTTTAATCCATTTTTTCCTCTGTTCTTGGAGAGCTTATTTGAGCTTTTGCACCTGATTGATTGGCAAAAAAAACATGGTCCCAACAAGAGAGCTGTCCATGGAAACAATGGAAAGGATGTTAAGTCATTTCCAAAGATATTTTTTTACAGAGTCTGGGAAAAAAATTGCTTGTTTTTCCCTGTTAGCAAGTACAAATGAAATGTGAAGGTTAAAGAAGGGTAACACACAGGTTGATTAAGGAAGACCTCAAATTCTCAGAAAAAAAAAACGAAAAACTATATGCCTTAAAAACAGGAAATACGAACCAAAAGAGAAGAAAAACAAAGAAGAGGACTCGTTCGTGACTGCACTCTAAACAGTCACCTGAAGCAATCAGGATTTACTTGGAAAAAAAACTAAACAACTACATAATCCATCATTAACACTTAAACAGAAAAAAAGTTGGACTAAACAGAAGCAGTCATGGACTGTGGATGATTGGATGAAACTGAAATTCAGTGCTGAATCACAAATCTGCATTTTGCATGGAGATTACGCTGGAACTTCTGTTTAGTGCAGGTCTAGTGAAACATAGATAAAAGGATGGCCTGAAGACAAATATATTCCCACAATCACTGATGATATGGGGTTGATTTCAGGTGTAGGACCGCGGCAGATGACAGACATAACCTCTATAGCAGTGATAGACTCGACCCTACGAGGGCCACAATCCAGCAGGTTTTCCATGTGTTCCTGCTCTGACACACCTGACTCAAATTAATGAGTCACTGTGCAGAACTTGATTGGCTGTTACATTAGTTTAATTTGATGCAGGTGTGTTGAAGAAGGAATACATTGAAAACATGTTGGACTGTCACCCTATCCAATTGAGAATCAGTGCTGGCAATGAAAAAGTAATTAAATCGGTATGAAAATATAAGTGAATGATGAAATTTTGGACACATTTCTTATTCCATCCATAAAAATGGGTTTGGTGATGCTGAGGTCCTTTTTCAGGTTGATAATGCATCTTCCTCAAAGCAAATTTTAATTCAAAAACAGTAACTTCATTTGGGCTATACACATGCATTTTAGAGTTTATTAGTACATTTGAGTACTGAAAATATATTTAAGTTATTCCTATGTCCTTAATCTTTCCTGATACCATATTACAGTCCTTTCTTCACAGCAGCATGAAAGTACAGACTGATTGTCTGTGAAGCGCCCTGAGATGACATTGTCGTGTATTGGCGCTATACAAATAAAGATAAATTGAATTGAATTGAATTGAAAGCATCAAAGTTTTCTCAGAGGAAACAACCTTCTCTTTGTTTTCCAACATCTGTTATTGCAAGACAGTTAGATTAATCTTTTAAGTGAACTGCAGTGAGACAAATGAGGGAAATGTATACTAAATGTACTTTATGGAATTATTACTGATGTCAGACAGACTGAATTAGCTCATTTTTCCTTTTCAGTGTTTCCTTGGATGGGCAGCTTTTTTTTTAGGAAATTGTTTTATATGAACACAATTTAATGAATGAGATTAATGTGCATTACAATCAATTTAATGACAATTGTTGTGGCACTATGTAGAAAAAACCCAAAAAAGGACTAAATTGAGCTGAAGCAATACTATATCAATTTACATGGTAATTGTTATAAACAGTTACTTAAGTCTGAATGTGTGATGCTAGAAATTAATGAAAAATTTGAGGCTGATGATTTAACCCTTTTTTGTTAAAGGAGAAGTTTAAGGATTCATGATAAAAGCTTTTAACAAATTCTACTTTTAACAAATCGTTGTTGACATTAAAGGAGTTTTACCATTTTTAAACCACTTCATTATAAAAAGTAAATGCATTAACCTTGTTATCATGCCTTATTTGATCTATACCCAAACTCTAATAGTACTCAGAGGAGTTTCACCATCAACTGAACTGAAACAGTTTGTGCATACAAGCTATGAAGGGAATATAAAGTGCCTGGTGCTAAGAGGACTAGAATGATGAATGACTTGATATATAAGGCTTATAAATCTCTAGAAATTCTGATCTTAAGGAAGATTCAACTTTATTTGAAACTTTATGTGAGTTCCTGTTGTAATCTTAATTTTTATGTACAGATGAGGCCAAACCAATTGTTGTAGCAGAAATGAGTTAGTGAAATACCATACCATATCAACTTTATTTATATAGCACAACAACCAAAGCTGAACAAAGTGCTGTACACAAGGAACTAACACATCAAATAAAATGATGTCAGTAACTTTCAGCTCTCCCACTGTTGAGTGGATTATTTACAAATTTATAACATGCCTGTGATTGTAGCATTATTAGATAAAAGAAATAAAAAGGAAATATTTTATATCACATTTTGACACATTTACCTCCATTCAACTATAATCTGTAATTTACTATGAAAACTAACATTAGTATGTATGACAAAGATCCTAGATTAGGTATAGTATATATTACTATATATCTAAATAGTATAGAATAGGTCTAGTAATAATGGTCACTTCTGTTTATTAATCAATATGGTCATAATGACGCATTTTTGTAAATCAAATCAATACAAATTGTGACTAAAAAAGAAGACATTGGTTTAAATGTCAATTAACACAACAGCGCCCCCTCAAGGCTCTAATTTTGGCCTTTTGCTCAATGGCACGTTGTTAGAGTGAATATACCTTTTAATATCTGATTCAAGGGAAAAGTATTTGAACTCGTTTTAATGTAAAGAGGTCCTGATCAAAGCAGCAGTGGGATTTATTTATAGCCCCCTTCTGTAGTAATCCGATGAAAGTGCTTGTTCGAACGATTCAGCGGCGGCGTTTTGCCCGAGTGGAACTATTTTTCCAAACAGAAAGGATGATATACCCGCCTCCTACGCACTCAGAAGTGACACAAAACGAGCCCACCTCCCGCCCGCAATGACGCTGGATAACTAACCCGGAAACAGCGGCAGCAAATCGCTTTTCTTCTCCTCTGAGTCCATACCGCTGCTTCCAGCGTGGTATCCAGACATCGACTCCCGTGTTTCTCAACGAGCATCAAGGTAAAAAATAAGCTGCATTAATCACTTTTTGTCGCCTCTTTCCGGCTCCTCTGCTAGCCGCCTTTACTACCCACCGGTTGCCATTCACTGAAGCTTGTTTTGACTCTTACATTTTGGTCCTCGTTGGTTAAATTAACGAGTCATAAACGTGTTCAGGTGAAACTGCACCCATTTATCTTTAACTTACTGCAAAATTAAAATAGTGAAAAATATATATTAGTATTAACGCGTTGTAACCTGTACATGTACCGTTAACTTCCCCTTTTCAGAGCAGCGGTTGATTTCTCAAAGGAGACACTGGGCTACACTGCTAGTCGGATTTTTTTCTTTATTTGGCCAAAGACATTGAATGAAACATGCTTTTACCCAAAACGTGTTTTTACAGACTCACCATCAGCTGTGTGTGGCCTCATATGCATTATGTACAGAGTTTTACACTAAGCGAATGGCTTGAATTGAGTCTGCTCGCTTTCAGGCAGCAAATGATGCATCATTAAAGGAAATGCACACACTGACAGCTGTGGTTTGTTTAGTGCTGGTTTGTCTTTCATATTCACTCTGATCAGTGTATATGAAAAGATTTGACCAGTTTTCCAAAGTATGCATTACTTTAGTTCGGGCATACAGCTGAGAAGTATCAGCACCACAGTATAGACAAACTCATTTACATGTATGGAATACATTTTAATTTAAGGTTATTGATTTGATGTTGCTGCTGGGTAGTTTTAATTTACTAAATCCAGGCTGGAAATGACAGTTACCATTTTTTAGATCAATTATGATTCAATCCAGGGATATCCATTGTCTTTTTTTTTAAATGTAATTGAAACAAACAAAGAAGTTGCAGTGTGTTGCATTTTTGCATCCATTGCCTGTCTGAGCAAAGAACCAAAGCACAAGATTGCATGTTATTTTCTTTCCACCAAGTCTCTGCAGAAGGTGCTGAAAGTGGAAGTGAAACTTCCCGACAGCCAAATTTGTTCATCATATATTGTGAAAGTGCAGCATCTACATTAAACTTGTCTCAAGGAGGTAAAGGTGTGTACTGTGATTAAAATTAGACCAGCCAGCAAATAGATATAGTTAATAATTCTTAGATGTTTATTGTGAACTTTAATGTTTGATGTTGCTAAAATAAAGATGAATATTCAATGTGGCTGCAAAAAGGAGCGCCACCGTGGTGGTTGTAAGCGGTTACTGAGACTCTCCTCATCTTTTTGTGACATCTTTTTGTGACTTTACTACAAGCTGATCAGATCTAAGATATTTTTTTATGGGGGGGGCAATCCAAACTGTGAAGAGATTATCAAAGGCCCACCCCTCTATGTTATTTGAGTCTTCCTCTTTTTAATTATTCCCTTTTTTACATCAGCCTCGTTTAATGGAAAAAGTTAGAATATCCTCGCTATAGATTTTTGCTTCTGTGTTTCTCTTTAGTTCAGACCGTCAAGATTGGCTTGAGACATGACAGTACCTGACTGGTACCAACTTGTTGCGCGGGCGCTGTCATACCAACACGAACAGATTGGATAATAACTGGGGTGACTTTTTCAAGAAAACTCCCCTTCTTCCTGGTTTTGATTCAAGTTGCATGCACAACCTGCAGCAGCTGTCCCCCCCCAAAAAAGGCAAACTTGAGGCTTCTGTGGACAAGAAAGTGAAATCTGCTGTTGGGCATTTCATGGCTTCAGAGTGTTATCTGTCTATGTTTTTATTCTCAAGGTCTCAGTTTCAGAAACAACTTTGAAATAAGAAATATGGTTCACTTGGCAGACCGTGTTCTCATAAATCCCAGGCAAGTGCAAGTGCTGACGTGCATCTGCAGCTAGGCATGACCTTTTCTTAGAAATTAAACATCTGTTGTATCCTGTGCAGCCTAGCCATCATGCCAAACAATTTCTTTTAGTCAAGGAAGAACACCTGACAGGTCCTTTTATTTTTTAGAAGAGCAGATTATGTTGAAAACCAAAACGCATAAAAAGCAGTACAAATTTCTCATCTGATCCAATGAACTCAGCCACCCAACAGAAATCCCAAGTGGGGAGATTTTCCACATAACTTTCTCCCACAAATGTTTTTTTTTTTCTTTTTCTTTTTTTTTTTTGGTTCAGGCAGTTGTAGATACTACAGCTGGTGTGATGCCCCTAGGCTCAAAGTGAGTGTCAATGTTGGCTAATTTAAATTTTTAATAGTTTTTCCAGAACTATTCCCATACAACTTCCTTGTCCAGTGCTGCTCTGGAGTTTTCAAGCTACAAACCTGCAACCAAAACCCACAACAATTTTTTAAATAATGTTATTTGCTGCTCTGACAACTGCCTAATCCTTAATCGCCTAGTAATAGTAAGAAAGTGGCTCTGAAGATAGTTTCAGTACACACTATGTTGGCTTGACAGGAATGTCCCATAGACATCCAAATGAGGGGGTCTGGGTCTCTCTTTGCAGCTGGGTATGTCACTGAGTTGTGTGCTTCAGGTTGGGTTACTGCAGATATTTTTGCTATGAGAATACCAAGCCTTTCCTTTAGACTCCTGCTGACAGACTATATTATATACCCCATTACCAGCGGCAAGTGGATACACACTCACACATAACACATCGAATGTCCTGTCTGGGAGAATCATTGTCTTCAGACTGTGCACCATTGTGTGATTTAAATGCAGTATTGTGACATTTCAGGCAGCCAAAATTTACTTATGATTGTTTATTTAGAGGACTTAAACACTTCTCACAATATTGGTGTGTGTGGATGCTTAATTTAACCACACAAGAAATTAGTTTTCTTAAGCTGTAAACCTCTTATTCATGCTGAAGTGAGTAGTTTTTGTCATCAATAGTAAGTGGACACAGAACACAAGCAATGGTATTACACCATGCAGCAGCCAATAGCAGCCTCATAAGACAACCACAGGATTAAGCCAGCAGTTCTCCTGCATAGGGGGGGGGGGGGGGGGGGGGGGGGGGGGGGGGGGGGGGGGGGGGGGGGGGGGGGGGGG
>JBBBVU010000019.1:8734524-8789398 GCA_037177055.1 Atherinosoma microstoma
AAGCTCTGGCGCTGGAATGCTGCACCGTTGTGACAGCTAAGCCTCAAGTGGTGCATGTATGGAGCACTAAGTCGGTGCATGTGTTTATAGGCTAATGCCATGCTGCCATAGTGCCTATAGTGCGGCTTGAATCCATTCACTAAAAAAGACTGAATGAATGGCGTGCTATTTCAGCCGGCACACAGAACACAACCCCGTGGCGATGCATGGGAACAGTATATGTGTTGCATTATACATGGAGTGTGGAGCTTAGTTAATGCGGCAGCCTGAGCTCTGTGTGAATAGATACAGCTTGGATTAGCTTTGTTAAGCCAGGGGGAGGTGTCCTATGTTCTCCTGAGGTGAAGCTTTCCTTAAAACTCATATCTGGACCAATACTGCCCCCAACTGGTGAAGTTTTGTAGTGTTATATTTGAGGAAATGATGAATTCTGCTCAGAAAAGCTCATTTTAAAAACAGAATTATTACCTCAGAAATGAAACCTAAATCATTAGTTTAAGGATGTCACAGATGTACTTATTAATACACGGGATACAATTATCACAAGTTTGACTCTACTCTTGACTCAGCATATGGAAGATGCTTTGGTCTCCTTCTCTCAACCCCACCCACAGAATCAGTAATTTGAGATGATACGTCTGAGTGGATGTAATATTTAGAGAAGTCTTGTTGTGTCAGCTAAAAGCTCCCAGCTTCTCTTTGCTTATCTATTATTTACACCGATGGTGGTTTGACACCATGTAACTTCCTGTCCCGGTTTCTGTGAGGAGCTTTCAGACTGCCGGCCATTCCTCTGCAGACATACGCGGTAGAAAAACTGAGTCTGGCAGATGAGCATGTAAGATTGGAGTGAAATTTAATCTGTGGAAAAGTCATTTTAATCTGGAATATGAGCCACTATCCTGAAGTAGCTGCACATAAACACCGGATAGTGCTCTGGGATCTGCCATCAATACTTCTTCTTGCAAAATCATTTGCTAGTTATCTCCAACATTTGTTTGCAGCAACATTGAATTTTGTGGCAGATTTAGTTTGTTGTTACAGTTACTTTTCTGGAATTTGTTGTTTGCAAATTGGGAAGCATCCTTTAAGTCAGCATGCACTGTCGTAAGGGTTGGGAGTGGTCTTGCACAAGATTCCTTGCCTTGAGTGCATAGCTGTTTTTATCCTCCAGATGGCGCTCATCTCCTACTGAATGAAAATACAGGTACTCTTCAATCTGAAACTCATCATCTCTCAAAAACCTCCTCTGTGCCCCACCCAAAATCCAGTTAGGGTTATAGTGAATGGAGGGAAATATCTAAGGTGATGTTAATCCATGCTTCTTCAATTTCAATCTGGCCTAATTTAGCCTTCCAGCTACAGACGTAAACTACCCCCATTCTTATTCTCCTCACACTCACGAGTTCTGATATGAACAAGCAAGATTTAAAGATGCGCTGACATTGGTGAGTCACATTCACTCAGAAGGTCAGTCAAGTAATGATGGCTCAGGGCTGTTTCTGCAGAAGAATGGGAGATCTGTGTGAATGGATTCAAGAGGCGGCAGCCCCTGAGGGAGGTGCTGCTAAGACCGGCGACAGCGAGTCGATGTACCCTCCTTAATGATTTCCTAACACATCCCGGGAAGGACTCAGAGGACTCTCAAGGACAGGGTGGAGAAGGTTTCGCTTTGAAACAGACATTGGGGTAAAAACGGTCGAATAAGCAAGAAAGTTAATGCAAACACAGCACTTGTTACAGCTCCTCAAATCCTTTTGACATAGATTTACCATAATATTTTCTTTTGTTTTTATTTTTCTTTTAACTTGAATGATCATCCATACCCATGTAGTGTTGAGACAGAAGTTTTCTCTTTACCTTTTTTATCTCTTAAACACATCAATTTTGTCTTTAAAACGATCCGAGCTGTCAGCATCTCTCTGTGTTGTGATGGGATAAAGTGTTGTATTGGTGTGACTGAAGAGAAGCGCTAAGAGCCTCTTCATAGAGCTCAGTTTCAATGAAGCCAGCATTTTAGCAGACTTGTGTATGTGCCTGTTGCCATGGTTTCCAACTTTCATCAGCTGCTGTCCAAAAAGAAGAGCTTAGCCGAGGATGAGGCGCTCCTGCTTTCATCCTCCTCTCTGATGTGCCTTTATGGACAAACCGTCAGTTTCATGTGCTCGTTTACTTTCACGGTGATTGGGTTCATCACGGCGCCGCTGCTGGGAAGCCGTGCAGGAACTGTTTTTATGAAGGGAGTATTTTTAGCCGCCTGTGTAGTTGCAGGAGTAAGATGAGACAGCCAATACCGGATGTCACCTCAAGTATTGCCGTCAGTTGTCATGATTCAGTCTTACTCTAGGGTTTGTTTTGATTTGCTTGAATCTGGGTGAGGGGGGTATTAGTTGATGTTTACTCGGGTGAAGGGGGGCAGAGGCGTGGCCACGAAGAAATCAAGTTCACCCCCTGTAAACAAGCGAGTAGTTGCCTCCCCCTTTTTCCTTTTGCCCTCTGAGCCATTTTTGGTCAGCTGGGTAGGATTGGCAGGAGAGGGTGAGGAGGAGTTGAGCGGAGGGGGACGCTGGGGGATGCATCGTAGCCCCATTTGGGAAGTGCTCCCCCATTTTTCTGCCTGTCGAATCAGGACAGTATCAGTGAGCTCCGGCGGGTCCAGGTCTGGCCGAGTGGGCTAATGCGATGTGGCATGTCAACCGGGGGAATCTAGGTCAAGTTTAAAGCTGCCTAGCTCTACCCGCCTCTGCCGCAGTGTGACGCCCCCAAATCCCTCCCCATCCACACACATACTTATATTCACCTCACATCCTTACCTGCACTACTCTTGATCTAAATATTTTATTCAGTCAGAAATTAGCAATGCAACACCCCCCTTACCCCCCCCCTCTCATACTCACATCATTTCAGACACTAAAACACACATGCACACAGACGGCTGCCTTGGCCCATCCCCCCCTTCCTCCACACCTCAGGCAGGCTCTCAGTCTGAGCACGGTGGAGCCCACGTGACACTCTGCGCCGAGGCTGGGGAAGGGAGGGCGTTGTTTTTCCTCCATAGTAAAGCAGCAGGGCACGTGGATCCTCATGCTGCAGCCGAGTAGTGGAATGTCAGCACTATCCCAGCCCCACATTAGCCAGCCCCTTGGCCCCCCGAGCCGTTTCTGTTGCCGCAGTGCCCGGTTTCAGCTGTGCCCTGCTTCTTGGTGTGCTATTTACAAGGGAGACAGAGAGCTTGGAGATGTTAAAAGGCAGTGCCATGCAGAGGTCAGGCTGCTGCATGGGCGTGGCACTGTTTTGGTGTCCTCACCATATAGACTTGATCTCTGCACCACCAACATTCTGGAAATATGTGGGATTTTGGCTATTTTATATCCGCTGTTTTAATATTTTATTGATATTTTGTTTTGGTGACCAAGAGCATTTTAATAATTATCTTTTATTTAAAAGGCAAAAATTAGCTTATTCATCAATGTATGATTTTTAATGGAGCATTATGTTTTTTACAATGCAAGTGATCATAAAAATGTGACTTTGCTGAGCTGCACAGAAAATCAAATCTCATCAAATCACTAAGTGCTCACTGGTGGAATTAAATATTTCTCCACCATCTGCAGTTGACTTTACTCCGCTACTAATCCGCTGTTTTTGGCACATTACCTCATCTGTATTAATGTATTCATGTGCTTTCAATTCCTACTACTACTGTACTCGCTCCTTACCCGGTGCTTGCTCCTGATTGGCTGCTACAATGTTTTTCAATGGCTCCAAATTTTTTTTGACTCCATGGATACAGCGAGCTGTTGGGTAGATCGCCTCAGCCAATAAGAGGGCTGCGCGGGCTCCAGCTTGTCAGATTCTGCCCCTGGCCTTGGGAGCAGCCCTCTCTCCCTCACAGCGAGCACGCGATGGCTCAGTGGGGGGGTTCAAAACAACAACAAGGCTGTCGTCGGGCTTGCTGTGGTGCCCAGGACATGCCAGCACAGACGGGCAGTACTCCAGCCACAGAGAGTTCCCTAATATCTCTCTGATATGTCCCCTGCTGCCACTGCCCTTCGCTTACTACGCTATCACTAAGCAACCAGTTACTTTATTTGGCTTAATTATCAAAAATTCCTCTTTTGAAGTGAAGGCTGTGATCATAAAGCGCTTGTTTAAGCTGGAAAGTCTGTGTTTATGTAATATCTGAACAACTCAAGGATAATTTTGACTGGAGGGATTCTTGAAAAGCTACAAAATGTACCAATATAATCAGCTCTGTTTTTGTTGTTTTTTTCTCGCTGCACTTCAGGATTCTCTTCTGCACTTTGAAACACAGCCACACAAATCCCTGTCCTTAAAATGACCTCATTTCTAACAGCACAAGGGAGAAGTGGCGGGCTCTACAAGGCTGCCGGCATCCTCGTTACTCAGGCTGCTCCTGCCAGCCGACTCCAGTCAGTGAGCGGCTGAGAGGTGGCAGCAGAGGACTGAAGGAGGCCTGGCGGTGATGGGCAGTGCCCACATCATCCAGCAGGGTGAGACCAGTGACAGGGCTCAGCCCTTCTGAGGCTGGATCAGGTGCCGCTTTCTGACAGCCATCGAGGTGCCAGTGTTGGCACAGTCAGACATTCAGGTCACATTAGTGAAGGGTAATGGGACGAGGCCGGACAAGGCAGGTGGGTCTGTGCAGGTGGTCAGTGGGTTTGACGAATGACAAAATTTGAAAAAAATAAAAACATCTTCACTTTAGACAGTCCTGCTAATTCATTGTCAACAGAGAGGAAGAAGGAAAACCAATATAAAAATTATAAATAGACCAGATATAAGTAAAAAAACATATTACTACAACTACATATATTTAGACTTTAAAATATATTAAGACCCATTTAATTTATTATTACAGAGGCCTAAGGGGAAAAAATGATTAAGGATTTGATATATGATGCAGAAATGAGAGAATTTAACTGTTTTAACTGTCTTAATGATTCTCAGTAGATCATTTCAGTCTAAATTGTCTTCTCACATTTTTTTCCCCTATATTTAAAAAGAAAAAGAAAGGGACATGACCCCCTGTCAGGTTTTCAAGAATCCATATAACTTCCCCCTCCCTCCCTCTACATCAAGCATCTCATGCATTTTAAAGCCCACCCCATCTAACCCCCCGCTGCTGACTGCTGAGTGTGTACTTTGCTGTGTCACAGCACCACCTTGTCTCCCAGCATTACCTGCGCTGGCATGATCGGCCATTCCCACTGGCCCCCACACAGTCACTTTGGCTTTTCCCCTGTCACTCATCTCAGGTGAGTGCAGCAGTGCCCCCCACCCCCTTGCCCTCTTGGAGTACATCCTGTCCATCTCTGCTCTGTCACGAGGGGTTAAATCTGTCTCCGCTGGTGGAGCTTGAAACCATTTCTCTGTACAAACTGCTGCAGATTTCTGACTTGTCATACATTCTGTTGACCTGTGCTTCTGACAACGAGCTGCTTGGTGCTTTCTGGGAGTCACAGGATCGACAGAGCAGAGAGCAGAACTAGGCTGTTACTTGTTAATGCCCAACTGAAGGCTGAGATGTAAGCTAAGAGGTTACATACTGTATACAGTCTGTGTGTAGCATGCAGCAGGGATATGGATGTAGAATAATTGAATAGGGAATTTTAGAGTCCAGTTTTTTTCCCTATAATCCTCAGTTATAATGTTTAAATCTGCAGGACACCTGAACATCATTAGTATCATGTTTACCTTATGTGCTCCATGCACAGTATTTATGCTTTGTGGCAGGTGTTTGATGATTGGTTCACAGGGTAAATTTAAAGTATTCAGTAGTTTTATGTTCTGTTTAATTATAAACGTTAGCAGATCTTTGATATGCTGTGGGCGAGTGATGATATTTGTTTTTACATTTTAATGATTCAAATAGTTTTTGGGGTTTTTCCCCTTATTAATTATGCATTAAAGCTTTTTTATTTTTTTGTTTTAAGTACTACAAAGTTCTAACATCATCACCATAGGGACATTATTCTGTCCTACAGATGATTTTCTATACCTGTGGTTCTCAAACTGCTGATCAGGACCCCTGTGGGGGTCACAAGATAATTGTAAAAAATTATATAGACTACATTTATAAAAAAAAAAGAAGTGGGATTTGTATCATGGCTGTCAAAATTATTCATTATAAATAAAAAAATGTTAAACACATTTTTTTATGTGTTTAACATTTTAACTGCACTTTAATATTTATTACTTACGTATATAGATTTATCTTTCTTATATTTTTAATATTGTCATGTGTAGCTGCTGTTGATTGAGAGATGCTGCTGCCAAACAGAATTTCATTGTATTTTTTGTACAATGACAATAAAGCTTCTTCGTCTATTAAACCATTAATCCAGAGATTAATCTGAAATTAGCACCTTCATTTCTTAATACATTAATGCATAAACAACAAAGTATGTACACATGCAATATCAAAAAACTGAATTTAGCATCATCTCTGGGAGAGACGCTGATTATGGGCATTTGTACTTTAGGTGCCTTGTAACTGTGGTGAACCAAACCCACGGAAAACCACTTTATCCTCTTTTATTTACAAAGATTCTGATTCGTTTTCAAGCCTTATATTTAAAGGATGGCTGCATGATGACCCATATGATATCATTAAATGAATCACTGCTGTCGCGGGAGGAGGGTCACGAATGCCAACGTATGTTATCTTGGGTGTCGTGGCTCAAAAAGTTTGAGACCCCCTGTTCTATACTGCCTGAAACATGATGTGATGCGCAGCACAACCCCTGTTTTCTTTCCCTCTGAGTGATCCAATCTAGCATCTATCAAAGATAAAAGGTGATAATGAAAATGATTTTTTCTCTTACATGATTATGTGCAGCGTACTGCAGCCATCTGTTTTGGGGTGCTGCAGTCTGACACTGTGCTGCTGCAGAAAATATGAGGTGTTGTTGCTGCACCTTGTGCTCGCTGAGTACTTGCGTTGCTAAAGTATGTTAAATATTGATGTAATGTTTCTGCTATTATTACCAAGACACTGCTTTGCACTACATGAAGTCATTATGATTCTACACGGATGAACAAGTGCATTGTAAAGCATCTCTACAACTGTAGGTTTGAGTCATGAACAACTTACTCTTACAGAACGGAGTCTGTTGGACGATTTCCTTTCTAAAAGCTTAATTGTATGTGTTGTTGTGGAGCTACCAGCTACCTACTTAATGTGTGAACACAGATTAGCAGAGAGATCCCTGTGGAGGATAGTGACTTTGCATATAACTGCCTGTAAAGACGTTTTGAATGCTGGGAACAGGGTCAGCAAAGCAGAAAAACTCAAACTTGTATTCTTTATTTTTGGGACTTTTTGGTTTGACATCTGGCTGGTAAGAGGCTGAGCACAGGAAGCGCATACTAAGGGGGTCCAAGGGGAGTGCTGGTGCTCATGAGCGGTAGGCACATGGCTGAGTTCATACATGCATCAGAGCAGTGAAGCAGAGCAGGAGCGAGGTGCCTCAGATACAGCAGCGTATCGACACCTGCTCACTTTCCCGCTGCGCCGTTCCTCTTTTATTGATATCTCCCTCTTTTCTTCAACAGGTATCATAACATGGGGAACCTACTGAAAGTTCTGACATGCACAGATCTAGAACAGGAGCCCAATTTTTTCCTTGATTTTGAAAGTAAGTTTCTTTGCAAGTATTTGCTCTCACTGCTGATATTGATCACACGAATATCTTTCCATAACGTTATCAACTCTGAGCTTTCATGTCTTTTCATCTTAATTTAGCTTTACACTAGTTTCCCCCAGCAGCCACCTTTCCCCCCCAAAAAATCAAATCAAATCTAATGCTAGAGCTTCTGCACTTTTCCACCGACCTGCCTTTTCCACAGTAAAGTGTGTGCAGAATAACAATTGGAGCAGAGCTGTAACAGAGGCCCCCTCCCTCAAAAAGAAAGCATCGGAGTTCAGCTGTTTTATAGCCTAAGGCCCCTGAACACAGCTTGAACCTGCACTGTACTATTTTCACACTTGGCAAACCCAGAGTCAGAGATACCTTAGGAGAAAACAGTTTCTGGAATGGCTCATACTGTTTCTAGGTGTTTTTTTATATTAAAAGAACATCATGTTTTTACATCCAGTGGATACCTTGATGCAGTGTTGCTAAGGAAAGCTTTTGTGTTTTCCCACCCAGATGTGTTCATAAATGCAATATAGATGAAATAGACAACGGCTTATATTTACTGTTTTATGAGCAGGGAGGTAGGCGCTTGTCACACTTAACATGTTCTCACTTCAAGTAGTGAAAAAAGGTGCATAGTGTCGCCATTCTGTATCGCCCATTCTCTCAAGTCTAAGTGAAATTTCTGAAGTCAAACCCACTCTACATCCCAGAACCATAACAGTGTTTAAAAAAGAAGAAGAAAAAAAAAAACTAAATTTCTTATCTTGCTTCAATGTGTCTTCTCTCACCCTGGAAAGTGGGTGGTGTCAAAACTTAATGAGAAGCAGTTGGGAGATTAGATTATTTCAGTGAACTTTCATTAACATAATCAAAAGTTGTTTATTAAACTTTCTATGATATCAAAGACTTTGAGGGATTTGTTAAATCAATGTGAATATGGAGCAGATACCGATCGTATGCGCTTTGGTGACCATGTTCCTGTTGTCCCGTGCAGATGCACAGCCCACAGAAGCAGAGCGAGAGGTGTGGGAGCAGGTGGACGTAGTGCTGAAAGACGCAAAGGGGATCCTGGACGAGCTGCAGGCCTACAAGGGAGCAGGGCAGGAGATCAGAGAGGTACAACTGATTCAGTCTTCCAACTTATTTGTAACACCCACAACACTAATGTAACTGGGTTTGTAAGCACATGAGGAGTGTAGGTGTTGCCTGTAGCACGGTTTGATGCTGTGTTACAATTCTTTTACACAGCCTCTTCAGCAGTCCACCCTTTAGATAAAAATGAATAAAAGCAGACCTTTTTATGGATTAAAATGGAAAAAACCTCAAATGAATAACCTTTACAAGAGTGAAGTGTAGTAGTTATTAAAACAGTTATGTCTTGCCTCAGTCTGTTTAGTTTCTTTGGGTTTTTTTTCCCACCCCTTACCTGCAAATTAAACCATAAAAAGGAATTTGGTATTCATCTAAGCAGGTTATTTCCTGTCATGTTGGCTTTCAATGTTTATAAATTTAATTGAACAGTAAAATTCAATTAATCATTATTATTCACAGTCCCAGCAAATTCAGGAGTAGAGTGACTTTTTACTTGTACTTGTACTGGCTCTGCCAAATTTATCAGACTTGATGGGAGACATAAAAACATTGAAGATAATTCTTAATGCAGAGTTTGTTTTCTTCATTAACAAGCTTTCTTATTCCTCATCCAAACCCGGGACCTGCATTACCCACGTTGCAACACATTCTTCAGCAGTTTGATGATGCATGTGCTGTGTCTGTTGCAGCAAATGTAGCTTCAAACCGCTAACCTCAAGCGGAGATTAAGGGTGTACTACAAAGGCCTGGTACCTCTTTGTAAGGCTGGATACATAGTTTCTGCATGTGTGAACCCATTGGGACTCTTGGGAAATGCAGACATAAAGGTCCAATCCTGGTTCCCATCTTAGGCCCAACCCTTTCCAATTTGCAGGAATAAGGCCCCCCCCTTCTTTAGGGGATAAAGGAGTAGTGGTCATCCACTTCTTTATTTTAGGCTTTGGTGACATTTAGATGACCACATCACCATTACAAAGTAAGTTGTTACAAATATCTGGACTGCATGCATTGTGCCACAGAGGGACCCGGTGGACCTTCATAGATTGCTGTGGATGACGAAATTTATCTGTGGAAGCTGTGAAGTTTCTCAATGACACCACCGAAAATGTGTCTGTTTGAGATGTTCTTTAGATAGAAAGGACACCCCCTTTTGTTTTGCTGTAAAAAGAAAAAAGAAGGAATCTGTTGATTAATAAAAACATAACTCTCAGGTGTGTTTGAGTTGCTTTTTCTCCTTTTTGCGGTAAACAGCTGAGGTCATTACCTTTTTAGACTTTCAGACAGCTTTCAAGCAATCTGCATATTGTCCTGGCAGTTTGTACAACTGCAAACACCTCCATCTGGAGCAACAAAAGACTTATTCACAGGCTGCAGTGCACCACAAATCTGTGTGAAATGGGTCCCACTTTAACAATATGCATCACTACACAGAATAAGGGGTGGCTTAAACTTTTTTTTTTGAACCTTTAAACTTTTCTAAATCTTTCAAAGCAACATTGATCAAATTGTTTGAATCTTAATGTTTGCCGTTACGTCATTTCCAGGCCATCCAGAATCCAAACGACGAGGCACTGCAGGAGCAGGCGTGGGCAGCTGTGGTTCCTTTGGTGGGGAAACTGAAGAAGTTCTACGAGTTCTCCCAGAGATTAGGTATGTAACGGCCTGCACCGTTTCTACAGTAACTTTATTATGTAGGGCAGGAAACATTACATCACTGGCTCTCATACTGAGGCTGCTGCATGCACTGTTCCAAGTGGAACGAGCTCAAGGATCCTGAGGAGTAGAGATTTTCCTCAAACTCTAAATGATGTTACGTATGACACTGGCGCTCTGAAATTTGCATTATATAAGCCATCTCATTGATGTTTGTAATTTGAAATGCTATCGGTTCCAAGCTCGATGTCCTGAATATAAAAGGCCTCTTTAAGTGGCTCTGCGCAGACACTACCTCTATACGTGACCTTAATTGTTTGTGTGTGCATCTGAATTATTGACTGCTGAGCCGGATATGTCAACAGACATTCGATGCATTCACATAACATGCAACCCAGCCTCTTGTAGCATGCTTACAAACCCCACACAGCCTTGCGTTCAATACGCTGCTTGCGTTGCACAGTGCACTCACCCCTGTGTAGGATGGGGCTGTAGATTGTTTAATTAGCATAGAGAAGATGGGGGGTGGGGACGTAGGCTTACTGCTCCCTGATCTTCTTATGACCCTGAAGCTGAGAAGGGGGGTGGAGCTTGCCATGCCTCAGTGCCCTCAGCCGTGTGATCTCAGTGGCGGCAGAGAAGGTAGTCAATGGAAGCAGTGGGCGGCGGCAGCCTGACGACGACTATTATGTAACAAAGTAGGTCATCTCTCAGCTTCGTCTGCTGCTCCAATTCACTGCCTTGACTTTTGGCTTCAGGGGCCATGTTGGCCTCTGCAGTCTGCCGTTTCTGACTTGGATGAAGCTGAAAGTCTACTACAGGCTGGTGGAGCGATACGCAGAGCAGGTCGACCAAGTAGCTTGTGTCATTATTAGCTCTGCAGTTGAAACAGGGACTTATTTCTCCACTAAAATAAACTCAAAACATTCGTGGACGGCCGATATTTAACCTAAATGAAAATATTGGAATTTTTTAGCCTGGGGGATATTTTCCTTTTTATGTGTGGGTAAAATATAAAAAAAATCTTGGCAGTCAGACCTGTAGTGAGAGTTCCATGATGGGCAACCACTATACGGCTGGAGAGTAATATAATGGTTCAACCATCTGACGTTGTCAGACTTTTACAATAATATTCTGAGCCCATCACATAGAGGAACTCTGCTGAGGTCTCACTGACAGAAAAGTGTCGATCCCAGACGTCTGTCAGTCAGGCAGGATATACATCCAGGGTAGAGTGGACCTTTACAGTTAGAAGTAGACTGTGGTAACCACAGTCAAGCTGCAAGTAGAGATCAGGAGTGGACTACAAAGGTACTTGTTTTTTTTTTGGGATGCTTGAACCAATTAGGACTCTTAAGGCATGTAGACATAAAGGCCCAATACCAGTTCCTATACTAGCATGTCTTTCCATTTAGCAGCAGTGAGGAGTAGTGGTCATCAAGTCCTTCATCTTAGGCTTTGGGCCTATGTAGATGACTAGGTCATCATTACTCCTTGATTCCCATATAAAGACAAAATAGAGGGAGAGAGCCGAGGGTGAGACTAGGGCTAAGTCAACTGTACCAACTCTTAAATACTCCGGGGTACGTTCTAGACTGTGTGGATGACAGTGATTCTCGTGCAAAGTCTCTGGTTGTCATCCTGTTTCTTAGTGTCCCTGTCAGGTTATGTTTTGTTGTTTTTAATCTTAGCACATGCCAAGTTGATTACCTCAGTCAGCGCAGTTACAAATATTTGGACTGCACACATTTTGCCATAGAAGGACCTCGTGGACCCCGTGGACTGCTGAGGATGATAAGATTTATCTTGAAGAAACCTCACAAACACGAAAGCTCTGAAACCTGAAATGTTGGCTGTTCTTTTTGAGGTGTTCTTCATGTTTTGATGCACATTAAAAAGTAGAATGTGACCAAGAAAATTTTAAAAGAAACAGCAAAAACCTTAAAGATGCATGGTGAGGTTTATTTTTTATTATTTTATTTTTTTATAAATAAATTCCCTCCATTAACGATCCAGGTTGGTGACTCTATATTATGTAGTTGTATATGTTTTTACCCTGAGATGTTCATTTTGCTTGGACAAGCAGTAAAAATCTTACATCTGATGAGACTGCAACGGCCAATATTATAGATTCTTACTTGATAATTGAAATAAACTGACAAATCAGGTGAACATTTAATTTGGTGGAGCTGACATCTACAGAGCTATGCCGAATGCTTGATTTAATTTCAGACCTGCTTCTTTCAATAAGGGCAAAAACTTTTCAGCTCTCATCAGAGACTGTAGCGTCAAAACCAAACTGAAGTCCTGCCATCCTCTGACCCGCCTTTCTCTGCATGGACATGCCCAAAATTCTGCTCGCCTGTTATGGGATGATCTGATGAGATTGGACATCTCCCCCGCACCCCCACCCCTCTTTGCCTTCTCGACATAGTAGAGTGGCTCATTTCTGACTGCCTAAAAGCAGCTCCATCTTAACTTCTGTTTTGACTGGGATGTAGACAGAGGGGGAAAAAAAACTGCACCACTAAGGCCATTTTTAATCAGCTGCTTCGCTGCAAATGCTGGCCCAAGCAGATGGAAGTCATTACTGGACAGCAGACGTGCTCAATTTACTGCACCGCAGTGCCAGCTCTCTGTCCGTCTCCTGAAAGTCCTCCTACGATTATCTTCAGTAGACCCCTGTCTGAAATCAGCCCGTTTCTGGGTTTTTTGTTGACATGTGCATTGTCATTTGTAATCAAGAAGAACTGCAAAATACAGTTGGAATAAATCAATTTAAATGGAATTTGCTACCACATAGCTTATAGATGCTGAGTTTGTCTGGGTTATATCATTGTTGAAGCTTCTCCTTGTGTGTTGAGACTGAACTCAAAGCACCGTCTGGGTCTATAAATAAAATTCCCTCTGGGCTTTAAAGATGTTTTAAGTTCCTCCTTGCAAAAAAAATCCCCTGTTTGAATAACACTTGTTTATTTAATATTACTTGAAAATTCTCAACATTTCACTTAATGTGTTTCCTCATTTCCCTGCTGATCGCCATCATGCCTCCTTAATCATTGGTCCATGGGCATGTTATGTCAAGGCAGGGCACAGGCTTTGTATTTACTGACTGTCAAAACAATGAGCGTAATCCTACTTGAATGAAATCATGTCACCCCCACACACCCCCATACCATTTCCATGCCAATAAGATAATTAGTCCCATGTCTCATCTGCATCTGAGCAGGATAGCCCCTCAAGCCCCCTCCACCCCTCAAAATACTACCCCCCTTTCCATCCCAGCCCTCCTTAGACTGGCATTGGGCCCTGGGCAGTTTGGGCACCACCGCTGCCCCATTATCTGTCTCCATCCTAATCAGGATGCTTCAGCTAGCTGACACACTGCACTGCTCACAGATCTGGCTGTGCTCATGATTCATTTCGACAGTTGTTCCTTGACCTTACACAGAGTCCATGAGAAGAAGGAGTAGTTTGTTACTCCTTATTTTCTCCCCATTGATGTTATGTGCAATAAAAATGTGAAGACCTTTGAGGCAAATTTTGTGGTATTGAAACAATTAGTATTTCAATCAAATGAATTGGCAGCAACATCAGTTTCAATCCTTGGGAGGAGTTTTTTTTTTTATTTATTTTTTATTAACTACAGTGTTTAAATGTTGAGTGTACATTTTGGCTGCAGCTTGGGATTTTTTGTATTATCAATAGAATTGTCCAAATCTTAACTTAAACTTATAAAATGTCTACTTCTATTTTCCAAAATCAAAGTAGCTTCTTTTGACATTTTTTCAAACAGGCAAAAAAAACAAAAAACGGATTATAACTTTTTTAATTTTTTCAACTTTAATTTTTATAAATTTTTTCACCCAGTTATGATTTCTCTAATAGTGGACTCCTGCAGGATTATAATGCAGCATAAAGTGACACCCATTTATAAAGCATCTTGTTGATAGTAGCTTCTCTGTCTGCAGACCCTTGTAGTCCTAAGTGCTTGAGTAAAAGGTAACTGGACTGTTCCTTAGTTTTCATAAACATTTCACCTCACATCACAGGAGCAGCCCTGGTTCTAAGTAACTTGCTGGTCTGTTGTTGGTACTGAAATTAGTGCTCACTAACGGCTCAAGATGTAAATGATGCTGCAGGTAGAGCGATATCAGGACTTGCTATCAGGTTGTTGTTCTTGGAGAAGATGTTCTAAAGAAGTCACATGGCCTCCTACTTTTCTGTTCTTCCTAGATGACGCACACATAAATTTGTTAGATAAATCAAAAAGGAAAATAACTGGTTGTTGCAGGCTTGGAGTTTCATTAGTAGTTTCTGCACCATTCTGCATTTCGTACTTTAATAATCATCACTACCCTGCTACAATGAACATGTCTTCTTTTTTCTGACCTTTTGCTTCTTGCTACTGGAGCTGTTAACCGGCTGCCTAACCTGAATGTTCAGCAGCCCTGACCGATGATCAGAAAGACTACAGTCATCAGCTGAAGTGTCTCTCTTCAATGCTTTCTACGTTGTCTTTGTCATGACTAAAAGCCCAGTAGATGTATATATTCCGACAGTGCTGTACTTCCATCTTCAAATCTGTCTTTTTCTAACAGAGGCAGCATTGCACAGCCTCCTGGGAGCTCTGACCAGCGAGACTTACAACGACCCGACTCAACACCTGGAGCGTGAGCAGGCGCTGGCCAGGCAGTTTGCAGAGATCCTCCACTTCACTCTGCGCTTTGATGAACTTAAAGTATGACTGTCTCTCTATTTCTCTAACATATCCCCACTCTCACTTTCTAGCCAGCGCTGTAAACTCTGCTCTTTTCTGCTGTGATACAAACTGGACCTATTAGTCAGCCAACAAGCTGCTGATGCCCCTGAATTGATTTTAGCTGTGTGCAATCTTAAACTGCCACCAGTGAGCGAATGATTAGCATTTATTTGGAATTCCGATGCTGCTCTACTGTTTGTAATACACTGGATGTCAGTAGAATGGCTAATAAGGGTAATAGCAGGGAAAGATGTCTGCAAATTGTTGTCATCCTAAGCCCAGTTCTGCAATGTAGAAGCTTTTATAGATGAGGGAGGGAGGAAACTTTAAGCCCTCTGATCTGGCTTGAATTGAAACAAAAAGTGCTGATGAAATGCTGTTGAAAACATCACACGCCAAGCGTGAGTGGTGCTCAAATACCAGTTGTAAAAAGCATTATTCTCCGACGGTGGATGAACTGGATCCCCCCCCCAAAGTCTGAGACACAGACACTTAAAAAACACTTTGACTCCCTTAGGCGATTTGCTGTGACGCCCCAATTAGTACCCACTACCCATCCTGGCAAGATAAAACATGAAGGTAGGGGGTGTAAGGTGCCATGCCAGGCCTATTCATCAATCTTTCACACCCATGTATGGGCTTCTGACCTAGTTAGTGTGTCTGTGTGGCGTGCAGCCCCTCCCTTGCAGAGCAGCCTGTCTCTCCTGGTGGGCACAGTGGACACAGACGGAGTACCAGTCTATTGTAGCAGGATTAGCATGCTGCCAGTGCAGCTTTGACTGTGACAGGCTCATACAGCAATGATGATAATTAACCACATAATGAGCTCTCACTGGTGGTGCTGGTTTGAAAGAAGCTCTCTGATTGGCTTGCTTCCTTTTTTATGATGTGAAGTTAATACCAGATCATTGGTATTTTTTTAGGGAGACCTTAACGTACTCATGTCTTTATCTAAAGCTGTAAATGTAAATAATGGTCACGTTTGTCCTTGCCTCTCCTTACTGGGACCTTCTTGTAGCTCAACCTTCTTGTCATCTCAAAACAATAAAATAGACAAATATTTCCTGACAGGAGGAGCGAGGATGTGGGTGTAAGGGAGCAAATGAGTGTCAGACAATTCATATCCAGTTCAGCAAATAAAACTGTAATTGTATCCGTGTTCTTTTTATGTCATTTCCCCCCAAAAGCTTCATTTCTGCCTTGTTGGCTAAAACGTTCCGTCATAAAATGGTGCGTTTGATCCAGAACTGAATGTCCTGCTGCTGGCTGTGCCACCTACAGACAAGTCTGCCTCATTGTTTCTTTATTTATTCATTTACAGATGACAAATCCTGCCATTCAGAATGACTTCAGCTATTATAGAAGAACCCTGAGTCGAATGCGGATCAACAACATACCGGTGAGCATATTTTATCCCTTTGCGGGGTCCACGTGAGAAGAGTTGTGAGACAGACTCAGGATCTCTTCCTGCTTCTTCTTCAGCTTTTTAAAAGTTTTGGTGTCTTTCGAATCAGATTTTTTGTTTTACAGCTCAAATGTTACAGGTTTTAATTCAGCAGGAAGCTGTTAAGCAAAACATACAATAAAAAAGTACTTCCTTCAAATACCACTACTGTATGACACACTGTGATCTTTGGGCTCAGACTCTTCAGGTGATTGGAATCAGGAATCTTAATGATTGACTGTAGTTAGAAGCACCATTGATGTTAGTGGGTGAATAACATGTGCATTTTAAAGCACCTTTTAAGGGTAAAAGTGTGGACCATTTACTTTTAAAGATGAATGCACAGGTCCAGATCTGACAGAAATGCACACACACAGGCTGTATCCAGTTTAAATGGGTCAAAAACTGATAAAATGCCAGTGTTTTGACTGTTTTCAAACACCTAAACAAACTTTATTCACAGTATATAATCTAAAGTATGTAGAAACCTGTATGTTATAGCGTGTAAAGTCAAAGTAACACTGACCACACAGAAATAATTTCTCCTGTAATTAACCTTTCTTCAATGCAGACATTGTCAGAAAATCCACAAGCTTTTTAATGATGAATCAATGTTGTATAGGTGAAACCGTTTTCAGGGTTTCTGTGTAGCGCATGCCGCCTCTTTGTCGTGTCTTACTGGAGCTCTTTAAGAGACTTGGCTGCCATTAATGGACTTTTCTTGCTAAGATGAAATGTCTACCTTAAAACCCTGTTGTGTGTCCCATTTCTGTCTGTTCATCTCTGATATGTGAGCTATGAGGTAGAAATCTAAGATAAAGACACTATAGAGCACCAATGTGAGAGCACAGAGGTTTAGTTACAAGCTTCTGTCAGCAGTCCATAAGGTCTGTCCAAGATGAGAACTGCGCAGAGTTCCTTTTATACACTACGTCTCTGTGGAGACAGCCATACCTTGCACTTCTTATTTGAAGCATAACGAAGTGTAACCATATAAGGGATTATATGGTTATCAAAAACCCCAAGGCTGTCAGATGATCTTAGACTGGCTTATATTACCATATTCTAACAGGTGTTACAGAGACATAGCAATTTGAAGTGGTAAATGAGGATCTCCAACCATACAAGGACAAAAGACATAGACATGTATGCAAGGACTGTCGGCTCTATGAGGACACATGTTGCACAAACATTTTTCCATCATAGCTCCAGGTGCACATTTAGACTATTTATGAGATAAAGATTTTCTGATTTCTTTTTTTCCCCCTCATTCCTCACCAAAACTGTCCCATCAGTTAGTTCACTGCTTGTTTGTTTGGTTTCAGTTTCCATCTCTTAAAGATGTAACTATGGATCATCTTTTTACTTTAGATCAATACAAACTAACTACATGTGAGAATGTGTCCTAAAACTCCAGCAAAGATTCGTTTTAAGAGCCATTAGAAAAGGAAGCCACCGTTCTTCAGGATGTCCCTTTTAATGACTCTCAATGAAATCGTTTGAAATGTAAAATTAAAGAAGTTATTCTTTCTCTTGTATCATTTATGCTGTACTTCAGCTGTCTTTGCTCAGCTGATTCGGGGATGTCTGATAGCTCCTTGGAGCGGGCGATGGTTAGATTTCATGTTCTGAGATTGCGATCTGTTGTGACTTGTTTGAGAAAAGTTTTCTTTTTTTTTTTCTTCCTCCTTTTGACCACAATATTCCATTAGGAAAATGGGCCCAGACAAGTTGTTCGGACCTGTCACTACTGAACGATGCTCAGGCTGCCGTCCCTAACGGTTTAGTCACCACTCAGACATCTGAATCATTCAGACATCTGAGATGAAACGCATCTGTCCCACGTCAGGCAGCCTTTGAGCTCATCTGTCATCGTTTTTTAGAACGTGAATTGGTTTGAAAGTTTAGGAAAATTTATTCATATTCTGTCAAGGATCTCATGATGGCAGGAAATGTTCTTTTTGTTTTAAATATGCAGACAAATTTAGAACAGGCTGTTCAAGAGACGCCTTGTTCTTTGTTATCCGCCAGGTGTTTTTAGTCTTTGAAAGTGGAAAACAGCAGGACGCGTTAGTCAGCTGGGAAACTGGGGGGGGGGGGGCATGAGGGCTCGGTGATGTGGTTCATATCAGTGTTTTCCTGTCAAGATTTTATTTAAGGAAATAGCCTTTCATGTGCACAATCTACTGAAGCTGCTTGAATACATCGAGGTAACAATTTGTTTTTGTTTTTTGCTTCTTTTTTAAATTTTTTTATTAGAAACTTAAAATAAAACATCTTCACACTAAAGAGAGTCTGTCCTTTGGAGCAAAGGGCTTTAGATTCCTGCATGTCTTTCAGACCAAACATTATGATCCAGTACCTCTTGTTTTATTACGTTGACATTTTCTTTCCAGTATCACTTGATAAAATCTCATTTCCCGTGGCAGCTGTCCTGATAACACTTCCTCTACTTTTGATATCAGGGTCAGCTAAAGGTGTTCATATGAATTTTAGATTAAGGTCAAATATTCAGAACAATGAGCAAAAAGTCTGCAGGTTAAGTTGTTGATGTAAACCTGATTTAGACAGAAAATCTAAAGAATTCTTGTCAACTTTTTTTTTCAATGATTTCCAGGCAGAAGGTGAGAACGAGGTCAACAATGAGCTGGCCAATCGGATATCTCTGTTCTACGCTGACGCCACTCCCATGCTGAAGGCGTTAAGTGATGGCACAACGAAGTTTGTATCGGAGGTGAGACACCCAGAACCTGCATGTAAGGTTTTTTAGCAGCTACTGCGGGTTTGCAAAAATATTCTCTAAGTGAACAATGAAGTGAGTCAAAGATAAAGTTAGGTTAGCTTTTTATAAGAAACCTTTTAAAGATGTATGAATACTCCAAATCCTTAAACCTTTTTCCCTATGATCAGCATTCAGAGGCTTCTCTCAGCATCCCCAAATCAAATGAACATAAACAATTTTTACAGATTTCTTTTCCACAATTAATGTAAGTACATTGTAGTTGATATAGGAAGAGTGATGCAGTCAAGTTAAGGTGTGAAAGACTCATAAAAGGAAAGGGAAAAAAGAACCGTTCAGAAAGTTACTCAAACCTTCAGTGTATCAGCAAACGACCCTCAGGAAGATTAAATTGATTCTGGACTGCAAAGAAACATTTAGTTAAACCTGATGAACATGGACTGGTCATAATTATTGGAGATTCATTTCAAGAACATAGGTGGGGATTTATCATGTTTTGCCTTATGTTACCGCCAAAGGCACGTCAAACGTCAAACTAAAGCATCTGTGAAAAACCAAAGAAAAGAATAACTGTAGATGAAAGTAGGATGGCTTCTAAAACAACTTCAGATTTTTTTAATGTTTAAACATTTTTTAATGCCACTGTTTGTGAACGCCTCAACTTTCTTTCCACTTGATACAGAACAAGAACCTGCCCATCGAAAACACGACGGACTGCTTAAGCACAATGGCGAGTGTGTGTAAAGTCATGCTGGAAACTCCGTAAGTGACTTCCTGCAGCTGCTTCATGCTTCGTTCAGGACTTTGCCGTGTCTAATTCATCCTCGTCATCCTCTTAGGGAGTATCGCAGCCGCTTCACCAGCGAGGAGACGGTGTCTTTCTGCCTCAGGGTGATGGTCGGTGTAATCATCTTGTACGACTACGTCCATCCTGTTGGAGCATTTGCCAAGTCGTCTAAAATCGATGTGAGTACGCCCAATGTTTACGTTACAACACTGCTTTCCGCTTCTTCTTAAGCTAATGTTTTGCTTTCTGGTCCACAGATGAAAGGCTGCATCAAAGTCCTCAAAGATCAGCCTCCAAACAGCGTAGAAGGCCTTCTCAACGCTCTCAGGTCAGCTCATGTTCAAATAAGCTTGTTATGTGATTGTAGCAACAGTCTCCTCTTTTCTGAGGAGAGGATTCCTTGCTTGTGGTGCTCATTGCTCATCACAGAAAGGCCTCTTCGTTTATGTAACTCGCCTTCTGCACAGTGACTCATTTTCCAGTCAGCTTGATTCTAGTTGGATGTCGAGGCCTCTCCAGTAAAGGCCGATTACATCCGACACCTCGTCTCTCACAGTCTCTTAAAGTGCATCCGCGTCGCCCCAGTCTCGCAGCCGCTCGAGCTGATGGATCTGTTTCTGAGCCGACCTCACATCTCCATCTCTCTCCGTGCTCAGCCTGAGGCAGGCTGGCACTTCCCGGCTGCATGAAGTCGTTTTCATGCAGGAGCTGGCACATTTACTCACTGATCATAACTTTGATCTGGCAGAGGATGACAAAATATGGTAGATGCATGCCCTGTTTGAATTGAGTTTATCTACTTAAAAACAATTATATATCAAGAAATGTGTTGGAAGCGCTTCCCTTCATCGCATTCCAGATGTCATCAAAGCAGGAAAAATAATTTGTATTGATCGTGTTTTGTAAACATGGCCCTGAGCGATGACTGTGTTGTTTTGACCTGATCGATAAAGCGCACACAAGTCAATATCTTATATTTAACTAAAATATGTTAATGATGGCACCTAATCCGCCCTTTGGGTTTTTTTTTTTTTTAATGTGATTATGGACCAAAGTGATTATGGGTTATAATTGTAGACAGGCTGACCTGCGATCATACAGTTAAACCATATGACAGATGGTGAAAAGCATCAATCTAAAGTACCTATGTTTTTTGTTTTTTCTTTCGCCTTCAGGTACACAACCAAACATCTGAATGATGACTCAACAAACAAGACTATCAAAAGCATGCTGCAGTAGGATTGAGCTGCTATCACTTCTGGGGGGGGCACCACCATGCGCTGTCCTGACTGATGTCACTGCACAGAATGTTTTATTTTTGTTGTTTTTGCTGTTCTTTATTTAATTTTCTTTTTAAAATGGAAATAGAGCTTAGCTCCGCCCCCTCTCTTATAATGCAAAATGCTACTGCCATTATGAACGTCTTTTTCTGTGCCAAATATGTTGCTCAGATGTGATGTTTTGGGTAGAAGGCCACACAATGATGGCAGCTAATGAAAGCTTTGCTGTTTTTAAACATGTCTTGTTTTTTTTTTTCCCTGTTTAGGGGACAGGAGTGCTTTGACTTGAACATTTCAGAGTTATATAGAGAAGTATATATTTTTGTTTGATTGGTTATTTAATTACATCTTCTGAAATATGAAAATGTCTTTTCCTTCTATTTAAAAAAGCAAATGATTTAATTTGTCTGCTCTGTTGTGCATTATCAAATGTTTTGTTATTGAAATGGTACTTGTCGACATGAGATTTAAGAGTACTGTTTTTATATTTTTTATAGGTTTTAATTTGTGCATATGTCCGTTTTTCATGGTCGTGTTATATTTTTTCTTTTTGAAAACTTCAAACTGTGACGTGTGCAGAATCGAATTAAAATCCGGAATCTGTACTGTAAATGTACAGTATGTTGTGACTGGAGACATTAAAAGGAGAACTCTTGTTTTCTACAAAAAAAATCAGCCACATCAGGTTTGATATCCTTATTTAACATCATTACTTCAGGGTTTATGATGGGAAATTGTTGCGCAGGTTAGATTTCGCCTATCCTCCCACCTGCATGCGAAAAGCATAATGTTCTCATGTTCGACCACGAAGGAGGTGGTGAGAAAAAAATTTCAGATCAGTTCCCCTGAGAAAGCGAACACAGGCAGTTCCTTTTCTCTGAAACGAGCGCAGTTTTAACTGAAATACTAAAAACCATAATGTTGACATGAATGTGAAGACTTCTAAGGAGAGCTTGACATGATTCTTACCACAGATAAAACCCACTAAAACTGTTTTTTACTAAAGATAAGCCACATGTTTAATTTTTAAACAACTGTGGTTCTAAATAACAATCTAAAAATATACCAATACAAATAATACACTTTAAAGTGACTTGAAGGCCCCCTTATGCTGTTTTATCATTTCACTTCATTGTAAAAGCCATTTGCTTTTTTCTCTCCTGGTAAGTTGGTAATTGCAGATTTAGATAAGCGCTCATAACCGATGTAACCAAAAAATTGGTTGTGATTTGATTTAAATCAGTTCAAGATATGATTTTAGTTATTCCTTGACAACAGTTTACTTTGCAATACATACAATAACTGGTCACTTTATTAGGTGGACCTTGTTAGTTTTATTGTTTCATTAGGATCCCAAATAGCTGCCCATTTAATGGCTGCTAGTCTTCCTAGGGTTGCCCCCCAACAAAAAAACAAAACAACTACAATAAGAAAAAATAAGCAACACCATTAAAATACCAAGAATACTCTATAAAAAGATACAGTAATGAGATTATACTTAACATCAATAAAAATGGCATTTTAGAAAAGGAAAGACAGAAAATTAAAATGAGTCTCACTTTGAAGCAAGATGTTCATATTATCATCTGCAGTAATTGTAATGTGAGGATCTTTTTCAACTTGTAATTAACTTCAATTGTAGGTGTGTGGCCTGGGAGTTGATTCCAATAGAAAATGGCTCTATTGAGCACTGTGGACTTAAAAGATTTGGTCCTAGGATGAGGAAGTTTTAAATTGCCACTTAGTGCCTGTCTGGTCAGATTGGCATTGGCAAAACATGGTGGCTGTTTTTAGAATAATGCATTCCAAATTAATCAGATGAGCCGTACATGAATTCTATTACTGACTAAGCCATGAGAGGCGTGCTAGTACCGAGCTGGACCCCATTATTCCTCCACAACTCCCTCAATTTTTGGTGGCATTGATTCAACCAAGTGTTAAACATTTCTAAGCGATTTTGACTATACTATACTAGACTATTTTGTCCTCAAGTACAAACTCTCCTTTAATTTAATGTTACTTATATCCAAACTGGACAAAGGGTAAATGAATTCCAACTCTTTAATACTCCTTTGCTATTTCAGCAGCATCAGGTAAAATGACTGTAGTTAAACCCGGTCATACGTAATCTGCAGGAACACAAATAATAAGAGACCAAATCAAAAGTTTGGTGCATCCAGAGAGTAAAAAGAAAACACTGATGAGCTTGACCGCATAAAAAACTTATGGGAGTCCTCATGAGCAGCAGCAGAAAATAACTGGATCCAGGAGAAGTGAAGGACACACTCCAGGAGGTACAGGAGACATCATTATCCAAGTCAACTAACCATGAAGGTGAGAAAGTCACCACAAGGTGCAAACATTTTCTACGTCTAAAGCATGAAGAAAAGGCCAAGTTATACTTTTGCATATGTTACATCATCAATTAACAGGGGAATTTGATCAGAGATAGAAAGTTAATTTCTTGGTGTTTAGTCAAAATATGCTTCAGTGACTCAACTCACAGTGTATTTAAACAGCTGGGAGGTTTTAGTAGTAGCTTGTTCTTAACCTGATAAAGTTGCGTGTACACTGTGTGTGTATATAGTACATGTGTTTTACCTACTGAGGCAAAACCAAATGGCAGAAAGACCCCAAAACAAATAACACCTTGGGACAACTTCAATGAAAGCCAGAAGCATCACAATTAAGAGATCCGCTCTCTGTTGATGTTCATGGATTAGACTTCACACACTCATCTTGACAAAGTGACAATAATGTTTTCTGGTTACGTTCATTTCTCCAAATGCATTTGAACCGTTGAAAAAGGAAAACAGGTTTTCTGTGTTAAAAAGCTTTAAATCAGTCCGTGACCAGATGTTTTTGGATCGAATGCTACAAAGTATGTCACATTTAAATAATTCAGAAATAATTCCCATCTACTGAAATCAAATAATTTTTTTTTATAAGGCACTTTTCATACAACAAGTAACACAGTGGTTTCTACGTCAAAAACATTTTTGAAGGTTAAAAACAAGCAATTACACACTCAAGTTTATTACAGAAAAATCTAGGAAACACAATCACATGTTCTCTGTCTCACACAAGCACTAAACCTACACCCACTGTAAACAGTCTTTAACACAATATGTCTATAAAAAATAACATAAACGGGTAGATGTCTTGGTACCGACGAAATGGGTGAGGAAACGATATGATCCTTAGGGATCCATCCACATCGAGAGCCACTCCACCCATGATCACAGAGGTCATTGCCACAGAAACCGCCCAGATCAGAGCAGACAGGGACCCAGATCGCAACCATAAGGCTACAGTGCACGTCCACCAGCCACCCAGACAAGGACGATCCCCATGGCAACGACCCCGCAGTCAGAGCAGGCTTGGCTCCCAAGGTTGAGGACGCCATGAGGAAAACACTGGAAAACCATTGAAAATTAACAACTAAAATAACAATTTATAAAAATATACAAAAAAAAGTTCTTATTCGTAGACCACGCACTTGGGTAAAATAGATCAAAAAATAAAAACATAGTAAAAAAAAGCTAAATTAATAAGTTGGGATTAAACTGAATAAAAAGATAATTAAGCAAGAACAAATGATTTTGAAAATAAATATCTCAATGCAATAAAAAATGAGTCAAAAGCTAAGCTGAAAAGGTGGGTCTAGAGCCTCATTTTAAAAACATCAACAGGCGGGGCCCATAATGATGAAATGAGACGTCGCCTTCGGTTTTAGTACAAACTTTTGGGACCGTGAAAAGGCTAGTACCAGAAGACTGCTGGGTCCGCCAGGGCTCATAAATTGAAAGCAGGTCAGATAAATAAGAAGGACCAAGACCATTAAGACGTTTATAAACGACTAAAGAACCTTAAAAACAAAACAGCTGCGGCTGATTGATTAATATTTAATGTAAATGCATGGAAGTAATAAAGCAGGAGGTCAGTTTTTCCACATTTACTTGGGCAAGTAAGTTTTAGTCCCAAAAGATATTCCTTTAAGCTGCAATAAATCCACATTAAGAATTTAGCAGCAGCTTCTTTGAAGACAAGTAATCTAAAATCTGAAAATAAAGACAACAGATAAATCAAGACATATTTCATTTATTAATGGAAAAAAAAAAACCACACTCACACAATGTTCTTTGTGCGATCCCACTCAGATTCTACGATAGTTAATGGCACATAAAGAAAAAAAAAGCTTTTTCAGGATCCTTTATCACGTCTTTCTCATTTTTTATTCTCTATTCTACTAAAAAATGTCCTTTTGTATATTTTCAAAGCTCTAACTTTTACTCTTTTCCTTCCCTTTGAAGTTGTCCTTTAGAAGAAGGAAAAGGCAACCCGTGTGCAGCCACTGCAGCACCATTATCTGCACAACCTCTCAGGGTCAAAGAGAGTCAGCAGAGTGTGTATGGGTGTGTCCTCTGCAGCATCACTGCATTAACAGACATGGGAGAGGATGGAAGCCAGAGGGAATGAAGGAGAAGATGGAGGAAATGAAGTGGATTGATCTTGGGTGGGGTTTTTTACTCACTGAGTAAAAAAACACAACTCAGTTGTAGAGCATGCAGCGCTGACAGAGGAGCAGCTTCTCCCTCGCTGGGACTTGACTTGCATTTGCGACCTCGTTTTGCACCGGCTGATGTCCCAGCGTGACCCTCGCTGCAGAAGCTCTCACTCATCCTGCATCATCAGCTGCTGCAGGCGGAAACGCCGGCGCTACTGTCCACATGAATGAACCCTCTTTGTGAAAGCAGGAGAGCTGCTGTACTTAATCTAATACCAACCTTTCTTATGAGATTTTTTATTAATTTTTTTAATCATCACGCCTTAACATGATAATAACTGGAGCCAAAAAAACCTGATGATGTTTACAAAAATATATTAATGCAGATAGCTGCTCCTCTGTTCTTAAATCTTAGTTTTATTTCTTATATCTTTGATATATAGATTGGAAGAATATATAGAGAGTACATCATTTTATTGGTGAAGATGGAGCTTGAACTCTTTTCTTCCCTGGAGGCCTCTGTATTGACAAATTATGAGACAACAAGCCCTAAGATCACAAATGTGGAGAGCCCTTCCCCTTCCTTAGATGGGATCAAGACACCAGATGGAAAGAGAGGCAAAAGGGTGTATTTTTTATTTACACAAGTGTATGTACTTTGTTTAGCATTTCTTTGTAACTCATTCATTTTAATCGGCTTATTGTTTGTCTTCAAACCGTTTTGTGACTGTGTGTAATTGTTTTTTGTGTGTTTTTTTTTAGAGATGATTCTGTGGTAATAATGATTACAAAGACACATTCTCACTACTGTATCCACAAATAAAAGGTCAAACTAACCTGCCAAGAGGACCCAATAAAAATGCAACCCTTCTGAGCCTGAGCTCTAAAGAAAGAGAAAAACTTGTTTTGGAAATCACTGGTACTGCAACTATTAAGATAAAAAAGGAGAAGCGTTGCAGCATCAGAGACAAAGAAAACCTGCATGTCTGTGAAGGCACCATTAATGCTGAACAATATGCAAGTATCTATTTGACTGTAGATAGATAGAAAGATAAATACATACTTTTATTGATCCCAAGTATTGTGAGTAGTAAGTGTTAGTAGTAAGTGTATTAATGTATATTTATTCAGACTGGATGTTTGATGGTGCTGGAAACCTTGTGAGGAGTTTTTATAATCAAAGGTGCAGGACATTTCTACTGCTTAAAATAATTTAATTTTTTTTTTACTTTCTTACTTACACAACTTGTTGGGATTGTTGGTAGCATTCACATATTTATTTTTCTTCTTCGTGTTTGGGAGCTGGTCACTCAGTGGACATGTGAGTTTTTATTCAATGCCAAGAAGAGGAAAAAAAAAACATTTTAATGTGCTCGGTCGCAGACACCAAGGGGCAGAGAGCCAGAAATGAAATGTGATACACTTCTGATCTCAGTAGGTGTTTTTCTTTTCTCTCTTTCACCTGTATTTGTGCAAAAAAAACAAAAAACTATTGAAAATACTCCCCCCCCAGCACTGACCCAGTTGGAAAGCTTCTTCTTTCACTGTTGATCTGTTTGTATTTTATTCTTAGTGTTTTTTTTTCACTTCATGCTGGTTTTTACTGGGCTGTTATTTTTCTATTTCCGTTTGTCTAGACACAGTTTGGTGACAGATTCGAGGTACAACATGAGGACAGTTTCACATCTGTGAGACTGCACTAGATGAGAAGAAGATTCTTCTTCCAAAGGAGATTCTTTCATTGGATGTTTTGATGTTGGGTTAATGTATTTTCTCATTCAGTCTCTTGGAGTAATAATCCTGATCAATTCATTACTCTCAATCAATGAATGGCAGCATAATGACTGGGCCCCAAAGCAAGATCATATTATTGTGCTTACTGTTCAGTCTGCTGCTGTCTCTTTGCTTGTTTTCCAACAAGCTGCCACTCATCATCAGGCGGCACAATTTTTACAATTTTATGTTGCCGTTCATTCTCACAGCGCTGTAAAAAATGCTCTGACATTGAAGATACCAAACAATAGAACCATTCAGTTGTAATTTTTTGTTTCATTCTTCTTGCAAAAAAAATCTCAGTGTGAAACAGTACAGGGTCATCTTTGCTACATTTTTCATATAAAAATTCTCCACACATTCTCCCTTGAGGTCAGATCAGGACTGCTGGCAGACCAGTCCAGTATCTGTATTCTCTTCTTCTCGAGACATTTCTTTATAATTTCTGCAGAATGTAATTTTGCATAGTCTTGTCGAAAAAAAAGAAAGAAGTTCTTTAAAGCTGGTCTAAAATCTCAGTCAATGTTTCTGTATTAATGCTGCCCTCATAGATATGTAAATAAGCTTTACCAAGAGCACTGATACAATTCTATGCCATTTTGGACTTGTTGTTTATAACATTCTGGATAGTTCCTTTCATCATTGGCCTGGAGGACATAACTCTTTCTTCCTAGAAAAGGTGATTATCCGTTCAAGACTCCTCAGAGCCCAGAAAAATCTGTGCCACTCCTGGACAAGGAATCTTTATTACACAGTAAAGTGGTTTTTGTGAACATAGCTCTGTATATTATACTGTTTAACAAAGGTATATTACAGCAATCCTTTCCCCAAATATAATAGTTACAGCCCTTCTAGTTTAGTTTATGTTTATAGTCTAGTTATGGGAACATTGATTCCCAACGCTTCAATCTGACAAGCTGTTGATCTTTCATGTTTCATTTTACTACTCATTACTACTCATGGGTTGCGATTCCTGTCACATCATGTGGACATCACCCAACAGAAAACAACTGTCCAGTTACTTTACAATTTCACAATTTACAACCACTGAGTGTAACGCCACCCGGTTTTGCAGATGCGGACAAATGTTTCTCTTACACATTTTCTGGTGTGACTGAGGTGCCACAGATACAAGTTAACACTTGGCCCCTAACACAGGAACATACAGAAGCATCCAGGGGAAGTGAATCATGCTGTTAACCTCCCCTCTTAGAGAAAACATGTCTTCCTCATCACTAATCGCTCGGAGGGCCCCACTACAGTTCAATATAGCAGACAGACAGTGTTACAGATTGTGACTGCCGTGTGTATCTTATGATGAATAAAAACAATAAAGGCACCATTAGTGAGTCTTGACAGGCCAAGATGTGCCCTTGTGAACTGGCACAACTGTCAGTTATTTCCACGTAAAGTGTTTCTTCTTTTATTCCAGTAAAAAAACCCACCAGCCTGAGAACTGTGTTCTGTCCATAAACCACAAGGCCTTCAAACATTGCTCATGTGTCTCTTGGGTGAGACAAGTTCACTTTTCTGAGAAAGACAACGGCTATCCACTGAGACCACCCCCACCACCCTTTCAACCACCCCTTCCACACACAAACACTTTCACAGATGCAGAATCCCACTTCCTCCTGTACGTTGCTTTAATCGGGGGAATCTTAGTTAATCAGTTGTGCCAAAACATCAACGGCTCATTGAGGATCATGTTTCATGCAAGCAAAACTCAACCAGGGGTGCTGTAATCTTGGTCTGTTGGGCCAATAGGACTACTCGCTGAGGCAAAACTTCAGTGTTTTATTAGGAACTAAGACATTGAGTGAAAGTATTGCCACACTTCAGTGAGAGGGCACAGGCGAAGTTCCTCTATAACACTCGCAGAGAAAGTGGACGTTTTTCACCAAGAAACGTAACTTCACCACTGTGATAAACAGTTTGCAATGAATGTTTAATGACCACAAGCTACATGGAGAACATATGGTTACATAAAAAGAGTTTCAGCATTCATTAGTAATGATCAGATCATGTCTTTTATCGGTTCTCCTCCAAGTGGAGTATCCATCAGTGTCCGCTGGTCCATCACTTAGCTCTGAGCTGATATCGGCAATTCCCAGATGGACTGCCATTAAATGTAACTTAAATATTTATCATGCTTCAAGGATGAGTCTTGATGACTTCTGTGAGCTCATTACTTTTGTCAGTCAGGTACAGAAATATATATTTTCATGTTTTAAAAAAATCAGTTGTGCTTTGTGTTTAGAGATAATGATCAAATATTAGTTATGTGCAACTGAAAAAGAATAAACTGTTGAATCAAATCTTTTTTTAAAGTATTCAGATTCATCCAGTGCCCCAATATCATTACATTACATCTAATTTGTAATCCATCGCACTAAGAGCTGTATTTTTAAGCCCACCTGTTTGCTTGTATTTTACACAAATGATGTACGAATCTGAGATTTAATCATTGTCTTTGGCTTTTTATTGTTTAAAATGTTAAACCTTGCAGATCTTTTGCTTCTGCTTGTCATAGAAATTTTTATCTAAAAGAAGATCAAAGCAGCCTTTGCTTCTCCTAGAATCGACTCAATTTATGCCCTTACGTTTTGTGTGCCCACCTTTAAAAAGATTTATTTGATAATTTACCTTTTCTTGTATATAACAAACATGTATTTTTTCAGATGTATTTGCTAAACAATTTCCTGATGAAGGAGTAATCGCTTAGCATTTTCAAATGAATGCCAGGCTGTCACTTTCATGCAGACAGTCACTTCCACTTACAGTTTTGATACACCCTGCTTATTGCAATTTCCTCAGATTGAGGTCCTGGAGGGAAGTCGACCGTTTTCTGTCTTGCTGTCGCACCATAAATCATTGCACATGAATCATGGAGTCCTGATGACAGTGCAACTGTAACCACTGTCCCCCCCGTTTTGAGGTTTGAGTCAAGCCATCCTGTCACTGAGTAATATCCGATAGGGAGCAATGAATGAAAACCGTGAAATATTTGTGTTCATCCCTTGAGTAAGATGAGCTTGGCAATACAACTCTTAAAAGGCATGCAGCTTAGTTAGATATAAAACTGGAAATAAGGCATACTTTTAGCCTAGCTCTCTCTAAAGTTACTAATCTGCCAACCAACATTGCAAAGGTTCCTTAATCAATATTTGGTATTTTTTAAATTGAAATAGCGGCTGTAGGAGTTGGTGGGGTGGGATTATGTAAGCAACTATATGTAAGTATTTTAGTTTATAAGAAGTAAGAAAATTTGTGTTTGGTTGATTATTTCTCCCCTAAATGGTACCAATTGGTGTTGTAATATACATCATTAGAAATTTGGATTTATCACCTTTATAAAGAGGTATTACTTGTAAGGTCATGCTTCTGTGGAGTGAGCAATACAGCTAAATGTGTGGGTAGCGACCCCAAACGTGTCAAATCTCCCTCCAATATTCTCCTGTTGGTATTCACTTTTGTTTGTGTTTCTTGGTGGATCAAATAAGTGCACTCTTTCACAGTAATAATGAAAAAAAAAACCCCACATATTGGCCATTTTAACACTTTATTCAATTGACACTGTCAGGGACTTCAGTAGTGTGTGAAAGATCCATACACATCCACAAAAACTTGGCACCTTATCATGCTGGTCAGTAGCAAGGTCAAATTTTCCTGTGGGATGGCATCCTATTCTTCAACCTGGAGTTGTTGAAGGTCAGCCAAGTTGTGTTGGTCACTCTGGCACACATAGCACACCCAAACTGATCCTACAAATGTTCAATGGGGTTGAGGTCTGGATTCATGGCAGGTCATTCCATAATCTTTACTCCCAAGTCTGGAGGAACTCTGTGGTGATCCTGGCTCTGTGGAGGAGAGTGTTGTCATGCTGGAAAATGGAGCTAAGTCCCAGAATCAGGAGGTATAGGATCACTGCTGGCTGCAGAATCTCATTCTGATACGTCTGTCTATCAGTTAGATGCCAATCAGGTGCCAGTCATGCATGCCATGTTTCAATTATTTTTGCTGAAGTATAATATTATGTTCACTATCATCCTCTGTAGAATGATTATATATCTTGTTGTACACAGTTTATCACATGAGGGTCACAGAATTCTTATTCATGCAAAAATAAACAGTGTTCTGCTTTTATGATCTCAGCATAAAGAAATATTGATACCTTTATTTATGCTTGAAAAACACAAGTGAATCAAGTTTGTAGTCAGACTACAAAAAGGATCGATTTTAAGATGTTTCTATTTACATCAGTAATAATCGCTTCCATTAAATTTGTGAAAAAAGGGGGAAAAAAAATCCCAAAACAATAAAGTGTCTTTTACTCTGCACTATTGTCTCCATAGTCTGAAGTAGTGAATTATTCCTGAGTTTGAAACCAGGCAGCGTGTGCATGGTTTAGTGTGTGTGGCGAAGGAGGGGTGTGTCAGCCGGTGCAGTGCGCTGCTGGCTTTAGCCGGGAAGCTCCAGCTGCTACTGAGCGTTCACATTACTGTAATCAAGCCCTGCTGGCACCAGTTACGCTCTTCCCCTCCACATCCGTACAGCAGAGTAATCTTACACTACTAAAAAGGAAAAAAATGAAACATGTCCAGTTTAAAAAAAGATTCATGGCTGGGCAGATTTTTGCAAGAGTTTTGATAGCTGTGCTTGTTTTCAATGCTGTTAACCAGTTTTTTGTTGATTGTCAAAATTTTTCTGCTCAATTTCACGGATATTAGCAGCAAATTATCTTGTATCAGTTTGGCAACTATCTTAATATTGTTATATCAGCGATTTTTTATGGAAAAATAGTGAATATGTTGCTGAATTGTGTGCTTAATTGAGTCATATCTTATATATGATTGATAACTAATTAAAAATATGATAGTTACAGCCCTAATTGCCGAATTAACCCAGAACAATACATGCTGATGCACATTTGTTGCAATGCAGAGCCTTCACCAGCAGCACGCTCATCACTGACCTCCTACTCTGCAGGGTGTGTCACAAGAGAAATGAATGGACACGAACTGCAGCTGCTGTCCCCTCTGCAATATTTGTCTAATAAACAAGAATGAGCCATCCGAGCTTTCAGTGTCCAGATTCAAGTTGCACTCAGAATGAGAACAATTCATTTTTATTTTAATCTGGTGTAATATGACTGATAGTGCACTTGTCAGGAACTTCCTAATGTTGAGATTTGACTTAATCACATCCACTGCATTACACACATACACACACACACACACAAATACTCTATGTGTCTGCAAGCCTGCAGGTGGTGCAGTAGCATCAGCTTTGGCTTACAGCTCTGTCTGTTGGCCTCTCTCTGACTGGGAGAAGAGCTGCTGACTGGAACACATTTCCTCTGCTCTGCTCTACGCTGCAGAGGGAAAACACTGATTCAGCTCTTATGGGAGAACCCGTCTCTGGGGTTAGTGAGGTTGGGATAACATCAGCGCTGCCAAAGACTCCCATCCATCCAATCCTCATCACTCACAAGACCACATGTGAGGACTTTTAATAGGTATTGATTTGATGTTAAATGTGGCAGCACATAAGCACAGTCGGCTTCTTTAACTCCTTTTAACTTATACTACCATAGGAACACAAGCTGATCTTCTTGCTTTACTAATGTGTCATTACCATAAATTGATGTTCACATTTTGTATTTCAGCCTGCAATATTGTGGAGGGAGATCGCTGTCAGCAAGTGAAAGCAGCCTCAGGGTGATGAGTTTTGACTGTGGCCAGTTGCAGGACTGACGACCTTCTTTAGTCTTTACCGCCCAGCAACACCCTTAAACCTTCACCATGCCCCCCCTCCTTACACCTCCTCCTTCTCCTCTCCTTTCTCTTTTTACAACCTCAGCCACCGCCCCCTCAAACAACCACCTTCAGCCCCCTCATCCTCACCTGCTACTCTACATGAATAATGCAGGGGGCCTCCTCGATCGTCGCTACCAGCATGCCACAGCATGTTTTATTCACACTACAGTCAGACAGATCTCCCCTTGTGGCTGCCTAGATCTGCTGTCCTCAAAGGCATCAGCATTAGATCAGTGCACCTTCTTGCAAGGTCTCCTTGACCTGCACAGCCCTGCAGGCAAGCGACTCCTGTTTCTAATGGAAGTACAGGGGTGGATGTAAATATTTGCCTTTAATTCCTGATGCTCTGTCACACCATGCTGGAAATAAATGCTTCAGATTCAGCTGGTCCTTTTCCATTCCATTAAACTAATATCTTTTTTTATACTGTTTGTACCTTTCCAAGGTGGCATCACTTTGATGTAAATATAAGTTTATATCCTGTGTCCTTCAAACAATAGTTCCTGCTCTGCTCAATTTTCCTGCTGTCATTTTTTATGTCTGTTTTGAAGAATTTATTTTGTGCTCTGGGTTGCCTATGAACAACTTCATTAGTGTCATCTTCCTGGCTGTAATTGTCAGGCCATTAATTAGAGCAGAGTTTGGGTTGCCAGGATGTGAAAAATGCCTTTGACTAATGTGGACAATGTGAACTCGGAATTGCTGCAGAGGACGGGAGGAAAAAGAACATAATGGGAACTTATGAAACACTGGTTTGTGAGACGAAAAGCATTAGAAAGAGAAGTGATAAGGCCTGTAGCTAATACAGCAGATTGGTTATTATGTGTCTTTTATATCAAAATAATGAAGATATTTTGCTTTTTTCTCCCCTACTTCCTCATCCACCCACACCAATATCTCAGGTAAGGTAGATGTGGGTGGAAGTCCAGTTCACTCACCGACAGTTCACTTAAATTTTTTCCATATTCAAGAAATCCAGTCACATCCCCTGGCTTGCTCATACAAAAAGTTACGTCATAAATAAGATCTATTTGTTGTGATTTCAGGAACACCTGTAACAAATGACCTGAAGGTGAGACGTTGCCCACATTCAACGGTTGGGTGTATCATATGAACAAGTGTGCAGCCATGAGTGAATAACCACCTGTGTTCTTGTTTTGAAAACAACTCGCTTCCCTAACATTAACATAAGCTGTTGCCACATCAGAGTTTTGACGCTTATCTCGCAGCCTGATCAGCTCCTCTCATCTGGTGGAATGGTCCCAACAAGCACTGCCAGTCACACATTACAGCCTTCCCCATGGCCATGTCAGCAGGGATGACAGCATTTTGATGAACCATTTGTTACCCTACGACACTCACACGCCTTCTCTGAAATGCTTGATTTTGGCTATGATTCATATGTGTTCCTGTCTGGGCTGAACAGTCATTACAAAGAAGGTGCCAGATTTGATCCCATTTCACCCAGCGAAGATGCTTATCTCAGATAGACTTGAGACTGTTTTGAGCAAAAACAGCAACGTTAACTTCCTCTACTACTGGATAAACAACAAACCGTTGAACCAAAGGTGCAGTGACATCTAGCTCTGTTTCCACCAACAGTAATGCGTTGCATCACCCAGTCCCTTATTAGTATGCATCCCCTAAAAATGATCCATGACCCCTAACAGGGCAGAGTTCAGTTTGCAGATGGCTCACCATGGCAGCCTGCCCATCCTCGTGCCAGACTGGCTGTTACTATCTTAAGAAATCCAGTTAATTCTTTTTTTAGAGCAAATCATAGCCACAATTTTAGAGTGGATAAGTATTTAATTAGTAACTTTAATACATTTAATAATTTTGGTGGGTTTCACTTACTATATTCTCATTAATGCAATTTGCTTCCTGATTTCAACTTGTTCTATTTAGACAGCCTCCTTGACCTACATCCAGATAATACTGTTTTGTTTTGCAACAAATGCTTCCATTCCACTCTACATGCATGATAAATGAGTTGCACAACCCTGCCAAGCCATTGTAAAAAAAATTTGCCAAAGATTGTGTGAATTAGTTTTGATTTCAAAGCACTAATAGTAAAATTATTCCCATCTCCCCACCGTAAAGAATCCTTTAAAAAAAAATCTGGATCAAGGCAGTGATCCAGATCAACTCCAAAATCTAATCACTTGTTCCTTATTCCATTTCTGAGATTTCCTGATAATTTAATCAAAATCTGTCAATAACTTTTTGAGTTATGTTGCTAATAGACAGACTAACAAACCAAAGCCACAATAATATTTTTATGATTATGTAAAATGCTTACTATATTTTCAGTAGTTAGAATATTATCAAACTAAGATGGACAGTAACACTAACCAAGCTAATGTGAAGGTTGCTGTTAGCTATGTTAGCTCTTGTCACTTAGATGCCTGCTTCACTGCTGCTGGACGGTGGCAGGTCTGGAATAATTTTTTTATGTAAAACTTTTTGATTGTTAGAATTTGCTTTAACAAGTAAAGCAAAGTTTTCAAAAACAAACAGTTAATGATATTTTGTTAATCAATAATTGTTTAGTCAAGATGATGTTTCAGCCTTTAATCCCTGCTGCACAACACATACTTCTTTGATAATGAGGAAAACTTGCTTTGAGCCAGTTTACAAGTTTTATCAGTGTTTGTTCAGCATTATTGGCCAATTAACTTTGCACAGACAACACATCTGGTGGTTTTATGACTTTTACGTCCTCTTCATGAAATGCAAATAGTTTTGGACAGACAAACGTTATCACCCGCATCTCGTCACATTGGCAAGATGGTGGTGTATAAATGCTGCATTATGACCAAGAACGTGGTAGTGTTGATGTAGAGCAACATATAGAACTAGATTAAATGCTGCATTAACCTACGCTTGGCCATCTGATGTGTAACCAGGTAAAGGTCAGTTTACACGGAAACAGTCAGTTTATTAAAATCCAGGTTCAAGACTCACCTGTTCTCTGCTGCATTTGAATAGTTTTTATTCAAAAGTCCAAATCTGCACTGTTTCTTTTGAGGTTGAATTTTTAAACTTGATCATGTTTTTGATACTGCTTTTAATCTAATGTTGTCTTTTTTCTCCCTTTCTCTTGTTCTTTAATTTAAATGACCTCTGCACACTGCTATAATGCTTTTAATGTTTCATGTAATGCACTTTGAATTGTCTTGTACATTGTCTTTGTGGCCTGTGCCCCCCTGGGCTTTACATTTGTTAAATCTTTTATTTAAAAATCCTATTTAGTAGGTTTTCATGTTCTGTATTAGTTTGTTGTATGTAGCATGTTATTCTTATGCAGCTTTTTTTTTGTGCATTCTGTTTAGTTTTGCTACTCATCCTTATTTCAAAGCTTTGTTCTGTTACTGTTTGCGACAGACATGCACTGTTCATCATCTCTCTATATATCTATAGAAAGTTATAGATACACAGAGATATCCCAATCAATTTCAGTACTTAACTGTCTGCCTCCAGCATGTGAGTCTGCATTTATCCCCTCTCTGTGCAACAACATGACAAGTCTAATAAAGACATAGGCTTTTAAAGAGGGTATGAATTTCTAACATTTCTTGACTTGAAAACACTCCACACCATACGACAGCCTAATTTAAAGCCTTGTAAAGTTCTCATTTATGTCTAACCTGCCTCATTTTATGGCTTGTGGAAGCTGCAATGCCCTTTAGACCCAACAAGGAGCCTCCTGGGATCCTCCGAGTCTGCTCCTGCCCAAGTTTAGTAAATACAGCCTGAAAACAGATGTCACCACTCAGATAGCTATCAGGAGGAAGGACAATGGGCCCAGTGGAGCGATCCTGGCCGACAGAGGTTATGTTCTAAGGTGGGAGAGTAACAGAGCACATCATTGAGTGCACAACTTCTGTGAATTATTGTGTTGAGGTGGTCTGGTGTCTGGTGTGCAGGGAGGCCCTCCTCAGATCACTTTCATCCCACACTACCTGTGGTGCAAGAAACTCTTTGTAGGTGAACCATCTTTTAGTGTTACTATTAAGGGAGAGCTTCACAGAGAAAGAATTTTGGCCTCAGCCTCAGCCTGAGATTTGTGTCTTTCTCCTGCTAAATTAATGAAAAATTGTGTTGCTGTACATCAAGCTCTTTGCTTTCTGCCAGTGCAAAGTGTCACCTCACTCAAGGCTTACTTAACCAGCAGAATCAAGATAAAAGCTTGATCATTCAAGTACCCCCAAGATCCTTTGATACCCAACCATGAAGTATGTCTTAGAGCTTTTTGGATTCCTGACTGAAAATGTGAAGGATTCTTTGGTCTGTGGCTCCAGGAGGTCCTTATGGTGAACAGTATCCTGAATTGAATTTTGCTTGACTGTTGAACCGAAATGCATGACCTGTCTAATCTTAACACGCTTGCTGCAGCAGATAGCAAAACCACTGGAAAACTGTTGTGCAACTGTAAACTGTTCTTAAGAATTACGGGTGAAATATATGCAGAACTGCTTGTTTGTGATAACAGTTCTGCATTGTTTTCTCTAGATATAACACAGATCCTCCCATCATTTCTTTCCTGCATTTGTGAGTGCAGCTGTCTATTAGCTGAAGAGCTTGTAAGCTTGTGTTTTTGCTCTCAGCTTTCTATCAATTCGGTGGAGGTTAAGGGTAATAGCTTCCGCTCAGCTAAGGAACAGCTCTAAGTGTGCCGACAGACTTCATCTCCTTTCCTCAACAGGCTTTCTTCATCAAAAAGCAAAGTCCCAGTGGTCCTGCTGCCAGTGGTCTCAGCTGTTCAGGCTCTGGAGAACATTGGGCCCTCTCAGCTGTCTGTTTCCGTCCTATTCCTCCCGCCCCTCGGCGAACCACAGGCAGTATAACCCCTGCTAGGATTGACAGCATCTGTCAGTGTCATTCATTCAGCTGTGGTTTGATGTTTGACCTTTTGAGAAGGGAATGTGCTAGAACCGTAAATACTGTTTGTTTTAATATCATTCTCCACTCTTCAACAGCTACAAAGGAATATTATCGCTTAGCACGGTGTAAATATTCTTTTACACCCTTTTGTAGATAGTGTAGGACTTAATGTGGAACAATATATTGTACATGAAGAGATAAAGTACCTGCAGCATCCCTTATTATTGACCTTTCCTGTGAGATTGGAAACTAGAAACACACACATGCTATTTGATGCCAGGGGACAAGATCACGCCTTCACCATTTTTATTAGATGCTCTAGCTGATCCAAAAGCTCTGCTCCCTGCATGGGGGAAGTCGTTTGTCAAAGACAGATCCCCTCAGGAGCTCTGTAGGATTTGGGGGTTTCCTTCGCTGTTCATGGGGCACATTTCCCAGAATTACACTCATTCATGATGAGTGAAAGCATCCAGAAGAAAAAAAAGCTGCGTCTCGCTTCCATTCAGCAACCCTGGCCCCTAATCTCTGCTGGACAAGCCGACAATGTGAAAGGAAGGTTGGCACTCATATCAAGTACCGGGTAACAATGGGTAACATTTCATGGTGTATGGACAGCTTCGTCTGTGTATGCTTTTAAAAATTTAAAACATACTAAAGATGTTTGAAAAGCACATTTCTTTGTAACGCAGTCAAAATCCGTGTTAGTCTATCATTTTCATGACCTTGCATGTTGTTTTTGGCAGATTTCTACTTCAAGGACCTGAAAAAACCATAGCGGAATTTCAGGTAACGAGCGTAATGTAATCGATTCCCACAAACCTAGCTCTTATAATGTGGGAAATTTCCGCATATAATTATAGCGGTGTGTAATAATGCGCAGTGAACGTTTGCATCGGAGCCATAAAACTAAAAAGAAAAAGAAGAAGACTTCCGTCTGTTGTCTCTCTTGCTGGCAAACTAAACATTGTCCCCCCGGATTTCCATTCGTGGACTGTTTGTTAAAAGTAAATCTAACCTTACGTCATTTGAGGAAATCTGCTCCAAAAAACACCAGAAGAAAAGACCAGTGCTAGCGGTGGTGCTGGTGTCAGTAATGTCGGTAATGAGCCAAATTTTCCGGATACTCAGGTGGCACCCTTGCTGGTAAAGTTTGACAAGTTTGATGCTAACTGGCTCAGCATATATCCACGGCTTGACCATAGCAGTGGTGGCATAAACTGCTCAATTTAATGTACAGTGTTATGCCTTTTACCAGCTGGTGTTAAGCTACATAACATAAACTTTGTGTCGTCAGTTGATGTCGTTTCTCACACAGCAGTGGTGAAGAAAATAGGCAGATTCAAAGGCGCACTTGCAGTGTGAAGAGGAAATGAACTTTATAGTTTCATAGCTTTGAAAACTTTTTGAAAAATAAATGGCAGTTGAGTTTGATAGATATGTCATCATCCAATCTTTTACAACGGATCGGTTAAGATGATTGGATGGGGGATTTTTCAGTCCTGTCCATTCCACAGGTCACTAAATTCTTTTATTTTTGTGTTAGAGCATTTAATTAATTGGCAGCAATCGGGGTGTGAAGAAAATTTTAAGCAAAAAAGTAAAAAAAATGCTCCTAGAATACATCTCCTACCCTACCTTTAATGGTTGTCGCTGTTATTTTCAACCTATATATAGAAGAGTATGCTCTGCCTCAAGTATGCTCTTTCTGCAACAACGCAGCTCAAATGTGTGATCCCATTTTCCATAATCTCCAGAATATGTAGACCCTTCAACTTTTATGGTTTTTATATTCAATATTTTTACAGCTCTTTATTAAAGGCATTTATTTTTCAAAGTGAGTGTTGTTCACTCCAGAGTCCATGTTTAAGTCAGTGAAACAAATGCAATTATTCTGAAAGCTTCAAACATCTAACAAAAATATTTGTCTGAAATCCTCATGAGTTTATGTATTGCATTAAAAAAGCTTTAGCATCGCTACTTGAAAATAAAAGAAAGTTCTGTGGTATTCAACAGCACAGCATGAGATGATCCACTTGCAGGAGTTCGTGAACTAAGAAAAGCTGCTCTTTTTAACCTCTGAGCAGGGGTGTAAGTCAAATTTGACCTTTGGGGGATGCATTAAGCAAGAGGATCTGGGGCTCCTCCTATCATAAAATGCATGGCGTCAAACACTCCGTTTCCTTCATTTTAATGAACTTTCACACAGCAGTTTGAGTCCTTTCGTATTCCATTTATGGAAGAAATTTCATTACGTGGAAGAAGAAAGTAAAGCTGGTAGCCATGCTTTCAAATATCTATAGTCTTGAGGAGATCCTATTTAATCATTATCATACCTGTTCATGTTGGGGATAAATTAAATCAGTTCTAATTATTAACCTTTTGTTTCTACTCATGTCTGAATCTTTCTGCAGTTTTGAAACACCTATGGATGCATCTTGGTTTGACTTCTTAGTAAAATTTGGATTTTGGATCAAGGATGAAGATGTGGCCAGTTAGGCTTCTTGATCATTTTATGTTAAAAGTCTTGATGTCTAAAAACATATGCTATAATGTGGTCTTCCACCAATTAGAGTGGTGGTAGTTCAATCCATGGCATCTCATGGATGCTCGTGGCATCGAATAACTCCAGCGTGAAGCCAGGGAAAACCATTCAAAAATATTGTCAGCTCATATTTTTGACTCCATATCAAAACTCTGAATTATGAAATAACATTTTATGATAGAGTTATTTCATGACTGAGTCAACAAGAATCTACAAATGGGGAAAATGTAGGTTCATCAACAAAGATTATATTACTTCCAACTGTGCTTTAAACCCATGGCTGTGGGTGCAAAGTGTAATGTTTGTCAACAGGAAATCTGCCCATATAGATAAACCTAAATGATTAAATTAAATGACATTTGAAAAAAAAAAAAAAGATCTGCTTTGATCTGTATTTTCTAATATTTTACTATCCTTTGTCCTGGAACAGGGATAATTTTGCATCCTTAAATGTACATAATTTTGGATGAACAATTAGGCCTCTTTATCTTTGTGATCTTGATTCATTTTGCGCTGAATTGATAGTGAAAATCAGCAGGGGGGGATTGCTGGGGGACAGCCTGCAGGACATCTGTGCTAAAAAAACTGGGCTCCATGACCTAATGAATACCAACATGTACGGTGCTAATTTATCCTCCACACGTGCTGCAAAACAATATAAAACTACAAAACTGTACAAACTAATTTGTCCTCTCTTCGGTACACAAGAACCAGTGGTCCCTTTTTTTCTTTATCTGATCAAAACAGTCAAACAAAGCCAAAATAATTTTTTTGGTAAATAGCAGTAGCCCTTGGAGGTGTTGGTGCTGCTCTCCTCTTCTGGTGTTGTTGCTAGGAGACTGTGGGTCTAAAATCTGGCTGGGATGAAATGCACCTGCTTCTCCGGGCCTGGTACATTCAGTGTCCACACAATCAACACATGGGAAGACAAGCTGCACAGATCTGAGGGGGGAATTTCCCTGTTTTCTGTTCCACTAGTCATGATTAGATAACTGAGCTGAGCTGAATAAATCTTCTGGGACAGATGTGTGTGAATGCAGGAGTTTTCTACTCTTCTGCCACTACACACACTGCTTTTAAGCAGGTGAAACTACAAAACGTGCATCCTCTGTCTTTTGTTAATCAGTTATGGACAAAAAGATTTAAAATCACAGTCCTTCTGTGACTTTATAGCAATGCAGAGCATCCCCTCTGAAAGTAGGAACACCGTTTATCTTCTCCTACAAGGGCTACAAAGGTGGAAATTGTACACCTTTACAGTGTGTAAAGGGCTCAGTTTTATCACTATCCATATGTTGCATGTAAGCTAAGATGTTAATCAGAGTCTGGATTATATAAGTATATTTGGATTTAAGGTAATCTCCAGTTGCTTTAATGTTGACCAGTCAGCTGGGGTCCAGTATTGCTGTGACCCCTAAAGCATCTATTGTACACATCATCATTTTCGAGCATCTGGAGCTTTGATATAATCACACTTTTTTATTTTTACAGGTAATATTCATTACAAGACTTGGGTGACATATGAAGATGAAAATAGATCTGGTGCTTCATTGGTTTCTTTGTGCTGCTATGTGTGTCAACCTGCCTTTTCTGTGGCTGCTGCTCTCCACTGCACTGTGCATGTGTCACACTGGAGTGCCTCCAGCTCCAGTTTGGAAGATGATCAGCTGGGGCGCAATGGGGTCCACCGGGGAACCAAAGCCAGCATCCAATAAACACCTCCATATCTACATGCTGACCTGCTGAGCAGCAGAGTGTTAATTGTGCTGTGGGTCATTAAGCTGATCACAGGCATATTTCAGACCTGGCCTCTTTGCAGGGTTTGACCTTCTGCTGGGCACCCTGGGTAAAGCTGTATGTGGGTGCCAACATCAAACTGGTGTGAGCTGCCAAACTAAAATTATCACTTTCCCCATTAATAATGATGAGGACGTGTGACCTACTGGCCTTGTTATCTCATATATTCTGTAAAACTTTGTTAAAAAGTTTTTTTTACATTTTGTTGTGGTGAACAATATTATTCACACATGCTGCTGATTTATTCAGGAAAAAACCCCGAAGAAAAATCAAAGATATACATTGTAAAATCACAACAATTGTCAGGAAAATACTTAACCGGGACATTTAACCCTTTAAAGCCCTACCCAAGAAAAACTGGGGAGAAAAAGTAAAATTTTTTTAAATATGAAGTCTTTATTTGCCCTTTAACAAAATGTGGGAAAAAATGAATATTTAATGGTATATTTACCATTTGTTACCATGTGACATGTCAAAATTATTGTAGTGTAGTCTTGTGCTTCCTGGTATCCATTAGGGGGCAGAAAACGAGTATCATGTTGTATCCTGCAGGGTTTTGAGCTAAGCTTTTACCATAAAGTGATGCAAAATGTCTCAGAAACATTATGTATCAAATATGATACATTTGGCTTTACAGGGTTAATGTTATGACCATCAGATTTAATCTCCTATCTACACACTATAAAGTTCAAGTTTGGCACTCTAAGTGCACTTGCCTCTTATTATTGATTAGCAAACCTGCATCTATTTTCCTGATTTCAGTCACTAAGCCTCCTGTTTTACACCAGTTATTCCTGGCTCATCTGCTCTGCAAGTCTGTCTTCCTATGTTGCCGTTTCCAACTCTACAATTTCAAATTCTGCTCAAGGTTTTGTGTTTAAGGTTCCATCAGTGCTTTGCAGATTCTGAATTGGGTCTGATTACCAAGACCTTTATATTTGTCCCCAATTCTATCGTTAAGCTGACCTTGTTTTGTCTTTTATTCCCTGTTAAATTTGTGTCCAAATGGGATTTCTGATGTGAAATCATCTGATGTGGAACAAGAGGTGATTTTTGCGTTTTTTTCCCCTTCAAACTACAGGTTATGAAAATGTCTCCATGGAAGAACAGTGTCACTTCAATTGGCAAAATTGCCATAAAACAATGGTTGCATCACAATTAAGAGCCCACATTTGGAGCTCAGAGTGGTTGGTGGACAATAACCTCTATTTCAAGTGTCTCAAAGTGGCCCACTCTTGAAAAGTCTTTTAAATACACAATTCAGTCACCTTTTTTTTCCATTTACTCGCTTTTTGTCCCTGTTTAACACATTACAAACAAAAGGCTTTTCAGCCTTTTCACACACAAGATATGTAACATAAATGCCTTCATTAGTCTGTTAGAGTGATGGATTTCAATCACTCACAGATCCACTTTCCTGTTAACATTCCTTAAGCTTCATGTGGACATGCTATGAAAGTAATGGGAAGAACCCCTGAGGATGGTAGGTGAAGTATGATAGGCTTTAATATAGGCTAACAGTAAATATAGAGTTACAGTTTATTCACAAAATATCCTATCAGCATAATTCAAATGAGAAGCTGTTGTGTAAAACAGCACCAGGGAATGAAAGAAGCTGAAAATAGAACTTTTTTATATGCTTAAATTTGTTGAAAAGTGGTGTTATAGCTCGCTTGTTGAGGATTTAATTAGACTACAGTAACATGGTAGCTGTTGTCAACTCAAAAAGAGCGATTATCTAACCTGAGAAGTCTGTCTCCACACCGTTGCCTGTTTGACAGAGGGAAGGGGCTCTGAACCATCTTGGATTTAGATATTGTTCTGTCATAAAAAATATATGAGAACAAGCTAAACTGAAATACAGTAGATGGGAACAGTTGCTATAGTTACAGTTCACTTTTTCTCATTCATTTGGCTAAAATACTGAGAAAGAACTGTACAGCAGTTAATTATTAGAATACAAAGATAAAATTACAGCAGAGGAAAATTTTGATAGGGAATATTTTTCATGTTTGTTTGTTTTGATGATGCAATCTGTCGAATTCCGCTGAACAGCTGTCAAATTAACTCACTGTTTAGTCTGCTGCTGTGCATGACTTTAACACAATTGTGGCAGTTCACACAGTGTCATTTGGAAAGAGATACGCGTGTTATTAAAAAGCAACGGGAGGTCATTTACCCAACACAGTACATGTGTGAAAAGGGCTTTGGTTAAGATTAGGAAAATGTCATGGATTGCGCTGAAACAAATTCTAACAATTCACATCAAAACATCCTATTACTGAATTTCTGGTTGCTAAGTCGGAGTCTCTCAAACTAAACACACAAAACTTGCTGGACTCACAAACCAAATGTTGGCATTTCTAGTCATATGAAATGATATGAAAAATATTCCATGATTTTATGTAGATCAGCGCAAACTGAAAGTTTACTGTATCAATGTTAATTGAGTTTTGTTCTTAGTTTTGACTGGTCTTTTGTACCATGTGGGAAAACACATTCAAGCAGAAAACAGTCCCTCAGAAACCCTTACAAAACAAACATTTAAAAGTAGGAAAATGACCAGTTGCAATTATATTAACAAAATCTTGATTTACACAAGCATGTGCTGTTAGACAGCTGTGATGGCAGTACTGTATGAAAAGGCTCTGAAATTGTTATTATTACATGTTTTTATGATTATGCAACTAATTCACTTTCATTTTCGCTGCCTGAGGTTAACACTTTCTACACTGTTAGACACCAACAAACCATTACATTTGTTTTAAAGAGTCTTGACTCTGTTTTCATGCGCTCACAAATCTCAGCAGGAAGCAGTAAGACCCCACCCCCCACCCCCCCTGCGTGTACACACACCTCCATTTAGAGAAAGTGGATTGGATGCATTTTATGACCCTTTTACCTTGCAGAGACCCCCACCTATGGAAGCCATCAGTGTGATTTACGAGCCCACTCGGGTCAATGGGCAGGTCCATTTATGATAGCTCAGTGAGTCAGATGAGGAGAGTACAGTAAGACTTCAGGCAGGGCAGGAATCATCCACTCTGCTTGTCTGATGTGCACTGTCTGAGGTGTGTGATACTTACAGTGTGTTAGATGGGTGGTGGTGCCCGCTGGTGGTTTATGTTTGCAGTTTTTGGTTGCCCTGTGAGAGCATTTTGTTTTTCATGTCTATTTGCTCAGTGGAGCTAAAGGGTTCAGGAGCAAAAAACAGGTAAAAGATGGAGAAGGCCTGAAGCTCTGTACCTTGGTAATTGCAATACCTTTCTTCTATAATAGGCAGCAAGTGTGGAGTGTGCATAGAGGGTAAGATGCTTTATCTCTATACCATCATGTTTAATTGTTGTTGTTGTATCAGATGTTTGTATCCTTCCATAAAAACCATACACTCATAGGAAGAAACAATGACAAATACTTGCACAATGTGTGAAAAGATTGACCATATTTCCAGAAAAATCTACATATATGAAAATATAACACTGGCTCATTAAAGGATAAACACCAGGTAGTGCTAATTCTCCAACCTGGCATAAATAAACCACCACAGAGGAAGATGCGATGGGGGTGTAAGGCTGTTACCTCAAGACTCTGAACTGGGACTGATGTCATACTGGATTTTATTGCATTCTGGTAAAAAGTTGTAAAACCAGTTGCTAATTCCTCACTAGCCAAGCTAGCTGTCAGTTATACTAGCCAATAGCATTTTATTATGGGGTATTTTGACAACACCAAGACCACAGCAACATGCTCACTGATGGATGTTGGACATGTGAGATGAGTTTTAAGACACAAACTGACAGAGGTTACCATAAACGATTAACTACTGCGGATATTGCTGCTTTTTACGTGTGGGGGCAGCCATATTGGTGAAGTTCTTCCATTTCTTCCAGTCAGATATCTGTGTTTGTGGGGAGGTTCCAGTTTATTTGTCCAACAGGGAGCTCAGAAATTCAGACTTCCAATTTCTAATGGAACAAACTGAAATATTATGTCTGGTGTTTTGGCTAGGTTTGTCATCATTCATTTTATATACCGCTTAGTCCAACTTGGGATTGCAGGGAAACTGGAGCCTATCCCAGGAATTAGCAGGCAAGAGGCAGGGTACGCCCTGGACAGGTCGCCAGTCTATCGTAGGGCCAACACAGAGAGACAAACAAACATTAATGCTCACGCTCACTCCTAAGGAGAATTTAGAGTGACCAATTAACCTCATATGGTGTCTTTGGACTGTGGGAGGAAGCTGGAGTACCCTGAGAGAACCCATACAAGGAGAGAACATGCAAACTCTGCAAAGAAAGGCCATTGTTCAAACCCTTTCCCAGCTGAGACTCGAACCAGCAACTTTTTTGCTTTGATGGTGCTAACCACCATGCATGTAATGGTCAGAAATATAATGTGAGTAGAGTTAATAAAGCAGTCCAGGCACAGCTTTACAAAACTAGGGTGTACTTACATATACGTGTCTAAAGTGACATAGGAATGCAAATAAAATGTTAGATTTAATCCCTAACAGTATCAGTATATTAGTGGACACAAATACCTAATGGCAGCTGTCCTGCCTTCAGATATAAATATGATGTTATATGCATCCATAATATGGTAATTAAAGCTCCATTTTTGTTTAATTTTATTTCTTTTGGTCCACTGGGTTTCTTAAATCAAAATATGTTCCAGTAGTGATTGTGACTGTTTAAAAGTTAGATGATTTGCCATCTAGTTGATTAGATCTTTTGTTAGTAACTTGATTTGATAATCATCCATTTTAAGATACTTTTAATTGTCTTCCCCTTTTTTATCTGTCTGAGCTGCTTCACCCTTACATGCCATCAGGTGCTCTTAGACCAGATGCTTTTAACTGTTCCAAAGACGTTTTATGAATCTAGAGGATTTTCCAGAGCCTTTTCAGTTGCTCCTAAAATGTGGACTGTCCATCCATGCACAAATGTAGAACAAAACCAGACAAGGTCCTATGCGACAGCTAACTTTGTATATACAAGGCCCCAGTGGTACATACCTGCTGTATCTTCTTCCAAAACATTTGTCTTGCCAATCCAAGACAGATTTCAGTCATAAGTAATCGCTCCTTTGCTAATTAATAGTAAAGTGAGCACATAACTTTTCTAGCAGCATTTGCACTTGATCTCATAACGTTTGTCTTCTTCTCAATCTTCAGTTGAAACAGTTGACTCAAAGACATCTTTGGAAATTCTCTCATCATTGTGCAACAAAAATGTAAATGCTGTAGGCAGGTATGTGTTATTATGTTGCAGTAACCTACTATAGGTAGCACAATTGCCACCCCTTTTCTTTGATAGTTTGTTGGCAACTATAGAATTATGTGCAAACATACAGTCTTGTAATGGCTACCATTGCACATGCACCTTTTCTGCATTTGTCTTTGTCATGGAAACAAAGGACATGCTGACATCAAGGCACAGATTACAGTGAACGATCTGATCTGGAGAGACAGAGAGTATAGATACTCCAACCTTTTGATCCTCAACTAAACATGAAGTGAAAAGAAAAAAAGAAGCAATGATCAAGTTAAGGATCTAATAAAAAATTTTGGAGCTGTTGTGTGGTTGTGTTTAGCTTTGCATTTGCATTGTTTCTTTGCTCTCAAGACTGAGCTTTTACAACACTGTAAGATTTTTCAGTCAAAGGAATTCATTGACAGACACAAGGTATTATGCATGGGTATTCTCTCTTCTCCCTTATAATTTAAGGTCAGGTCATTTCTTTTTAATGTCACCCACAACTCTGTCTTCCAGTCCCACCACATTCATTACAGCAGTGATGAACTCCCAAGCTGCATGTTTGATTTTGGCAACCCACCATTAGACCACAGTATATGCTGTGCCTTACTTTATCTATACAGCCTCTGTGATCTTATCTCTGAAAACAATTGCATTCTCTCTTGTTTGATGTGAAAACACACAGCAGGTGCTGTGACGAATGGGACCAGGCTTATGCATACATCTTAGAACGCTTAAAAATTAGGCAATTTTTATCATATCTCATAGTTTGATCTCAAACAACACAGTAAACGAGGGGATTCTCACATGTGTGTCACAATTATCACAAGGTTTGTTGGTGTAGATTTTCAGTCATCCAGGTTATGGTAAGATGTTTGAAAATGTTTCACCTCTCCTCCAAAAGTCTTCTCCAAGAACAGGCCAACTTCCACTGAACTGAAAAGGTATTTCAGTTGAGAGATGAAACATCTTCAAGGACCATGAAAATGAAGTCCAGCTGCCCATATTCAAACCCAGTGGCACTGATCAAGCAATTCTTGTTTGTGTCATAAACTGTCAAAAGACGAAAGACTTCAACACTCTCTACCATCTCATGCATCAATGAAAAATGTTTTAGCTGTAAATACCAAGAGATGGGCTGCACAGTGGTTAGCACCGCAGCCTCACAGCAAGAAGGTCACTGGTTTGAGCCTCAGGCAGAGTTTGAGCCAGAGGGGGTTGCTGGTTCGAGCCGGGGAGGGGTTCGAAATAGTGGCCTTTCTGTGCAGAGTTTGCATGTTCTCCCTGTGTATGCGTGGGTTCTCACCAGGTACTCTGGCTTCCTCCCACTGTCCAAAGACATGCATGTTAGGTTAATTGGTCACTCTAAATTCTCCCGAGAAGTGAGTGTGTGAATGGTTGTCTGTCTCTCTGTGTTGGCCCTGTGATGCACTGCTGACCTGTCCAGGGTGTATCCTGCCTCGCCTGATAATTGCTGGGATGGGCTGCAGCCCACCCACGGCCCTGAATTGGACTAGGCGGTGCGGAGAATGAATGAATTTAAATATTTAGCAACAATCATTTAAAACTGTTTTAAATAATTTAAACAGGGCCCCCCTTTTTTTTTTTTTTTTAGAAATATGGGCCCTGTTTTTTGCCCTGAAGGCCCTAAACAGGTCATACAATTTGCCCTGATAATGCCCATGCCCGCCACTTACATCCTTTATGGGGTTCATACAACCAGTCCACATGGGTTTCACATATAGGGCCCATGTAACTGAAACCACACAGGACCTGCAAAATTTGCCCAGTTCAAACCCATGCCCACTCATTACCCACATTTACCCACATAGCCCCATATCTAACCCTTGTGGGATATTGTTTTGAGTTGATTATGAATGGCACCAGCTCCAACTTTGCTCTATAAATGAAATATACAAATAGATCCTCTTAATTTCCCTTATAAGTAACAAATAATTGCCTTTTTGTCACTTATAAAACATTCAATTCGATGTTTGCATTAGTAAACACAAGACAAATAAAAGTTTATAATCAAGATATCTTTTACTGTTTGGTAAAATATGTAGACTCTGTTAAGCACAGCATGTCAACTTTCATTTGCGATCTTACTGCCACCCCGCTGTCCCCTTTGAATTCATTTGCCACCCCTGAAGTTCAGCTCCAGTCCAACAGTCCCTCTCAGCATGGGGTGAAAGAACAGGTTAATTGCTGAATTTTGACTGTCATGCTATAACAGATGATTGTGGTGAAAGTATGGCGTTAACACACAGATAACAGATTGCTATCTCCTGCTTGCAGCATTCTAGTGTAGCATAATGGTGTTGGAGAGAAGAAATTTGAATCACAACGGTAATGACATAAATCTACATACCACGGATGAGTAAAAATAATAGATGATCTCCTTCCAACTGAACAAAACTGCATCACTCATAACATAATCAAAATTAAACCAAGATTAATCATTCCTTCATTTGTCTTTCTTCCTTGGGAGAAATTTGTCTCAGTTTAAACTAGATGTCATATCTCTGAGCTTCTAGGATCAAAGCATCTTTGACATGTAAATGAAACGACCTTTGTAACATATCTTTGTATCATCAAAGAGTTGATGCTTTAGATATGATTTTAGCATTTACATGTTTAATCTTAAGCTTTTAAGATTCTAAAAGCTGACACATCCAACACATTTTCATTGTTTCTTGTGAATTTCTGATTAGCCTACTTTTCTCCGCCATATGGCAACAAGCTAATGCGCATCACTTAAGATAATAGTATTTGCTTTCAAAACAATCAGATTAATTGAGCTTGTATGATGGATCTTCCTTGCAGGGTACCTGTCAGTCACTGCATGATACAACCATCTTCTGGGTTTGTATGGATCTGTTGCTGGCTGAAAATACTAAGGAAAAGAATGTTACGCCACATCATCGCAGGATTAGACATTATTTTTTGTTGTTGCCAATGCCTAAGCCCTGTCTAAGCCCTCGTTATGTTTAATGGTGTGAATTATTGCCTGCCCTCAGCATTGTAACTCACAGGACGCAGAGCATAGAACATTTATGGACCCTTCAGTGGGGTTGAGGCCTGCTTCTGTAGTAAGTAAGGGATAAAAGAAGAGTGATATTTCTCATTGCGATGCTGCTATCTTGTGTCTATATTTCAAAAATTCTCACCCCAAGATGATTTTAATAATTAAAGTCCTTTAGCACAATATTTCTTGCAAACACTTTTGGCTTTTCAAACATGCGTCTTTATTCCAGAAATATCCAGTGAAGTTAAGTGGACAGGTTGTATTAGGGGTCAACCCATTATCCCTACTAATGTGCTGTGAGATTGGTAGCTAATTGATATTGCATGCTAATTGATATTAGCACTAGGCAGACAACCAGCTTTAGACTTTAAATACTGTCCACACAGATAAAATTAAGAAAAGCTGTGGCGTAAAACTCATTTGGTTCAATTTTCTCTCTTTCCACGGTTATGACTTGGCGATTTCCATTTGATAGTCCTAAGCCCCAGCAGAGAGCATTTAACCACACCACATTTTGTGATGGTGACATGCAGATGAACAAGTTAGTGCATGAAAGTCCTTGTCACTTAGAACAGGGAGAGAACATTTTCAGGTTTTTCCTCCATTAAATGAGACACATTTATTTTAAGTGACAAAACTCCACAAATATTGATGAAACTAGATCCAATCCTGCTCAGCTTTTCCTGTGATAGAGAGCACAAGCTTCTTGAAAGGTTCCAAGTTATATCTGACTTTCAGTTTTGTTGAGATTCTGAAAATATTTGCAGTTTTTCCCAAACAATAATCATTCTAGTGTGAATTAGCACTGTGACACTACTCAGTGATTTGTGCACTCATTTGGCAATTTGGTTATTGTGATCTTGTTTTTATAAAACAGTATGCGATAGCTGAGGAGCATTTCTGACCGACTGCCCAAGGACACGGAATCCCAGCATGGTAATGACTTGTCAGTCCAAAGATAAACATGTCCAACGATATGCTTGGTTTTATTGTCTATTTAACTCTAAAGGGGACCTAGTTAACAAAATGAACACATTGCTATACATGAAGGACATCAGACTAGCAACAGAAATCATCTACATCTACATTCTCTATTACACCAGATCAAGTGAGTCATTCTGTCTTACATAGATATAACAGAATTTGCCTCTAGTGTTGCAGAAACGCAGCACTAGAGAAGTGTGTAATTTATTAATGGGTAATACAGCAGTGCAGTGGTTAGCACGATTCCCTCAGAGCTTAAAGGTTTGGGGTTTGAACCTCTTGGCTGATGTCAACTTAAAAAAGGTTTCAATATTAATCATATATAGGCTACTGAAATGAAACTGCAAGAAGTTCAGGAGGACATACACAGACATCTGAAATGTCACCCTTACTACAAGCTAAGATAAAAACAGTTGGGAACCACTTAATCTTCAAAATTGTTTCTTTTTTAAAAATGTTGTATTATGCAAATACTAATGAATAGATACAGTATATGTCAATTAAACTTAAGTGAAAATAACATTTCTCTCAGAAATGTTGTGGGGTAGAGGTATAAAATACTCTCATTTAAAATGACAAAGCTGAAGTTCCTTAAAAATGTAGTTTTTGAATAAATGCTCTCTATCACTTCAGTACCATCGGAAAAGTTCAGTTTTATATCTTGTTTAACCGTAAGCAACAGCAGGTTTGGCTAACATATAAAAGACCCAACTTTAGCCTTTGGTATTTAATCCAACATGAGTTGTTGTTTTTGTGAGGGAGTTATGATTTCTATCAGTGTTTCATATCTGTTTCACTAATTTATTGTTTTTTAAATGTTTTTTCAACCATTGCTGTTTATAAATGTGGATTGGATCAAAAGCTAACTAGCTAAGTCCTAGCTAACATCATATCAGCTACAAAAGGCATTCTTTGTGGCTTTTTACCCTGTATTGCATGCTGATAACCCAGACAGGAGTTAATTAATGCAAATCTTTATGGACCTCTAAAGTTTTGCAATAAATACAAATGTATTTTGGGTGCTTGTTGTTAATTTATCATGCTCCAAATGTGCAAATAATAAGACAGCAAACAACCTCGAAATGTTGAGGAAACCAAGTGTTACTGGGATTAAGGGATTTCTATGGGGGCCTGGAAGTGCAAAACAAATTTACATCCACCAAAAAACCTTTAAAATGTATTTAATTAAAACTGCCAGCCTTTGGGTTATTAGGCTAACTGCTCTACCACCTCAGCCACTGCTGCCCAAAAAACCTGGCAATGTTTCGGTCTGAATATCAAAGTGTTTCGGTCAATTTGTTAAAGCATTTTGGTCAAAATGTTAAAGCGTTTTGGTAGATGTAAATTTGTTTTGCACTTTCAGGCCACCATAGATTTAATTTTGTAATCCTGTTTTGCCAAAAATTGATTAAGCTGCTGCAGGTCGCTCAGTTTCTGTCATGTCTCGGGTCTGCTGGTGTTCTTCTCGGCACAAAACCGACATGACACAAAAATACAGGCGACATTATGTCAGTTTTAACAGAAAACATATGTTTTGCTTCACGTTTGTGTTTTATAGGATTAATGACAAGTGGAAACAAAGAGATAGCTGTAATCAGAAACAATATTCAGGCATGTTGCTACTTCACTGTTCTGGTTATGTGCTTATGCTTCTATGCATTTACAATATAAAGTCTAATTAATGATATCTGTTTTCATTTATTCAAGCATAATTTCCACCAATGTTCACTGATGACGGTAATTTTCTTAGTAATAAATTCAACTTTAAATGGCCTGATTTAACCCAAAGTTACACTGTACAAATTACTGGCCAACAAGTATTTTAAATCTACGGTCATGGCCTTTTAAGGTGGAATTAGTAGCTCATCAAAATGACAGTTTTTCCCTAGGTTAAAAGCTACCACTCTGTGGAATAATTCCACCTTAAAAGACCATAAGAGTTGATGGAAAGTACACTACTATTGGCCAGTAATGTATTTCATTTGATTCTCAAGTGTATTGCAGCCATTTAAAGTACTTTTTTTTTGTTTGATTGACAATTACATGAGCCAGTTTTAAAGGCTGCGTACGCTCTCATGGCCACTTAATCAGTTTCTGGCAGACAACCACTTTTTGGTACAACAATTCCTTACATTACCTGTTGGAAAAATAATGATAGGTGATAATAAAGTTTGTCTATAATTTAAACTCCCTGACTGAATTTGTGGAAACTTCATGTAATTTTTCCCTTTTTATCAGTGAGTCAGTTAGAGGTGTGCTAAGTAAATGTTCCATTAATTTCTGATAAAGATTTCTTTCACTACAGATTTCTTTTTGGCTACTCACACAGATTGTTGTTCAAGACTCATCTGTAGTCATGTTTAAACATCTATATTTTCATCCATTTTTTTCTGTCTGTGAAGCAAAATGGAAATGTTCAGTATCCAGAGGAACAGTGAAGTGTTTATCTTTTGCATTTAGACTTAATTATTCAGGTTTTTTCCCAACAGAACCCTGAGGGATATCTAATTCAGACTGGCTCATTTGAACACATGAGGACAATCACAAAATAATTGCACTCAGTTGTGGACCAGAACAAATGAACGATCTTGAGAGGAAATTTGTTTTGGGTATTGTTCACATTCAAATGAACAGTATTCACTTAAGCAATAAAATTCTGTGGCAACATCCTTGTTGTTTTCCCTGTTTAACACATAATGACAAACCCAGTAAAGTTAACTATAGAATTGAAAAGGAGAGATGGCTAAACAAGTAATGTAAGTTATTCTTACACAAGAAATGGAAGTTATATTTTTCTTTCTTTCTTTCTTTCTTTCTTTCTTTCTTTCTTTCTTTCTTTCTTTCTTTCTTTCTTTCTTTCTTT
>JBBBVU010000019.1:8789498-8801639 GCA_037177055.1 Atherinosoma microstoma
GGGTTCTCACCGGGTACTCCGGCTTCCTCCCACAGTCCAAAGACATGCATGTTAGGTTAATTGGTCACTCTAAATTCCCCCAAGGAGTGAGTGTGTGTGTGAATGGTTGTCTGTCTCTCTGTGTTGGCCTTGCAATGGACTGGCAACCTGTCCAGGGTGTACCCTGCCTCTTCCCTGATAATTGCTGGGATAGGCTCCAGCCCACCCACAAACCTGCCCTGGACTAAGCGGTACAGAAAATGAATGAATGAATGAACCAAGAGATCAACATTTTCTACAAAAAGATAATTAAATTGTACAAGATATTTCACGGTTTGAGTTACTGGAGTGATCACTGGTAAATCACAAATCGGCAATTTCGAAAGAAAGCGCCCGCCTCTCTTTGTCTGAGAGACACTAAGGAGGCTGTTGTCAGGTGCCACCCCCACATCCTCCGCTCCCACCGTGGCACAAGTCATTTAACCTTGACTTCTTCCACACCAAACAGTATTTCCTTCAGAGGGCGTCAGTGGTTTGCATTGATGTCACAATCAATCTCCTCTCGCCAGCCTGCAGGGAGATTTTGCAGGTGAGCAAGCGAAGATCAAACACTGAGCAGCTGCCTCAAATACCAGCGCTGAAAAGGTCATTCAGTTTCAACATATGCTGATCATGAAGTCTAAATGTTTGTTTTTTACACCGCAAAATATGTCAAGCGCCACAAAGTGAATATTGTTATTTTCTAAATATAATTTGATGCAAATTAGACTTCTTAAATACATTTTTCATAGGTTAGCAAAGCTGCATATTTAAACTGGACCAGGAAAAATAATGTCCAATCATTTATTTCTTAATCTTTAGTGCCTTTAACTTTTACTTTAACTCTGCATTTATGATATGCAGGCCTTTTCTGGATGTTTTGTATTTCTAAACTATTTTTAAATGAGCAGTCTCATAAATTTTACCTTTAATATGAGAAACTGTATTAGCTGCATCTGTTGATTTTCTTCTCACCTTTTTATCCATTTGAGCAATATATAGATATTGTTTCTGCATCTCATTGGTTAAATTACAACTGGATCAAATCTCAAGCACGTCATCCTTGCCATTTCCAAAAGAGCTGAATAAATTCTCTGTAACTGTGGTCTATAAGGAGCACGTTTCAGGTTACTACTCTCTAGCAGAGTGTGTCATGATTGCACATTCCCCTCTGAAGTTTGGGATTGGTGCCAGGGAGGACGGAGTTCATTCACCAGAATTCATGTGCTCATCTCCTCACCTGCCAACCCGCCTCTCATTCCTCAGGTTCCACCGAGGTCAATACCAGGATCCGGTGGAGACCTTCCTTCATGTAGTCAACAGGAATGACCTGGATCTGAGGGGAATGTGAAGCATAGTGTATCCTTCAGGTCTGAATGTGGCTTATGACCTTTGTCTGGCGTTATAGCATCACCCACAGAGAGGAGCTAGACCGACATTCAAATTTCCACCTGCTACCCCCTACACATTGCTAAAGTTGACCCTGATCTTTGACCGAGTCACCAGCAAATTACCATCCAAATATGGTGACATTTAACAAATGTCATAATATACTAGAAAATCTGCTGTCTTGACAGTTATGTTTGTCCCTCCTTGAATACCTCAGCCAAACACAATTGCATATATTGCCCAAAATGCAAATTAGTGTTACTGAAACAAGTACAAAGGCAAAAAAAAGGCTCAAGCCTTTCAGCGAGTGCAGTGGGATGTGCATTAACTACTCACAAATATTTCATTTATAATTGACTTAATCAGTTTTTAGGCATCAGTGTTTCTTCTTTTCAATACAGTTTTTAAATCAGGTTTTTACATCTGGATCATTAAACAATCATCTCAGCATTTAACCATCATATGCGTCACTAAGTAACCAAACGTTTCAGTTCTGTTCTCTCTCAGTTAATTAAAATCATGTTAAAGAGAAATCTCACCCATAACCATAACCGCATATTTTCAATGTCTCCCCCAAACAACAAGGTAAGGCCGGCAGATGTTTGCACCACCTGGGTACTGACAGGTAAAAGGTTACCTCATAAAAAGGGAACGATGACAACAAGCTGCATCAATGAAAATATAGAGTCCGATATTCCTAAAACGTTTAAGCTCATAAAAGTTGACATCTTATCTTTTTGTTTATTATTATTTGACCTCTTTCTGACATCCAACTAAACTGGATAGCAAAATTACATCGGCTGAATACCCCTTTGTGTTCTGATGTGATATTTCAAAGATGGTTGCTCAAGAGAAACACATTTTTGATAAAAAAAAAGAAGAAAAGGAAGTATTATAAAAAACAAATTGACATGTTTATCTCCTGATTCATTGTTTACTCCTGGCACGCAACCCTGTTGTTGTCAAGGATGTCCTTGAACAGTTTACAGTAAATCTTTGAAGTCAAAACACAAGTAATATGAAATCAATCATTTTCTCTGTTAAAGTGTTGTGGTTAAAAACAAGCATAGCATTAATATACTGTAAAAAGAGAAGAAAGTTTGTGAATTCATAAGACATGCACATTGATCGGTGTTTTTTCTGTCTCTGATCAGGATGCCAACATAAATTTACGACCATCTGCAAGCCCAGCCTGTACCACCAGCCGCATGTAGACATCTCAGAGCTTCTCTGATAATAGGAGTTAACAAGCACAACAACCTAATTACACCTCATAATGGACATGACTAGCATGTCTCAATAACACAGAGGGGGGTCTTCCATAAAAATGGGGTCCATCGCCAGCGGGGTGGAGACCTCCTGGCTGTGACCCTGACACATTCACCCACATCAAATCAAACTGCAGACAGAGATGAGACCGTTGCTATGAAGAGGGGAGCTTTTAGTGCTTTTTTATAACCAGTCAGCGGCCGGCACACACAAGTCGGATTTTACTGATGCTGAAGAGAAACTGAAGGCTAAAACAAACTAGGCAAAAATGACACAAAAGATTTGTACACTGCTTTTATTACTCCTAACAAATAAACACGTCAGAGCAAAACAGATAATAACAGCACCCATTACTCAGACAGTTTTAATTACTGTCTATCATTCTCGGCTGAGGCTAGACAGTCTCGATTCTTGGCAGGCAATGACTGCCTGACGTCTTGGAGCCATCAACAAAGAATGGGTTTCATCCTTTGTGATACTATGCTAGATCGTTACTCCAAAAGTCATCAGTTGTTTATTTCAGGGCTTTCAGGCACCTTAAACACCAAAGTGACATCAAGAACCAAAAGCAAGTCTATTTATGGTTTTCAGTAAAGGAAATTAAGGAAATTAATAAACGAAAACTCAAACATAGCAGTGTTGGCTTAGTATCGCATCGTTCTTGCTCACTCGGCACAAACGTTTGTGTGTAATTTGAAGGTATGTTTGGTGAGAAGTTTGCCTCAGCGAGCAGCGTTGGCATCACCTAGCCTGTTAGTTGTAAAGTAAGTTAATAGGCAAAGATAACTAAATTAGGAAAAATTACACAGAGTGAGTGAAATTATTTCTCCATTTATGTTAAACAGACAATCAAAACAATTAGTCTTGCTAACAGACCAGATGCTGCTTCAACATGCTGAGTCAGCAGAAAATAACAGAATAATAATATAACCTGCAGATGGTGCATTACACACTGAAGCGACACGAGGGATGGATTAATTAACGTCCTGGAAGTTTTCAGGAGAAGTTTATCAGGTTTTGTAGAAGGTCCTCATTCACCACGCCTTCGCCAACAACCAGCAGCGAAGGCAGGACCCCCTGCTGTGTCTCTTCATGTCGCCTGCATCTGGAAAATAAGATATATGAATAACTAAGTTGCACTTAAACACAACACAAAGGCAACCTTGTACAATGAGGTACAAGTTGCGCAACAGAACGTAACTTTGTAGGTGTAGAATGAAGTCTGTACATTTTTAATTAAGGTAAAAAAAAGATGCAACAAAACAATATTTCCATAAAGTTAGACCATTATTTGTTCCTTTTTTCTTGTATGAAATATAATTCTAGTGTGTATTTAATCTAATTCTGGTGTTTTAATATGTTTAGAAAACAAAATGGATATTTTGCTAAAACATCACATGGATTGTTGTACATGCAAACTTAACAAAGATTTAGGCTTCAGGCATTGAAAGATAAAACAGCCAATGTCCCGCTAACATACTACAGAGGTAATTTTATGTGCTTCACAGGCATTCGTCTCATTGAACTGAACCATAAATATGTTGACTGCATCCAAAAGAGCCAATGGTGAGTCACACCAAAAAGATAGATGGACTTTCACTAATAAAGATGCTCCCAACAAACACTAGTCAGTTTCATGTCCATGGCCCCTTAGTTGTATGTTTTGAACTTGATTGGGTTTAGATCATTATTATTGCAAAAATATTTCCACGTTAAAACAATCAACTTCTCTGGATTTAGCTGATTTTATGTGATTATTCATCTCTGTACACATCAGAATTCCTCCTGATGTCATCTGTCACAAGCTTACTTCATGTTGATTTCTTCCCAGCACTCTGATACAGATTGATCTTACTTTCATCCATCTAAAGAAATGCTATCCCAGTACTGGACTGATCCCCCCCTTTCTGGTCTAATCTGGCCTTTCTATTCTTGAGTCTGATGAATAGTTTGCAGCTTTGTGGTGAACCCTCTGTATTTACTCTCACGAAGTCTTCTCTTTAAGGACGACTTTCAGTGGATAATGATATGCCTACCTCCTGGAGTGTGTTCTTCACTTGGCTGGATGTAGTGAGAGAGTTTTTTTCCCTTAGCCATGGAAATGATCCTGTGATCATCCAGCACTTCTATCTCCCATGAACACCAAGGCCTTTTTATGTTATCAGGCTAAGCGGTGGGCTTCTATTTTCTCAGAATCAGCCAAACTCTTGAATTGGCCACTCCTGATGTTAATTGATGAATTTGTTTGGTTTTTGCAGCCTAATGTTGGCCTATTTCACCTGCATTCATGGCTTATTTGACCCGTATGCTGTGGATTCCCAACAATGTAGGATGCAGGCCATCCTGACAACTATGAAATGACTTTTCAGTGCAAACATCACATCAATTTCAGAGAGTTTTTCCCCAATCAAACAATTTTTAAAGCAAATCTTTTTCAGCATTTCAAGAGTTAATTATGTTCTGGTCCAACAACCTATTAGAAGAGAGAAAAAAATTCTGACGATCATAACCTGTTGTAGTGCACTCTGGCCACTGTGCCCTCAGGCCATGACTAACAATGTGCCGTTTCATGTCAGGAACAAAAGAGCCAAACTAAATCCTCCTCATATGCTCAGGTTGTGGGAATTCCAAGCCCTTAACCTGGTCATTAAAGCTGTCTCGTAATGAAACTCGAGCTTCACCTTGGCTCAAGGATAGTAAAAAAAACATAAAGCCGAACAGGATATGCTTAGAAAGCGTTAGTGTGCGCACAGAAATACATGCAATATCTTTACCTAAGGTATACACAGTTTTAGGACTTTATTCTTGTGCAATGTTTAAAAAAAAAATTTTCATCAAAGACAGACAAGATGAACACACATCTGTCTGTCACGTGCCTTTCTGTCCCCTGCAGCGACCCCTCATTCAGGATATTTGGCTTTCATGCTGATATTTTCTTTGCTACTGTGTGTGAGTACAGAACATCTCCTAACAAGCTAATTTATTGGGCTACACAAGCATCATACAAACCCAAACCTCATGTGCGCTAACCTCCTCTTTTCCTTGGGGCTATTCTTTTTTTTTTTGGCCTCTCATGCCCCTTATAGAAAAATGCACAAGGTGGTGGGGTCAGCAAATTCACTGCAGTGAAGGTGCTACAAGAAGGAGCTGCTCGTTTGATCTCAGCATGGTGCTTGTCTCCAATAAATTAACCAGCAATTGAGGCTATTTTGTTTGGTTGGGGCCATTTGTGCAGGCATCATTAACTGGCCAAATTCAGGTATTTATGGGAAAACGTGTTCTTTGTCCTTATTGGATCTCTTTGTAGAGGATAAGCTTGCAGCGCAGGGGTCCTGCTTAAGACCGCTGTGACTCAGTACCCTGATGATGAACTTTAAGGGGAAAAGTATAATAACGTTTTTAATGAACACATTGCAGAGGTGGTGTTTTTTCCACTTCAAAAGCGCCCTCATATAAATGAAAGCACTTATTGCAAACAGAAGCCCCTGAATTACGCTTGTCTCAATACATCAGCCTCTTTGCAGTCAATGAAGGCCGTAAGTTGAACTGCTATGTCATCATTCAGTCCAGATGCCCAAAAAGGATCCCTTTTTTTTTTTTTTTTAAACTTCATTATTATTAAAGGGCACACTACTCCCTGTGGAAAAGTTGTTAGAATAAAGCATGTTTGTACACCTCAATTTCTAAGTAATTACTGTGTGCAAACACCACTTCCATGCAATGCTGAACTCCAAATGTTGCTTTCACTTCAGCAATGATCAAAACGAGAAGTTTCAAATCTCACACGCTTTTTCTCTAACTTCTAAGTTTCAAGGCGTTTCAGAGTGTTTTTTAGCTGTCAATGGATTCACATCAAGAGCTGACTTGAGGTCATTTGCCAACACTGTGGGATTGGTGTTCAAAGTGTCACCGGGTTTGCCTACATCATGGCAGCTTCCTGCAGTCTTTTTGGCTTAAACAGAGGAAGTGTACATGAAGAGGAAGGTGTCTTAAGTGTTATTCGCCCTGGTAATCCATGTGTTTAAAAAGATGTAATGTGATCAGATGTTTTCAGTTAGATGGGGTTTGTTTTTGCCTGAAAGAATGTTTCCCTGTTTTTGTACAACCTCATATCAGAAAAAATTGGGACATAATGAAAAAACAATAAAAAACACATGAATGAACGAACAAATGAATAAATAAATGGGTTAATGCATTGCCATTTGAAGTAGAAAGGTCATCGGTGTCCAGCTTAGACTTGCTCCTTTAACACACTGAAATTAATCCAGATTTGTTGAATAATTCAAACGTATTTTGCACTGGACAAATATGAAATATCCAAACCAATCTTTCTTGAAGGGACATTCTTTTGAAACATTTAAATGTGTTTTCTTCTACATTTGCAGAAAAACTACAGATCTTCTGATCATCGTTGCTCCTATTATTTTTGTACCAAATCAGAATAACAATCAGAGGGTTGACATAACCTCTTTGAATATGATCATTATCATTATTATTAGATTTTTTGAAGGTGTTTCAGGCCTAAATGGCAAAAATGTATATATGGTAACAAATTAAGTTTATGAAAAGAAATGTGAAATATCTTGTGTTCATCCTGTATATAGTGAATCAATCATCGCTCTTGCTCATGTATAAAGCATACTAAAATATCCTATTTGTGTATATAATTTATTTCCCGTATGTAAATATGGAGCTTGTATGATTTTATAAAAACATTTTTTTCAGTTACTGCTTTGAAAGATAAATGAATATCTTCTGCTCTGTCTGGATCTATTTTCTGCTTTGATCCAGTTTGGTGTCCATTTTTTCTTTTTTTTCTTTTTCTCTCTTTTGTTCTTGTATGTGTGAGCTACTGGTTTTAGTCTTGAAAAGTCATTTGTTCTGTTTTACGGCTTGGTCACACATCATTTCAACAGCTGTCAACACCAGCTCTGGTTTTTGGCTCTAGTTCTAAGCACAGAGATGAAGTCAACAAATTAAATTGGGGAGACGATTAAACGAAGGCCTTAGAATACATAAGCGAAGCACAGTGAGCCTCACATCTGAGCAAAGTTTTTCTGTGATGAATATATTCAACACATTAAATAGGAAGAAGAGCATCTATGAAACCTGTGGATAGTCGGAATGCTGTGAATGTAAAGGAGTCGTTGATGATGGTCACAAACCCAGTGGGAGTGGGATTAACAAAACAGGGCTGTAGAACATGTTAGGTATGTAAATCAGTCACAGGAGCCTTCAGATACTCTTCCGTTAATAGAAATTGTGACAATGTGTTGTCATAAGAAAACTGACTCCGGCTTCACACATCACTAATGTATTGTGAAAATGGCACATGTCGCTTTTATCATGGGTCTCTTCCTCACTGTCATGGGTTCATATGACTCTTTAAGATATGAAAATGGACCTTTATCTGAGTGAAAGAATCTTGTGGCCTTAACAGAATACTACAGTCTTTAATCTTAGGTAAAGTCTAAATAGGGCTAAAATAGCTAAAAAAGTTTGCCTTGATCTACTTCAACCATACTTATTTCTTTAAAATGAATTAGACTTTATAGCTTTATATAGAATAGCTTTAATATTACTGAGCATCAGCATGGTAAAACAGAATAACCACTTCAGGAATGAATATTCTTTATCATGAAAATCTATTCATTTTAATTAGGCTTGGTGGTTAACACAGCTGAGGTAGCTCCACCGTGCACTCAAAGAGGCTAGGTGTCATACATACCATCTGTCAAATGCCAAACTTTCAAAACACCGGCTGCTTGTCCTTTTCTGTCTAAATGTCTGCACTCAGTGAGAGCTGCTGATGCTGTGATGTAAAATGATTTACAGTAGTGCGGAAAGGCCCTGATTTTAAGAGGACACCACAGGGGTGGTGGGTGGGTTGACACGAGGAGGAGTAGTATGTCGGCAGATGGGTGGGGATGTCGCTTCTGATGAACACACATGACTCAAGCCCATAAATACCCATAAACACTTGGACCTGTGTGCTACCGTATATATGAAACCAAGTGTTAGATGTCTGTTTGTGGGTGACACAAGATTATCTATATATATTTGTCTGTGTGTTTGTGACATATCATCGTAACATTAACCAATGGAGCATCTCCAGATTTGCTCTCTAAAAATGGGGAGAGTTCAGTGACGTACAATTTCTTGGTAATGGGAGTTGGCGGGGAAGTTTGCTAAGTTAGGACACATCTGTCTATGTTCACAACACATACAGCTGAGATTTATGAACTTCTTTCTATGGAAAAGGAAGCCGGCTTCCTCGTACAACTCATATTACAACTTTAAAAAGATGCAAAATAAAAGGAAGCCAAATTCAGTTTAAGTTGAGTTTGAGGTTTTTAAAAAGTAAGTCATGCCAAAGACAGTACAGAGCGCAGAGCAGCATGAGAAAATCTCCATGTGTGGAAATGCAATTAGTTGTTTCAATGTCTGATTACATCTCTAAATGTCTCATTACAATACATATAATATAAACTTAAGAGCAGAATAGTTTGCAACTTGTGTCAACAGAGAGATCTCACACAATTGAATGCCCACACACTGATCTATGCGCTATTACACAAGTCATGTGTGAGTAAGTAGCTAAGGTGAAGTTGAACTGGTCAGTTAGCTGCAGCAATAAGCTGTAAATTAAATGGGTCACACATCCTGTGTGTTGGGGTTCAAGTGCTATACGAATTAAAGCATTTGTGAAATGATGGAATTGTAACAGAAATTGATGTTATGTTATATTCTTTGTGTTTGTGCATGTTGGAATACGTCTAACAAGACAATGAAATACTGAAATACAAATCATACCGTGTCAGTGATTGATTTATTCAATAAATATAAACTGAGATGACTTGAAAGAACAAAAACCACATCTCTTTTGTTTTCCAGCTTTATTTACTGTCAAAGGGTCCTGGACTCCCATACCCGTTACACATGCAGCATGTGAACATATGTATGGGCTGTCAGTTTTGGTCAGATAAATATAGGCATTCGAGGAACATTTCGCAACAGGCAGCTTCACTTTCATGACACTGTAACTGAATATGACTGGATGCTTACTGGAGTGACACATAATGTAGAAAACAAGACATATATTCATCGTTTTGTAGGGATTTGAGTTTCTGTAGGCAGAATTATAAGGGTTAGTTCGGGTCATATATATGTGAATGGCAAAAGCAGATTTCAATCTTGAACTTCACGGCAGGGGTTGCTATATGTTGGTTCAGTGGGGGTCAGGGTGAAGCGCTTGGGCTGTGATGGTCACAGTATGTCCTGTCCTGGCCCCTCTTCTCCGACGAGGGCCTTCTTGCTGACAGTGGAATGACATCACCGGGGGGCCCTTTGTACCCCTTTTTGGGAGCATGGAAATTTTGCACACAAAGGCTGCGTGGCACTCCTATCTCCACATCTGAGTGGACGCAGCACTTTTGAAAATCCCTAACAAGATTAAACCGTGGCGCAATCAGCTGTCAGTCTACTCACACTAGCTGCTTCTCAGAACTCACACAGGACGTAAGCCGTGCTGTTCAAACTGAACACGCAAAAGGCTCATGAAAGCTACAGCGGGAGGGATGGAAGAATACTTTTACAAAGACACAGGAGCATTTTTGTGTACTGAAACTAGAAAAATACTTTGTCTTAAGTTTATTACCATTTTAGAATGTTTGAGAGCTTAAAGACTAAAATGTTACAGATATGCACAATGCCTTCAGAAAAGCTGTCAGTCATGAAAAAACAGGTTTTTCCTATTTGTTTTAACATGGAAATTATTACCAAACTGCTTAAAAGAACCAAGTTAGTGTACTTTACTTAGCATATCAACGTAAATTTAAGAAGAACTTAAACCGCATGCTGTGCTGTTTTTGATGCATGATTATCAAAGGCTTTATCAAAGGTGAGTTTGGTCACCTTCAAGCTGATTCAGTGTGATATATGAAATATCCTTAGGACAATAGAAAAAGTTTTGGTTTGTCAAAGCACTATTGCACAGTCTTGCCAAACACAGTGTCATGGGTTTGTTCAGATTTAGATATATGTTTTTATTCTTACATCTTTCAGCCCCTGTTGTTGTCAAAAGCCAATGACAAACAACAGGTCTCACAAGCATAGCATCTTATTTCTCATCCTTGCCAACAGCTATGCAAGCACAAGGTAGTCAATCTTGGTTTTAACCTTCAGAGCTCTCCATGGTTAGTCTCCATGTAGCGACTGTAGCTCAGGTGGATAGAGCTGTCGTCTACTAAACAGGAGGTTGGCAGTTTGATTCCCCTGACCACATTTCAAAGTGTCCTTGGGCAAGACACTGAACCCTACATTGCCTCCCGATGTGCCTATCGGGTGTATGAATGCTTAGAGAAGGACCAAGCATGTATCAATATAGGTGCTGTATGAATGTGTTGTGTGAATGGGTGAATGAACATGTAGTGTCAAAGCGCTTTAAGTTGTCACATGACTAGAAAAGCGCTATACAAGTACAGTCCATTTACCATCTCCTCTTTATGTTGCAGACCTGCTTCAGCCATATATGCCCTGTTGAAGTCTGAGGTCGCCCAATCTTTATATTGTCCCTAACACTAGCTTCAGGACTTGAGGAGACCAATCTTTCCAAGTAGTGGCACCCAGACTGTGGAACAACCTGCCCCCTATATTTATGTAGTCTGGACTCTGTGGATATTTCAAAAAGCAGCTGAAGACATTTTTATTCTAACAAGCTTTTAGTTAAACATGGGCTCTAATGGCTGATTTAACATTTTATCATTTCTGTATTTTTTTTTTGGTTGTGAATTTGATCGACTACTTTCTCTGTGAAATATTTTGTGATGACTGTCTGTGAAAGGTGCTACACAAATAAACTTTTCTTATTTACTTGTTAGCTTAAAACAAGTAAAGGTGTCTGGTTGTTCTTTAAACCTTTAAAATCCCAAAATAGAAATAACTTATCAAATTGCAGAAAGTAATTTGTTTTACATTTTTGGTTTTTGGGTACTTTTTTAGGCAAAGGTTGTAATATTGCAACATTGGACATCGATGACAGCAGAATTTCTGTATTTCTGCTCATATTGATAGAACAAATATAAACTAAATTTAAGGATTCATGTGCAGGCTTGATTGGTTATTTAGCCCCATAAAAGTATATATCATGAATAATGATCACATAATAGTAATATTGTTGGAAAAAGTCATTTACTAACAAAACCACAAAAATATGAAAATATTATCTACAAAACTTATTCATAGAAGGTCTGTGCTTCGGGACTCCCACTTAGGCCTGTCACGATAACAAATTTTGCTGTAAGATTAATTGTCTCAGAAATTATTGCGATAAACGATTATATTGCGCTAAGCAATATTGTCATTTTGAGACTATTTTGAACTAATTAAATGATCTTGAAGGTAGAGAGAGTGTCTGCCTCCCGAACCAAAGCTGGGAGCTGGTTCCATAAGAGAGGGGCCTGATAG
>JBBBVU010000019.1:8835426-8860437 GCA_037177055.1 Atherinosoma microstoma
AGATAGATAGATAGATAGATAGATAGATAGATAGATAGATAGATAGATAGATAGATAGATAGATATAGAAAGAAAGAAAGAAGGCATGGAACCATTTCATCTGTGCATGAGGAATGGATGTTACTTATCAGGCAGCACTCACTCAAACCACAAAGGGAGATTAGAGTGAAAAGGAAACTCAAACACCCTCTTCTTTGTGGAGACACATTTATTCCCAAGATGTTCCACTAATGGCTACCTCTGCCCCTTTCAGTCTGTTTGAACGTCTCTGCCGGTGCCGCCCCCTCATCTCACTCAGCAGCACTACTTAGAGAGTGATGAGGAAATGGCCTCTTCCTACCTTGACAGGATGAGGGAAAGTGTATAAACGTGTGGTTAGCGTGCATATGCCAGCATGTTCGAGCGTGCATTTGCTGAACTCTTTGCAGCCTGCGGGGAGAATCTGCTGTGTAATTACAGAGGAGAGAAAATGAGAAAGACAATGAGAGGTAGAGAGAAAATAGAAAACTGAGAGGAATGCGCTGATTAACGGGTGATCGAAGCGGCGTCCCTAAGCAGACCGCCTCATTAAAGTTCAGACTGACCCAACACTCCCTTCATTAGGCCTTAAAACAGCCTGTTAAAATGCTGTTTGGTATCCTCATTAATACCCCAGATGATAACCAAACAAAGACAAGATTCTCTTTTGTCAGTTCACACTGCTGTGCCTTAGCCCCAAAAATAGATAGATAAATAAATAAATGCAAAATGCAAAAATATAGCTTCTATGCCCTGATTCACTAAAAAAATGTAATCAAAATTTTACAAGTTTTAATTTGGGCTTGATGAAAGCCTTGAAAAAAATTACGAAAGACAAAAAAACAATTTCCTCTTTTGCTTCATTAAAGCTGCACTCCACATTTTTACACTAAGAAGAATCATATGCCTGTAAATGTGAATGGGGTTCCTTGTATTTATGCACTAAGAAAATTACCACCAAACTCTGCATTTCCTCTCAGTCCTGGGTGTCTTATATCCATTTAACTCATTGTTTGGATTTCACAGCCCGGAAAGTTACTGTTTGGTCCTGTTTAATTGCCGCAGCAGGCGGTTGTTTCCAACTGAAAAGCTCTAAAAGCCGAGCGTACACCACCTGCTCAGCATCAAATGCCAGACACACAGAAACAGTGAACAAATTGAATCATTTAGGTGACAAAGACAAAAAGGGTAGAGCTGAAATAGAGGGAAAACATGGAAACAAGTCCAATTTCTGTCCCTACTACTGCAATGCTTGCAAAATGCATATTACTACCACAGACAGGAATTGTACTTTCAAGTGGTCGTGTAGCAAAACTTCAGCTGGTGCTTGGGCTTAATTGTCTCTGTTCACCATTCCTGTGTAGTTGTATATTAATGACATACCTGGTTTTACCATTCTTTTGTTGTTGGAGATTTTTGGATGAAGAATAAATCTGAGCAAAGGTCTGTGTTTTGGGGGGATATGGATATAGTCCCACCTCAGTGAGCGCTTACACACATCAGATCAGCATTGTGTTGACATCATGCTTTGGTTAGAGTGACAAGTTCCATAATGGCGGCTTCATGTGCAAGCACACACAGAGGCAGTCCTGTTTTGCTTCTGTCACTTCCTCCCTTCCTGGCTCAAACGTGATCAACATCAGCCCCCCCCATTCCATACGCTTTCACACTTGACTTGAATGGCATATGTGCAAAAGCCTCAAGTAAATTTACCTGTCGTCACTATGCTTTATTTATGGAAGTGTGAGTAGTTCACTTATGCAGAATCTCTAAAGAAAACAGAAAAACACATGAATTCAGAAGAAGAAAAGACAAATTGTCAAATTTAAATTTGTGCAAAAAATAGTCCGATTTATCTTCTGATCCTTTGCAAGACTTTGACTTGTGAACTGGATTTTACCATTGACTGTATAAGAAATGGACGAACTGTGAAACCACGTGATCTGTAGGTTTCTGAAGAGCTGAAAAGAAGCTCATTGGGAGGTTCCCATCGTCGCCATCTTGGCAACGTTACGAGTCTCATGAGTCCCGGAAAACCCCAAAATTGCCCACGAAGAGGCGTTGAGAGGGGGGCTGTGAGCGTGGGGACGGATGATTGACACCCTTCAAACTTTGAGCTACAAGCTAACAAAGCTAACTAACCCAGAGCTAACGGGAGCTAACCAGCTAACGGAGCTAGGCGGGCAAAAGCTAAGGCGCACTGTTAACCGGCTACAAACCAATGTTGTGCTACTCTGTGCCTCGTTTTTGCCAGATATCTGCTGCCTGTCAATCAAAAGGGCACGTCCCTAATTATGAAGAATTTTAAGATTAAATAACATCTAAACAGATGAGGTAAAACATTTTTCACTCCCCCCACAGTTGTCACGAAGGTAAACTTGACATATTAAACCTAAAATGGTTTTTTGAACCAGGCTGTAAACATGTTTAATTCTCCTGTGAAGTTGGCCTTTTTAACATGGGAGTCAATGGGGATCTGCTCAATTTTGCAGCCAGCACCTAGCAGGTGAGGGGGGAACTGCAATTTTTGGCACCGAATAGGCTTCACGTTTTTAAGGCCGAGGTTGCTCCTTGGTTGTCACAAATTGAGCTATAGTTCTCAAACCTTTGTCTTCAGGACCCAAAGCCCAGCATGTTTCAGGCTGAACAATTTTCTTTTTCTTTTTTTCTTTTTTTTTCTTTTTAAAAAGAGGGGTTTTCCTCCAAGTAACTCCAAGTTTTGGTTCAAGCCCCCCTCAAAAATCGCTTGCAGTCAGAGTATACATGTAGCCTAAATCTATAGCCTGGAAGATGTTCTTGGGCACTGCAAGCTGTGGGACCAAAGGAGTCATCCGACCCTGGCTCACACGTAAAATTTCCGTAAAACAGACAAAAGACAAAATGGAATGAAATAATAAGCATTGATAAGTTTTGAACAACCACAAAGGTACATAACTTGACTACTATGTGGAATATGAGAGTGGGGGGAGATTCAAATTGGTCACAAAAATACTTAAAACAATCACGAAGAGTATCAGAACAGCTACAAACAGATGCAAAACATCTCCAAGAAGCACAAAAGGGAAAAAACTACAACTGACAAATCTGAATGATTTGTAGCTGTCTTTCATTTCTCTCAGCTTTGGGGTCTGCTTCTCTGTAAGAGGGGTAGGGGGCTTTTTACATTCCTTTGCTTTGGGGCCCATTGTTACATAATCTATCCAAGCTGGTTTACCTTACCACGCGGAAAGTTATGAATTTGTTTGGCTTTTGACATCGTCCATCAGTTTTAAATGAAAAAAAAAGAGGAGAACGTGTTTTTTATGGGAAGATTTTCAGATGATCACACTTTTGATGAGGTCAGTAAAGTTGTAAAAGAGCTGACTCAGATGATTTAACACCAGCGTTGCTGCACTTACAGTTTTTTCTTGGTTGCAACCTGACAGGAAAACAAACACTGACTGGATTTGTAGTTTTTATTTGGTGAAAATGATTAAACATTTTTTAAATTTTTTTTAGGCTTTATTACACACAAATCTGTGGAAAGTTCCAGCTGAGGTCCATCTGAGAGTTTAAAAGAACAGATGTGTGATGGCCATAAAAATGTCAGTTAAAGGGAGGATAATAAAGCTTTTAGTTTGACGCAAAAAGGGCAAAACTGCAGGTCAGTGCAGGTTAATGTGAAGGTTCCTGCTGCAGTTCTAAACAGAGACAAGGTCAAGAGCTGGTTACTTAAGTTTATACTTTTAACTCTTCAAATCTGTAAAGCTGAGATACAGCTCATTCACTGTGATTCTCCTCTAAAACTGCAAAATGAACATTTTAAATCTGTGCTGTCCTTTGTGCTGCCAGCAGGTATCATCAACCATTTGATCAATCAGGCTGCAGGCGCTGTCTGGAGGATAAATCGCCGTGGTAACAGAGTCAACCATGCCGGACAGTAGAAAGGAAAGACTGACTCATCATGCTCAATAAAACAAAGAGCAAACAACAAGTGCGTCAGGGACGGATGTGCAGCAGCAATAAATGTCAAAAGCATCATTTCCCAGGGAGAGGCAGTCAGATCACAACAGAGCTCTCCAAGCGGGATGTTATGACAGAGAATATGTTACAGCCGGATGACCTCATCATCTGTTTCCACACATGAACAAAAGAGTTTACTTTAATTTATTATTATTATTATTTAAATATATTTTTTTATGTATTTCCAAGCAGTTCCACAAACAAATGTTTAGGAGGTGACCAAAAGATTCATGTAGCTGTTGTGGAGCTTTTATTTACATCACTCCATCTTCTGAGGAAGATGGGGTTTGTCCAGTCATGAGAGTCAGTATTTGATATGAGAACCTTTATTCTTCAACAGTGCTTGAACGGTCTTAGACAATCTTATCTATTTAAGTAGTATTCAGCAATAGTTTTCCTGGTTTCTTGAAGGACAATTGAAAGTTTTTCTTCGGATGTTGGCTTTTGTTTTGTTCTCTGTCAAGATGATCCCGCACTTTTTCAATGATGTTGAGGTCCAGGCTCTGGGGATTCTTCACTTCATAAGACCTGTTGCTACTGATTTTCTGTCCAGGTCTTGTGTCATTTAGCATACCTCAGCCTTTTCTTCCTGTTTTCCTTCCTTAAGGATGACTTCTTGACCACCACCTTTTCATGGAGCCCATTTCTGATGGATCAAGAAACATCTCTCAGGTCTTGTGTCTAATTTTATTTCCCTCTTTTGTAAGAATTTCACTATCAAATATGGTTTATCTGCTATAGATTAGGCTTACTGACACTTCCTTTGTCCTCTACTTCTCCAATTCCTTCACATTTTTTAAGGACATGCTGCACACCATGCTGAAATATTCCAGTTTATAGTTGATAGCTCTTTAGGAATAATCTAGTTTGTGCAAAAATAGTATTATATTTCTGTCTAATTATGTATCTTTTGCATTTTTCAGAGATGCAACTAAAGAAATGGGAATGAATTTTGTGTCTTTGTGACAAGCTGCTAGTAAAAAAGTTCCCAAAAATAGAATTTGAGATTCTTTTTTCAATTTACAGACACAACGTCGCTGGAGTGGGGAACATTTTTATGCTTGATTGACTCATAGCTCAGTCTTAAGTGGATTAACAATAAAAAAAAAACACATTTCTCTGAAAACTGTCATGTACAAAGACTGAACTGAAAATGAGTGAAAAGGCAGGCAATAATCTAAAGAAAAACTCTGAAAGACCTTCAGAAAGTCTGGAAAACTATCGTTCAAGGCCAGTTTAAAAGATTACAAGAAAGTCTGGCTGCTTGAGAGGAAAATATAAAGAAATGAGGGCTGGATCAAACACTTTTGCACGGTACTATAGGTGGAAAGTTTAGAAGCAGGAAAAAATGTGTACAGTAATCTTTGCATCACTTTGATACATGCAGCAGAACCTTTCAAAAGAATATTGTTTACTTCTGAAAGGTGCCAGTTTCATATATTTTTCATATATGGTTTTCAAAGAATTCCATAAAAAAAAGCTACAGATTTTTGAAAAATTAAAATAGCCGAATTGTTGATCCTATACATACAGTATTTATTGATGATTTAATCATATCACTTTCCTTACAGCAGCCCATGGTCAGACTTCAGTTTCTATATCTAAGAAATCTTCACTTGCAGTGATGCGTAATGTGATAAGATTTTGTCTTTTTTTAAATGCGATGACAGTGTCAGTCAGTGGGAGGTTGGTGCCAGTTGGTGTAAAATAATATGATTCATGCTGGGGAAACTAAAATGAGTGGTAATATATCAAAAGCAATAGACAAAACATAAACAATTTCCTATTTCCAGAAGTTGTTAGATATTCTATCCAAGGAAACATATGTCAAAGCATTTTCTCTGTGTTGTGTTTTTCCCTGCTCGGTGTGTGATTTACTGTTTGTTAGCTTTCGCTGGTGCTTCAAACAGGCTGTTGGGTTGGTGAAAGAGGGAAAGTACTTCACTTAACTTAAAGTCTAAAACTAAAGAAAACCACTCTACATTTGTTCTGTGCACCAATTTATTTTCTTCCACCAACTTTGCAGCATCCTCCATTGTTTTATCTGAAATTGTTTTCTTTATTTAATTCTAAGCTTCTTGTGTTGAAAACAATTTTGCTTATGTATAGATGTGTATTCTGTATTCGTTTTTAAAAACCTATTTCATTTTATTCTAAGTTGGTGAGGTGAGGAAGTTTTTATGTCTCTCTCCTCACCTTGTTTAATAGGAATATAAATAATGGCTGTTTGTCTTACTGCCTGTTGCTGCCTGATAGAAAATATGCCAACAAAAACAATTATCTTTCAGAGGAAATTACTCAGACCTGCTGTTTCTCTGTTGGTTTTGGTAGATAGAGGGTGCTACACTCCTGTAGTTAACCTTCCTCTGATTGGGGGAGTGTGAGAGTGACAGTTTGATGGTGATGATTTCAGAACAGCGCCTTCTTTCTAAATGCCCCAGTCACACTGTTTCCACTCATCGCTGAGCTTTATTGAGCAACAAGCAGCTCTATCAGTAAAAAAAAAAACTTTTCCTTTAACATAATTAATTCCACACTGTATTGGTTTTTAGATGCATCATTTAATCCCACTGACCTTCCTCTTGTTAAAATTTTAATGAGAGGAGATTGAATGGTCAGCCCCAACCACTACTGTTTCTACAAGTATTGGCTTTATTTGATTTGAGGACAGTTCAAATGAAAGCTTCGTGCACCGAATAGCCATCTGCTCTAACCTTGTTTCATCAACCATAAACATGCCGGCTCCATCAGAGAAAGAGGGGGGGGGGGGGAGGCGGACGTCCTGGCCAAATATTTGCTGCTCTTCGACCCCATTTGGTTTAGTGTGTTCTCTGTTTGCATTTCAATGACCCACGGTCAGTGTCAGAACGATGGCACGTGTGTCCCTGACGAGCTGTCCCCTGATAAGACGTCAGCAGAGGAGAAAGGCGCAGGGGCCTTGTGGGATAGGAGCAGGGTGAAGGATGGAGTAAACACAGACAGGCTGCTGGTTCACACACATGTAAGGCTGGGGCTCTGGTATCAGTGTTCTCACACACACATCACAGACCCAGCTGCACCGCCAACCAGCTCCCTGGTAGCCGCTGATAGTCTTATTTCCTTTTGTCTCGTGTTTTTTTTTTACCTCTAACGGCTTGTAAAATAGCCTCACTGAGGTGTCAGGAAAACGCATTGGGGAGCAATTGTTATTCATTGCTTTATTATCTAAATGGCACTTGTCGATTAAGTAACACCTCCCACTGCGCATCTCCTCAGTCAAGCATACTGTAGTGCCTTTAATCCCCAAGCCTCCTAATTACTGCTCATGCAAATCACAGATCAGGGCTCACCAAATATTTTGTGAAAGAGAAAAAGAGTGTGAGAGGATAAGGGAATGCAGGAGTGTGTCTGTGCATGCACGGGTGTGTGTGTGGCACTTTTTTGAATTGCTGCATATATGGAATTAGCTGAGGAGGATGGGATTGTGTGGATTAGGTAGAGAGATTTTACCAAACGCGGACTGCCTATGTGTAATTCATTTTGGCGTCCTTGAAATTGCTACTGTGAGAAACTCAGCAGCTGCAGCAGCAGCACTGAGTCCTCAAATAGGCAGAATCTGACCCCCCCCCCCCACACACACACACACACACACACACACTCCACACCCCCATCACCACTCCCACCACTCTGAAGCATGATTGCCTAAAAGCCGCTGTGGGTGTGAATGCAGTGGTTTTGGGTTTTTTTGTAAAAATTTTACAGCTCCCGAAAATATTCGAGTCTTTGTGGAGAATGGATGACATATCTGACAGGCTGATGCTGCTGAGTGTGCGTCTCTAATCCTCTAAAAGTGTATTTAAGTGTTGGTTTGCCCAAGTCACAAAGACCTCCCTGTATTTTCTCCTGTGAAGTATCATAACATGGAGCCAGTTTTGTTTTCATCTGCAAAAGTTCAGATATTTGTGACTGAGACTCCTGCTGCCACCTCAAGTTGAGTAATTTCTTCATGGTTCATCAAGAAAAAGCCTCAGGAGCACTGTGGTGGCCTCAGGATGATTAGCCATGAACCATAAGGTAAACATTTAGCATCTGGCCAGGGACCTGTGTTGAATATCCTGACCTACTGTCGCTGTGCTACAAAAGGCATAAACATACAGTGGACAGCTTTCATCTGGAACTATTTTCTGCCAGTGAAGTAGCTTAAATAAGGACCCTTATTATTCCAAGTAACTCTAACACTATTACTGGGAAGATGCTAAGATCTTTTGATGTGATTTTCTTGGGAAGTGAGCACCACAAAATGCAAATCAAATTTGCTACTATTGTCTAAAAGTGGCGGCAAAAGTGTAATAAGTTAAGCTTATACTGTATAACCCTGTTCTTCAAAAAGCTGATATGCTGAGTAGAATAGAAATATTTAAAAAAATGAGTTGATTTGAAAATAGTTCAAATAGTTTAACTAAAAGTAGCACAAATACTGCATCAAAAGTTGAAAGTGATAAATATATACTCAATTTGAATTTAATGCAAACATTAAACCCGTAGGAGGGAGTATGTCTCTCGGCTGGCCTGGGAACACATTGGGATTCCCTGGATGAGCTGGAAGAAGTGGTCGGGAAGTATGGGCTTCTCTGCTTAAGCTGCAGCCCCCGTGACCTGACCTTAAATAAGTAAAAAATGGATGGATGGAAGTTTCAAAAGAAGTTTGCACATGGGCAACAATAGACTGGAAATATTGTGTAAAGCTAAAAGGAAAATAATGTGTTGAACATCACACAAGTAATAAGTTAACATACCAGCAGGATAGTAACATGATTGAGTTTAAAAAGAGCATCTCAGAGAGGATTGATCTCTCAAAAATAGATATGTGAAAAGGATGATCTGAAAGGAAAATGACAACGAAAGTGAAATCTAACAAGAGCGGAAAAGAGACTGATTTGTTGGAAAAGAGGAAGACAGGAAGACCATTCAACCAGAGAGGTGGCTTCATAAACAAGATTTGACAGAGTGTGGGAAAGCAATGACTGGCGTGTTATCAGAGTAAAAACCCAAGGGGCAAGAAAGAAAAAGAACAAGATGGATCAGATCTTCCTTATGAACTTTCACCAAAGCTCCATAACAACAAAAAGTAATATTTGCAGCTGCTGGCATGTCTTGAACAACAACAGCACAGTGTGTGAACTGTAACACAACATGTTTTTCTGAGAAAATTTTACTTGTATAAGTCCAACATTTTGCTACATTTGGAGTTACATGAAGAACATTAACATAAAAGTATCCAATGACTGAATGGAAGCCATAACTTTAACAGACTGATAAAGCATGTTGCATAGCTTGAATGTGAAAAGGGCTGTAGAGTCGCTCCCTATGGATCTCTGTAAAAAAAAAAATCGAAATCTCCTATTATGTTTTGTCATGTCTAAAGTCAGTATTCTTTCCTTTAATTCATATTTACTTCTTATTTTTGCTTGTTTATTCTCACTGATTTAATTTTTTTTTTCATTTCCTACACACATCCTTTGGTTACATCTACGTTTTGTCTTCCTTGTCTGGTTTCATTTCTTTATGGAAAGCACTTTGTGGCATTTGTAATCGAACTGTCTGGTTGTATTACCCTTTATAAAGCTTTGTACAGCTCAACTGTTACCAAAACCAAATATCATACATAGGGTGTCAAAACAAGGTTGCATTTGTTAATATAACCTTAATTATATGCATTTGTCTACATTAACTGTCATATGCTCAGTTTCTGCATGTTCACAGAAAGTGTTATATTGGTTGATACATATAAAGCTCTTGCAATCACTTACAGCTTTTTAAAAATAGCATTTAACAATGACTATTACATGTTTGTGGATAAATATGTTTTTTATGCAAATTACTAAACTGTGTTTCTTAGTTTGACAGTTCAAGTCTGTTTTAGGGGAGGACTTCAGTGCCAAAATATTTTCTAGGGCATGCGGGCGTATGGGGTTTTCAGGTCACACATTTATGTCCGGTAATTCACTGATCGCTCACTTCTTGTCTAAGTAGGGTGCTCTGATTCAGGCTGCATAAAATTGAGAAAAGATGTTGTTGATAACAAATGACAGTCACAGCTTTCTGTCCACTCAAACATGATACTACAAGACTTCCTGATCTAATTATGTGTGAAGTAGCATTTCTATATCCATTTAAACTAAATAAGGAACATTCACTGGACTTGTGGAGTCTCAATGGGAACAACGATGACACAGAGAGGCAGCTGGTCTGTCCACACACTCTTTCTGACGTTGCTCTCTCACACGCTGAAATACCACAACTGGTTCAAAGCTTGTAATTTTACCACAGTGGAGTTTAGGCATCTCCCATCTCATATGGCTCCTGTTGTTTAGGGTGAGTATAGTTATGGAGAAGCAGTATAGAATCATGTGCATCCACAAATGACAGCTCAGACTCAAAAGAGAAACAGTTCAACTCTACACAGACAGAAATTAATTCACTGTTCCTCCTTTTACTATCAAATGATCAGATCAAGCTGCAGGGAAAGGTCAGCGAAGAAGGAAGATTTGATGATTCAACACGTAGTAAATGATTCCGTCCATGCTGATGACTGCAGGGGAATAACGCCCTTGACCGCATGAAGAAGCTTTTATTATTCAAACTGAATAAATCAATTATTGTCTTTGTGCATAGTCACAGCCGCGAGATGAAATGTCTTTTTTATATGCCACCACGTTCATAAATAGGCTGATTAGGACGGCTGTGGGTGTGAGCATCATGTGCTCTAGTGTGACGGACAGTGAATGGATGGCTGTGTTGGCTCACAGAGGAGGAGACTTGGGGATGAAGTGTACATGAAGGGCTCTCTGTATCTCTGCCGTGTACACAAGTATGCATTTCATTTCTAACTTTGGACAGGAATAGTTCCATGCCTCAGGGTTTTAGGCTTGAGGCCACTTCAGCTGAGCCCTGACCTGCACTCTCTGAAGCCATGACCCCCCCCCCCACCCCCACCCCCGCGCCCCCCCCCCCCCCCCCTTTCCTGTGATTACCAGACTTTTCTCCAAAGATTTTGTAAGAAATGACATTGCACATTTGTTGTTGGACCATCAGCGCAAAGATAACGAAAAATTATTTAAGAGGAAATATTTGGATGGAAAACGACCACACTGCCTGAATGCAGGCTCATGAAGAAATGTGAAGTAAGTCCATATAGACACACAAAAAAACAGCTGGTAGGGTCCATGGAATAATTATAGATACAAACACCCACAAAAAGATACAAACGACTACAAATAGCAAAAAACAAACAAAAGAAAAAGAAATTAATAGCAGGTACAACTATGAAAAATACACAAAGCTACAGCATAGGGATGCGACATGAAGCAGATGGAAAACAACTAAGAAACAATACACAACTTTCAATAGAGAACATAGAAACATTTATGCAAGAATTTACATATAAACACACAAAATCCACAATCCTGCAGGTTTTCAATGTTTTCTTGCTCCAACACACCTGATTTAAATAAGTTAGACATTGTGCAGAACTTCATAGGCTTTTGGATTCATTTGAGTTAGGTGTGATGAAGCAGGGAGAAATTGAAAACCTGCAGGCCACGGTCCTCAAGGAGCAACTTTGGACACCCCTATATTAACAGTGTAGTTTCCCCTTGGAGGCTGCAGAGCACAAACTAGTTAAAATGTTGGAAGCTGTAACCAAATCTTTCAAAAGAATATTTCAATGTTTTCAGATGGAACATAACAAAATAAAACAGCATATTGATGCTATTTCACCGTCTCTCTCAGCTAATTCGTTTTATCGAACACAAATCATTATTCAAATTTGATCAAATAAACATGACTGATGATAAAGAGTGATGCTGTCACTGTAAAACTGTCCCAACAGGGAAGCATGGTGGTGGTAGTGTCATGCTGCACCACCACTTTCCTACTAAAAATAGGGGGCATCATAAACAGGGACAATTATATCTGGAAAGTTAAAAAAGATTAATCTTCCAAGTCGAAAACAACCCAGAGCATGCTCCCAAAGTTGTAGCAAAATGGCTTAAGGACGACAAAGTTGGGAGATTTGAGTGGCCATCTCAAACATTTGACCTTAGTTCAAGCATAGCAGAGATGCAGATTGGTCCACACCCAAGCTTCCGGCACTTCGAAGCATTCTGCTTTAACATATCATTTGCTGGGTCATAAATCTGTCCAAGCCCCCAGCAGGAAGCTGGTTGAACCTTTTACAAGAGAAGGCCTCCCCACCCTGTCTTTCCTCCCATTCCTGCCATGTGACAGAGACCCACAGCTGCTCCATGGATGTCCTCATCCCTCACTGTCAAATCATGGCAACCACCCAAATCCTGTTCAGTAGTAGCTGCTTACTAGAATACCTATAGTGCTGCCAAGGACTCTGGAAAAAGACACTGCATGTTCCATAGATGTTTGGCACTATTCCATCCTCTGCTATGACTGTGCATACTTTTCTCACAGGTGAAGTTTTATCCACCTTCCCATTCTATGATCTTTTCCTTATGTGACTATAAACAAAGCTAACTCAACCAACCTGAATTGAATTTTTCCACCTGTTTCCTTCTCTAATAAGATCAGAAGGACCAGAGGAATCTCAGTGCAAAGACCCCTTATTTATGGTCTCTAATCCTGACTATTAATCATTAGGCTCATTCATTTGCAGGGTGCTCTGACAGCTCCTTGATATGGGAGGCACCCAGTCAGGTTTACTCAAAGTGTCCAACAAAGACAAACTTCAGCAGGCTTTGAATACTGCAGGTGTTGAAAGCTTACCTGAAGAATGGTTGTCACCTCAGGTTAGGTAAAACGTGGCAGCTCTTGCAAAACACATGTTGCAAAACAGACAACGTTAAGTTTAACCAGGAGAGCAGCTTCCTCAGAATCCCAACTGATCGCATGTCACGTTTTGTTGATGATTATTCTTTTGTTTATGTCTGCATTTGTTTTACACTTTCAATGCCCCAGAAATGTACAGTCACCCAAGTGTTTGTTTGTTTGTTTCCTCTGCATGTATGTGTGAGTGCATGATGCAGGGCACAAAGGGCAGAAAAAAGGGGACGACTGGCGGCTTCACGTGTAACGCACCATGTGACGTACCTGTTATTGACACTGAAGATTCAGCAGGGCTCCTGTGGGACCCTTGAACCTCACAGACAGTCCCTGGGAGCAGCACTGGAGGGCTAAAGAGTTCAGCACAGTTAATGTTCAACCCTTTTGATCTCTGCCGAGAAGTCGCATTCCCTGAATTCCTCACCAGCGTTTTCAGCGGTAGGGAGACTATGAATGGCTCTACAGAAGATAGTTAACACTCCCATGTCTTCTCTCTCACTGAGGAAAGGAGGAATAAAGCAGAGCTTGCAGGCATTCATTCTAAGCACACTTTTTTTTTCTTATTATTGAATTTTATTACAAATGACGTCATCAGCAGAAGTAAAAAAAAAAACTGCTTTCTGTTAACAGTGGTAAACAAAAGATCAAGTAAACTTTGATCAATGTCATGAAATTGGGAAAACTTCCAAGGATCATGGAGAAATACGATGAGCTAATGTTTACTCTGAGGTTTTTGTCCTTTCCTTTATTTTTCTTCAGCATGGTCATAGTGACCCACTGCTTTGTATTCTGGGTAAATTGAGCAATGGGTCAAGCACAGGCGAGCGATACAGGAGCGTTATCTAGAAAGATCAGAAACCCTTATCCAGCACTACGCAACTGTTTCCATGCTCGGACATTTACTACCTGCTGAGTGTTACAGCCTCAGACATCAAAGCCGCAAAGCCCTTTTAGTGACACTAAAGTGATCACACCACCGGGGGGAATGTGTTTAGCAATTTACTTGAAATGCGTGCCATGTGGATGGCAGATTTCATTCCAAGAGATAAAACTCAGCAGATGTCACTGCAGAGACGACCAATTTATGGGTCATATGAATAATACGATGCTCAGCACAATGATGTCTCTGGGCACTGTCGTAAAATGCTGATTGATTTTGCGAGATGTTTTCTATTGTTTGAGCTGCTGGTTTTGGAGGTTTAGCGTGGGGGTGATTAACTAATGGAGGGACATAATCGCAGGTAAGTCAGATGCTGGGTCCCAAAACACGATAGACAGCCTTCACTAACCTCCACTGAAAGACTGATCGTACTCCGCAGGCCTCAGTCATCTGACAGACGTCATGTTTTGGTCCGTCTGTGTTTAGAGTTAGAAGACTGAACTGGAAAACACTCCGAGAACAGGATTTAGGGAAAAAGCTTACAGGACAAGATGAGAGCTGCACTTTTTCCTTTGTCTCTTCCAGTATCTTATCAAAGCTTAATTTCTCTTGAATCTAATAACTAAATAATGATCAGACTGATGTTGACTGTTGGTCAGTTTGGGCTTCTATGAAACATCCTTTCTCTCTTTGTGTTACCATTGACATTTTCCCATTTGGAACAAAGACACAACGTTTGCTCTCGAAGCCCAATGAAGAAAGTGTCGAGTTAGGTGTTGTCCAATAAACCAGGTTTTCTTAGTTCACATGGTGGATTAAGAATATGAACCTGGATTTCTGTTGCCTCACTCCATTTTGTTCTCTTCTCCTTATTTTTTACTTTGAAAACAAAACAAAACCCTACAACTTCTTTCAGAATCTATTGATACAGCTGATTGTACAACAGCTCTTGCCTTTTTTAAAGATGTGTTTTTATGTGTTTTCGAGCCAGTTCGACCGTCCACAAGTCATTAGTATTACAGTTATAGTTTGTTTAATATTTTTCCTAAGAACAAATAAAAGACCTTACATTTTCCTTGGTTTATTTTTAGGTAGAAATCAAATATTTTAAAACATAATATATAATTGAAAACAGTGGAATCACCAGGCAAAATTGAATTAAAAGTGCAAACCAAACACTAAGGAATGGACTGTCAGTAAAGCCCAGATGTTTGCAGTACACAGCAGAGAAATTATGACAGGATTTTGAGTCATCTACCACCCGCTGACTGGCCGCTATACAACCTCAGAGTCTGCATTGCAGTGTTTAACAACATTAGCCAGTTCAACACATGACTCGTGACATAATTAGCCTATGTCCAAAAGAAACATCAGAACCAGCTTTACGTGGCAGAACGACAGAGGAAGAAAATGCCCATATTTGAAAATAAAGCTGCCCATCAAGTTTTAATCAGTTTGGTGAGTGGTAGTGTAAGCTGTCAGGTTAATACTCGGAACTATATTATGCAGTGAATACGTGCTTTTGTACGTTTGAATTAGTTGCACAAAGTTCACAAACTAAACAAAAGAAAGTGATGACGTGGAGTTGAGTGGCATCCTCCCAAAACTAGCTGCTATGATAATACTTTTAAAGATGTGGTTGAGAAAAGGATCTGTTTGAGATCATTTATAAACACCTCAGACAATTGGGGGAAAAGGACATAATATATAAATAAAACTTAATGGATATATTCCCTTATGTCATGCCTCTATTCTCCACTGGTGAATATGAAATATTCCTGCTGTTGTTGTTGAAATAAGAAGTCCTCCTTTCATATAATCACTGCACTCATCCAAAAGTCTTTCAGCCAAGAGTAAGCATCATTTTGTCTTTGTTTTATGAGGCTCCTCTCATTTTAATCTAACCACCAATAGTCCTTTGTTTTATGCCTGCCTTTAAATTCATCAAAATGTTTCACACCAAATAATCTCTCCATTTGAACTTTGTTCGAACAAATAAAGCTTAATGGTGCAGACAGAATGAGTAATGAACACTTTCACAAATTCAACCATAACACTTAATACGATGTAAAACGGAATCAGATGTACACGTCTGCAAAATTATTCATACCCTTCCATTAAAGGAGAAAAAAAACGGTTGTTACTGAAATTAGCTGACAAAAGTAATAATAAATCAAGATTTTATGAAAATAATGACATTGTTTTTAAATTTGGGTCCACATAAACATTTTTTAAAAACAAGCAAAAATATGAGAAGCAAGGGGAGCAATCATCAGGTGGGTGTTTTTTTTAAATTGTTAGTTGTTGTGTGTTTTTATATAAAGCACTTTGTGCTACCTATTGTATGAAAAGTGCTTTATGAATAAAATTAGATTTGATTGAAATAGAATAGAAAATAATTATTTCCCGATTATTTTCCTTTCATTAGTCTTTCTAATCTCTTTGGGGATGCAACAGCTCTAATGCAACTGTTTGAAGAGATATGAGTGGTTTGTTTTTGTTCTGTTGTTGTTTTTTTAAATGCAGATTTGATTTCTGAGCAAAGACCTCCCAAAAGTAAATATGTACTCTCTCTTTTTTCTTTTCCTTCTGTCCTGTTAATTATCTTGTGACCCCTTCCACTCATATGACTTTATGGGGGAATAATGACAGGCTGGAAGGATTTTTGTCTGTTTTAGGGGGGTATAATGATGGGAAACCACCCCCAGAAATACCCTGTTGGAGGGAAAGCCTTACAGCTTTCAGGGTCAAAGTTGACTTCAGCTGCCTACTGATCCGATCCTATGACATAATCAAACATGACAAAAATGGACATTATTGAGACCCAAACGAGAGCACTGCTGTGTCAAACCGTTTTGCTGCACTTTTGCTCTGACTATGTGGGCTGTTAGGTCCCGTGGACAATTCATCAGTTTTTCTTCTGCTCAAACTGCCATCTGAGCATGTGCAGAGGGCCCCATCATCACAGGCCTGAGGGGAAAACATTTCCAACCTGTGGACTGATTGCCAGATCAGGATGTGCAGCAGCATTCAGGCTGACAGGGGAGGGTGTGAAGAGGTTGGAGAGGAGTTCACAGTGAGCTAAGGTCCCTGAGGCTGTGCAGTGACATCAGGTGATTGGTGATATAATCCTCTTACTGTACACATTACATGCTGTAATGGTTTGGCTAAACTTTGGACAGACCTCTCTGGTTTCAGCTGGCCTGCAGAGCCTCAACAGAGAAGACAGACAGAAACAAGCAGCTTTGAATTTACACATCACACAGGCTGAGACACAGTTCTCAGCTTTGTTTTTTATTAATGGGTGGTAGCAGCTGGGTGCTTTATGATTCCCCCTCACAGGTGTGAGCTGTGTCGCTGTTGAGCTACGCTTGATAACACACAGCTCATCATACATCTATATACATTTAAAGCTGCAGTTTGAACTATCATCATTGTACAGGTTATTCAAAAACACTTTAATTTTTCTCGAAATGGCCCTCGGAGGAATTATAAGTATCTTTTTCTTGCAGCTGCTGTGTAATGATGCTTTGACAGCATATTAGAGTTTTATGAATGCCTGAGAAGTGTATCAGTGCTGCATGTATACTCAGCTTCATGTCCTGGTTTATTTTCTTCTCTTCCCATTCTCTGGCTCTGCTCTTGTACACCTGAAAGATAGTAAGTTTTTCTACTTCGAGGATTAGATTGATTAATGCCGTCAGTGACATGAGCAGAATATCATCAATGTCTCCAACTATTGCTGTCAGTTATCAAATGTTTCCAGATGTTTTGACCAAGTCAAGATGAACAGATACTGAAGCAGTATTAACCTTTTTTTTTTATCTACCTTTGAAATAAAATAAAACAGCATTTTAGAACTTTGAGAATTATTGTCCCATTTTTAGCAATCGAAATGATGAGAGAAATTTATTTTTATTTTTCTCACAATTGGTCATCAATGTCATCACAGGCAACATCTGCAAAACAATTTAAGGAAAAAATGTTAATGTGGAAACGCTTGTTCTTGTTGTTTTACCAGGTCAACAAAATAACTTTGGGTAGTAAAATTATATTCACTCTGTGTGCAGCGGGACTGTCCTCTTCTGGGGGTTTCTCTACCTTTATCTTTCGGAAAACCTGCTTCGCTGTCCAGTTTTCTCCACTGTCTGGCTGGTAATTCTCTGTAAAGCATGATGTCTTAGCAGGAACCTTTTCATCCTTTTGTGGATAAACCATCCCAGTCTGTGTTAACCTCACCAAGTGTGGCTTAATATTTTGTTGCATATGGAAAAGTTACATTTATACTTCTTATTGTTATTTGTTTATAGATGCTGGGCCTTTTGTACATCATACACTCTAACCTGGCTCCCTTTACTCTCTTTTCCATTCCTAACGCTGACATTTACTAACAGTGCTCAGGATTAAACATAAAATAAATTTTCTTAAAGGGTCATTAAAAGACATGTTGTAAAGGAAAACTGTCTATTTCAACCTGCTGCATTTCCAGTTAATGTACATGGCTGTTGAAGCTCCATAGGTTATTTCAACTTTACACCCTCCTCTGTAGATTAAAGAAAACCAAAAGCTGTATAAAACTGTGTGTGTCAACATGGAAATTTCAAGTTCCCTCATTCTAAAAGCTTCTTTAAACCCTGACAGTAAATACACACCCACCCAGAGCACCATCCTTCTACGTTAAAAAGAAAAACCTGGTTAATTACTCTAATTTGCTGCTGCTATAACATGAGCTACTGTGGTTTTCTAGGAACTTTAAGACACTGCATACAATCTTAATATCAAAACTTACTGATCTGTGAAACACAGAAACAGTGTAATACATTGAATATGATCAGTGTAATATATTGAAATGCAGAGTTTCTGGATCCTGTTTGGGTGTTCTTTTTATTTGAAAAGCAGAGTTTTAACTTTAATCAGACAACTAATACGTGTAACACACAAATCTTTTTTGTAGACTATTGTTTCAATTTGCCATGTAAGCCCTGATTCCATCATTCCCTGGGAACGTGTTTTTCCCAAATTGATATTGGAGGAGCAGGGAAGAGGCAGAAAGCTTAATTAGACCACCCTGATAGGGGGTTGTATTTGATAGGTTGCCTATAGAGTGTGAGGAAGATCACGTGAGAAGCAGCAGAGCGGCTCTATTTGGTTCACAGCTCACAGGTGTTGCTCCATTTGTGTGCAGTGATGAACTGTGGTCACTGACATTGGCTTCCAAAAAATGTCCACCATCTGTGTTTTTAATGCTGTACAAGTATCACTGTTGCTGAAAAAAGATGTGGATTTAATTGCACTGCAACAATGACCACAGCCGTAATTGACTTAAGAAAAATTCTATCTTTTAACTGAGAACACTGTTGCTACTGTCACTGCTATGTATCAGATGAAAAACTGCAGCATTGGTACAAAACTCTAAGTTCTCACAGAGTGACAGATTTCTCACAAAAACGCTGTTTTTTCTTGAATATTTCGGTCAGAATCAGCTTAATAAGCATGCAGCATTGGGTTACACTAACGGCAGTGGATGAGATCAGATTAAAACACTGATTTAAAATTAGAAGGAAAAAAGAAACATCAGCTGAAGCTCAAACCCTACGGTTTTCTCTGATCAGGTGACTAGAAAAGCAAATGAACCTACTGCTTTAGGGGTGAATGGAAAGTGATTGCAGCAGATAGATTTGTCTTGAGTTGAAAATCATACATAAATGTAATCTGATCTGACCTGATAAGAGTACTACTATATGATTTTATGGAAACTAAATCAGTGGCCCGTTTGTGAGGAGTTTGCATATTCTCCCCATGTATGCGTGGGTTCTCTCCAGGTACTCCAGCTTCCTTCCACCGTCCAAAGACATACATTAGGTTAATTGGTCACTCTAAATTCCCCCTCGGAGTGAGTGTGAGCGTGAATGGTTGTTTGTCTCTCGGCCCTGCAATAGACTGGCATCCTGTCCAAGGTGTACCCTGCCTCTCACTTGCTGGGATATGTTCCAGCTTCCCTGTGACCCTGAAGTGGAATAAGCAACATAAAAAATGAATGAATAGAAGATATAAAGCTGCTTTATCCATTTTACATAAAGATGCAAAAAGATGGATCTGTGATGCTCTAGCATGTTTATATGCATTTCAAAAATCACATTTGGTCTGACTTAAGCAAGAACCAATTTTATTTTCAGTGTCATGTAATTGTGACACATTCAGTTACCACCAGATGAAAAACAGTGCATGAGTGAGAAGGTTCTAAAGTGCTTGGTCTTCTTTTATCACAAATGGTTACCTAACCATTAAGGCTCCATAACCAAGACTTTATATGATATATGGAAACAGCTTTATGTTTTCACAGAATATATTTTTAACTGTTGTTTTGAAGTAGGGAGTCCAGGATGTAGGTTTCTCTTGGTCTTTTGAAGCCACAAAAGACATGTAAGGGATGGATCTGAAGAAGACCCAGAACAAGTAATGTTTGTCTTTAGCAAAGTGAAACCAAACAACACTTTAATGCAGTAAAGTTGGAGTTGCGGCATGTCACCTACAGCCCTGCGATGTGAGTTGACAATGGATGTTATCATCTCAAATTTCACTTGCTAAATATTTTTTACATAATAATGCTGAGTTTGGATTAGCAGTCAGAATGAGTGCGAGAAAATGTAAAATCAAAACGCTATTTGACTCTAAGAATGATGTAGAAATCATAGACTCAACCTGCAATGATTAGAACCACTGAAGAGTGAAATACTTAGGCTGTTTACTTCTTTAAATGCCAGATTAGGAGCTTTAAATTACACTGTTACCAGGTCATATTTATGTTGCCCGACCGACTCAAATGTACAAATGAAGCCCACAAAGCTAAACACTTCGGTACTCGTCTCTGAAGTCAGTCCTCCACGAGTAAACTTCAAAAGGCTTGCTCATTAATTATTCTTATTTTGGGAGGTAGTCTGCTTCATATTTGCAATTCTGATGACCAGTGCTTCAACTGCAGGCGAGGACAGGAGCTGGAAGATGGCACCAGGGAATTTGGGAAAATGCTGACAACCTCCCGAAGCACCACAGTCAAGAGGGAGTTTATAAAAAAATCCCTACAAATATCCCCTTAATTATTCTCACACAAATTGGTCTACGTGTTTAAAAAATGCACGTTTCATGCATTGAATATATTTGGGATAATCCTTTATATTAACCTCTGACTCAGTGTGGCAGTGTTAATTAGCTCATGCAGAATGTATAAGAGCTGCAGTGAATGTATCTAACGAGTAACTTGTCACCGAAGCAAAAAGGAAACTACTGCTTTATTTTAGGTCTGTGCTTCGAAGAAAAAACAGGCTACATTCTGTGAAGACGAGACAGCTATATTCCTGGAAGTGTCAGTGGGGTGATAAACATAAAAGGACAGAGGTAAAGTAAAAGACACATGCACAACAAGGCCTCTGTTCAAGGTATGATATTTAAAGTTGCATAGTAAAGTGGTTTACCACATTAAAATGAGCATATGCAGGCTCACTTTCTTATGAAGAACCTATGATGCAACTTCCTATAACTCTTGTGAAATTCAAATGTTAAAACTAGTGTATATCATCAAACTCTCAGCAGCACAAATAAGTTGCAGAGTTTAAGGGCTAAAATCTTTGAAATGTAATGAATAAATAAATAAGTGAATGGAGGTTTATTATTTTTCTATTTTTGCATCAAGCTTTAGAGTTGGTGTCAGAAAGAAGCACAAATGTTAGTTTGCTTGACCCAACATTCGCACCCCCTCAGCAACTGATCCATTCCCAGGGAGAGATTCAGAGCGGGAGGGAGAGGGCAAAGAGCAATGGTGACACCCACTAACACAAACCCAGCAGGTAAACAGACAGGCGGTATGTTAGACAATCCCTCACAACAAGCTACACTCCAAACAGAGAATTTCAGGACAGCAAAATTATCCACCGCCTGCAACCTGATCAGTCTGCCTCTCCCCTTTCTCATGGCCCTGTCTAACTTTGAGCATCTGTGTAAACGTTAAGGTAATTCACTTGTCAGCTCCCTGCTGTGAGTGTGGAAAGAGCTTAAGATGAGTAAACCACTTCCTTTCCTGATCAGCTGTGATTGCATGTAATGGTACTTATTTTTCAAATAAAAAAAAAAACAAAAAACAAATACAAACTTATATATAGATTGTGGTATGTGTGTGGTGATACCAGGTGACAGGGAGTGTGAGCGGCTGTTTGTCTCTCTGTGTTGGCCCTGTGATTGACTGGAAAACTGTCCAGGGTGTAACCTGCCTCTCGCTTGGGCAGGCTCCAGCCTCCCCGTGACCCCGAAATTGAACTAAAAGGCATAGAAAATGAAGAAATGACCAGGTGACACATGAACGTATATTTCTATTATGCACACAGCTGCATAATCTAAAAGACAAATCTCGAGTCTTCAGACATTTTTTCCCTCCAAGAGTTCAACACACATTGACTGAGGTTCATGGTTACAACTTATAGTAAGACAATACACTTTTCTTATCAGAGCTGGCTGCCTCACTGACCAAAGGGGGGGGCCCCCAACACAGCATGATTTCCAAATGGCACCTTATAAAAACAGCACTTATTTTCTCAACTAGAACATATGCATAAAGAGAGCAGCAACTTCCCCTAACCATGACTCAGAGTGAAGATGCTGAACAAAATAGATTAAGCAAAACTGAATTTTTCAATACCTATATGTCTGTACAATTTTCCACACTCATCAACGGCATCTCTGTGCTTTCTCTGGAATAAAGAATAGCCTCTTCAGTTTTATGTGACAGTGTGAAGTTGCTTTATTAATGCTGGGGTGTGAAATTAATTTAATGCAGGCAGGTGACAACTTGTGAAATTTCTTGCAAACAGCATCATATAACTGTTGACAAACAAAAAGTTTTTTTGTTTTTTTTAATAAAAGTGTGATTATGATGTAAAAAGTACCAAAATGCAATTGGAAGAATGCACAGACACAAGACAAAAAAAGATTGGTATGATATACCTTTAAATATTGAATTAGTTACAAACTTATCTGCTACACAAACAGAGTGACTCCATAGCTGCTTTTATATAAAAATTGTGTTTAAATGTTTCACTGGTACACAGCTTAAACAAGCTAATGAATCATCTGTCATTGCAACACGATCTCATGACCGATTCTAAAAGATGTCTCTGTTGGTCCATGGAGATTTTCGTAACGATTTCATGATAAAGAATAAAAAATTGTGCAATATCTATGTCTTGCTTTTGCAATTCCCTATAGAAATGCACCGCCCATCAGACAACTGATGACGTTTCCACATTTACATTCATAGTTTGAATCTTGCGTTTCACAGTTTTCTTCGTAATCCCTTCACTTTTCAACTTCTATGATCATATACTGGTCTGATTATCACTGTTGTGACTTTACCAACCAGCAAGTTTATTAAAACAGACTCAGGTCCATAAAAAAACACACACATAGGACAAGATAGTGTCTTACGTGTATAAGTGTGTACTTTTAAGTACACATTTATACACTTAAAAGTACTGTACTTAAAAGTACACGGTTATGGTTGGACTTAATATACACGCTTCCGATGATCAAAATGCTCGGAGAGCATATCTGCCTTTTTTTTATAGAAGTCATCAGGGATCTGCTTCAAAATTTAATGGATTCTTCCTTTGGGCATATTTCAACCCTCCACCATATTTGGTCAAAATCAGCTACAGGTGGATTTTGCATAAACTTTCTAACAAGAAGACAAGCAAACAAATGGCTGCAATTACATACACCTGCCTTGGTTTTTGCTTGGTAAGGGAACAAACCATAGACAGAACGATAACATAAAGAAAAACTAAATCAACAAGTTAGTACCTTTTGAGAGAAAAAAAAATGAACCCACTGGTGGGCTTGATAACATAAAAAGTTCTGGACATTCATTGAAGACAACAACAGAGGATTATCATAGCGTCCCTTCCATGTTGAAGAGAAACCCTCCAGCCAATTTAAGAATGTTTTTCCAGTAGTAGGTTTTCCATTGAGATTACTTTATAAGAGCAAGTACAGGTGGTTCAACACAAGGTTCAAAATACCAATAAACCTCAAGAATAGAAAGGTCACAGCACACTTTGTCAAGCGGCATTCTTTGGACAGATGAAGGAAGATCAACTCATGGAAAGACTCGCTACAACACCACCTGTAAAACACATGGAAGCCGTGTGATGGTATGGTTTGTTCATGATCTGATAGAAGACAGAAGCAGAAGGATGAATTCTGAAGTCCATAGGGATATACTGTCTGCTCGGAATTAGCCAAATTCTGCAAAGCTGATTGGACGTCATATCACAATGCAGATGGACTATGTATAAAACCACCTGGCAAAACATCACACAGGAGGAAACCCATTCTGTGGTGATGTCTTCGGGTTACAAATTTCAAGCAGTCATTAACTGCAAAGTATCATTTATAAGCAATAGTCAAGGTTCCAGCAAAGTCTGACCCAAAACTGGCAATGGTATTGGCTCATGTTTTGTTGGAGTGTTGTTTTTTATAACATTGTACTCCATAACAAATTTTAAGGTTCTTTTAGTCATTTATAAATGTCTTCATGGTCTTGGCCTTCTTATTTATCAGATCTGCTTTTAAATTATGAGCCCTCGCAGACCCTGAGGTCTTCTGGTACCGGCCTTGTAATGGTTCCATTCCAGTATTATTGGCCTTTCTTATTGTTTTTACCCTTATTTGATCTTGCTATTACTCTTTAACTCCAGTGTTTTCCTCATGGGGATCCTCCACACCGGTGGCTTTGCCTGCTCGATCTGCAGGGTTGTTGCCTCAGTGATCGGCCCTGCCTGGGGGGCTGGATGTTCTGCGTTGCAGCCCAATGGCTGCGGTGCGGACTCCGGCCTGCCCTGGTCCGGGTAGGGAGAGTGTACATGTGCTCTGTGTGTTTGTGTGTGTGTGAATACGCATTTATGATTTTGTGTGAAAGAGATAATGAGGTGTATGTTTTAAATTTCTGTTACATACTGTTGTATAAAGGTTTTAAATTCTTTAAAAAAATTTTTTTAAGGTTTTTACCATGTAAATCACTATGTGTTTCTCCTGCATGAAAAGCGCTTTATAAAAAAAATTGAATTGAATTAAATTGAATTAACACACTCAGACACTTCAGTTCCTACATTTTTGAGCAAACATTAAAAAAAGAAGCAGAGTTAGCAAGGTCAATGCCAATGCTATTGTGGCAACATCCACTGTAAACCTACCCAGCAAAGCCACTGTAAAGAAACAGTGGTGCATGAAAA
>JBBBVU010000019.1:8869695-8883001 GCA_037177055.1 Atherinosoma microstoma
ACTTTCAAATCCTGCAGCATGCTATAAATCATGCGTAACACAGCGTTACACTATCGTGCTGTGATGCCCGCTTGATGAATGAAACCAGACAGGAGTAGGCCCGTTCTGCCAAAGTTATTACCTCCCAGACTGGCTCAGAAGCATATTAGAGGTTGGTTAACTTTGCCGCGCTCACCTCTCTCCCTCCCTATTCTTCTTCTGCCCTTTCACCAATCATGCCCATCTACAGTGAAGGCACATCGGGTTATAAAATGGGTACTTGTATACTTCTTATCTGAATATCTTTAATCTGGTCTGGAAAGATAGGAGGGGATGTCTACTGTACAAACAGTGACACCCATCAGACAGTTTTGGGATGTTGAGCTAAATAAGTTTAACTGGCTTCTCCACTAACCATGTTTATGTGCTGCTTTATTTTGGCCTGATTTGCTTTAATATAGTGAACGACCCATGGCATATTTCAGCATATTCAGGTTTATCTGCTTGTAAATAAAAAAGTAGAGGTAAAGTATACTAATCTTCTCTCATTTTTATGCAAAAGGAACTCAATTTATCCAGTAGTCTTGGCAAGCCCTATTAATTTATTGAATCAGAAGACGCTTCAGGCAAATCCGATAGGGTACATACTTTGAAACTATTTCATGATGTTGAGATGAAGAATTATATGACTGTAAATAATCCTACCAGGTGCAAAAATGCTGCCAATTATGATTCAGAAAAAGAAGTAAAATGGCAGCAGTAATACAGACTGTATACAGACATTTAGCTTGAGAATTACCGCCTGAGGTTCAAAAGTGAAAGTGAGAGCTGTTGTAATGTTTCACCCAATGCTGAAAAGGAAAGCTGCAGGCATAACAGGTTGGGGGTCAATCTTACTGTAAACTGACAGTTTGACATTGTTTCTCCATCACTTTCATTTTAAGATATTTTTCTCAGACATATTTAAACACCTATACAATTACATAACTGGGGTGTTTCAAGGATTCAGAGGGTGAGAAAATTAACCCAGCTGGTCTTTGGTACACTGAGTCAGACACAGCCAATTTTATTTATTTTTTTTACAAACAAGAAAAACATTTTAGTCTAAAGAACATGAGTGCTTTACAATGGCAGCAATAATTCTCATAATATTTTTTTTTTATTCAGTTTTTTCTACCACCAAAGGCTTTCTGAACATTTGTCCTTGACTGTCAGACAACAGTGGCAACTGGATGCTACAGCAACTGCTGCTATTTTTTCATATTGTGATCAAGATACCCTTATTCATTATGATAAACTTTAAATTTGTGAGGTCTGTTTGAAGCAAGTCTGAGAGAGTTTCTTAACCCATCGCTTTTCCAGGATTATCCTTTAATAGCTGTCACTGGTCCTTGTACTGCAGGTTACTCTAGTGAAAGCACCTGACTATATTGAGATGCGAGTCAAGTTAAAAAAAAGACAAGAAATTGGAATTCTGCAAGTCACTTGCAAGGAGATTGTAGAATTGACACTTTAAGTTTAAGCTGTTAGTAGAGGTAATTAATGCAGAACACTCAAAACTGGCTTCAGAATAATGACCATACTTTGCTTGCTTCGTGAATGTGAAAAAAAATAAAGAAGAAAACATCCCAGACGGAGAACTTTATTAAAGTAAGTGTGCAGCTTTTTTCAAACATTTTTCAAACATTCAACAAGTTGGCAAGAAAAGTTATACAATATGCAACTAAAAATATTTTCCTTTTCCTTTTTTTACTTCAGTGTGTTAGATGTCATTTATAATACATCAGAAATTTGCAACGCATTCAAGTTCAAAATTCTTATGATTCCATCACAGAATATTACATAGATATAATTATAATCCTTAAAGAACATCCAACAATATAACCAATAGCGAAGGTGACTGCCACTGTGCTGTCCCTTTAACCAGAGCACCATGACAGTTGTAACATTAGGTACTTCCCAACCACAAAGCACCACTGGGGCCCACTTAGGGTATATCTGTGTCCTTTCTGAAAAAGGGGGAAGTAGATACTACAAAAAAGCATACAGTGTGATGTGTGGGTTCTGACTGTAAGACTTATGTGTTCAATTAAGAGGGTAATGAAACTGAATCCAGTACTGACTGTTTCAGCCTTTGCATCCGCACCACCATCTTCAGTCATCTTAGCACGGCAGCTGTGGAAAGATTCAGCCTGCATGAGGGGTCAGTAACAGCAGTACCACCACCTGCAGCAACAACCTGCAAAGCACAAAAGAGGACATGTCAGAGTTCTGACATGACTGTTGGCGAACCATTTAGTTTCATAATTTCAAAATGAGTTGAACATGATCACATTTGATATGAAATTCAGATTGTGTTGATGGAAAAAACAACTGAAAAACACAACTTGGACACACCAATTGTGTAAGTCTGGGCCAATACTGGTGTAAAATATAATAATTTTGCAAAAACATAAAAAAACAGCCCCTAACAACTGTTTTATCATTTATATTAAATAAGTAATGAAGCAACCAAACAAGTAAGTAAGCACATAAATTACCCAATCAATCAACCCAATTCACCAATCAATCAGCATTTACCCCTCAATGTTCTCCTCCATTGATTGGTGGAGTAAGTTTTCAGTGACTATAATGAATGTCCTTAAAGTTTTGTAGAAGTAAACCTGACAGTCATCTCCAGCAATTGGTCGGGCTATGTAAGGCCAAGAGTTAGTAGATTTTATGCAATTACTTTTTCAAAATGTGATCACCTGTTATTGTAATAATATTAACCACTACTTATTAAAAAACATTTTGGTTTGGATTGTACTTTTGTGAATGAGCAACACAGTTCAATGTGTGGGTAGTGCTTCGCAAAAATGATCCGAAATCCACTGCAGTATTCTCCTGTTGGTATTCACGCATGTTTTGAGATTCAAGTGTTGCCAGGCGTCCGTCAGTCACAGATGTATGACTGCAACTTGATGGGCACCTGGTTGGTGATCCTATATCTCCAGAGGGATGACAACACTCTCCCCCACAGAACCAGGATCATCACCAAGTACCTCCAGCATTTGGGAGAGGAGTGCATGGAGTGGCCTGCTGTGAGTCCAGACCTAAATATACAATTGAATACTTGTGGGATCAGCTTGGGGGTGCTGTTTGTGCCATAGTGACCAACACAACTTGGATGGTATCCCATAGCAAAATGTGACCAGGCAGGTGACCAGCATAAAGAGGTACCAAGCTCTTGACGCTGCATATGGATCTTCCACACACAACCGCGGTCCTTGACAATGTAAAATGAAGTGTTAAAATGACCAATAAGTATTGTTTTTTTGCCCATTTACTGTTAGAGAGTGAAGCATCTTACCTACTAAGACATTTAAAACAAGAGGAGAATATTGCTGGATTTTAGCGTATTGTTTGGAGGCACTTTAAGCTGTGTCGCTCATTCCACAGAAGCACGATCCTTTCAAGTTCTACATCATAAAGGTGACAAATCAGGCTTTCCAAAAATGTATGATGCAACACCATAGAGGAGAAACACTGAAACAAACCAAATGTCCTTTCTTTGTGCTAAGTTTAATTTAACATCTTGGGTAAAATAAACTATCTGAAGACAGCAGATTTACTGAGATGAAGGAGTTTTATTAGCGAGTCACAAACAACAGCTACTTTTATTACCGGCTGTCAAGTAGTGGTACATAAAATCTGTTTTAATGGTTTTCTCCAAACAGGTGCATAAAAACTCAGGGAAATATGGCACTAATGAAGAAATCACCCTTGACTGGTTATAAAATGAAAAAAATAAAATAAAATAAAAATTCAACATATTTATTTAATTTATTCAACATGTTCTGTAATGCTGCATAAAATACTTTTTCATGCACATGATGCATTAAATGTAATTTTCAATAAAACTTCATGAAAACACATCTGGAACTTCCATCATTTCACAGGTGAAACTAAGTTCCAGTTAAGTTTCTAATGAAGTACAAAACCAGGTTTAAAAAATTATGTAGAAAACATTCAGGTTAACCTGCTCATTTTTTGGACTTTAAACCTCAAGACAGTTTAACTCAGTGGTTATAAAGCTAAGGGTCCATATGTCATAATGGACAGCTTTACTTTCAGTTGGAGTTTCACTCAGACTCCTCCTCCTCCACTTCCTACTCTACACCTCTAACACTGCGGGCCTGTTGTGAAAGTCACTCAGGAATGTATGCTAAACATGTCATATATGGAGGTGTTGAGTTGTGTCAGACTTGAGTGGTTGTTTAGACTTCAGCAATATCATGGGGGACATCACCTTGTTTGTTTTGTGGAAAAACTGACGATAAGCTGAAGTACTTTTTGGTAGTCTATGATGACACAAAACCGGTGCATGAAAGGTAATTTGAATATTTCACACACATTAACACTAAGACAACAAACGATAATAGCTTGATTGCTGGTCTTAAACATAAACATGGCTGTAGTTCTTATCCCATCTCCAGTGATCAAAGAAAATTGTTTTTGTCAATATCAATTTGTCAATAAATCCCTTGAAGGAAATGTTATCTTTAAAAAGCACCTGTTATATTAGAGATGCTGAGAAATTAAAGCACTCCTGTAAAAATCAAGGTTAACATGATGCCTGCATTCAAAGCTGTATAACAGCAGAGGATGTCCTTCCTTTTTTTTTTTTACATCACTGTCCTCTCAGAAAGGCATTCACACAGAGCTTGACTTCTTGGGCAGCTGAAGTGGCTTTAAAAGCAGGAGCTCCATGTGTTGGTGAAAGTGTATTTCTAGGGAGTGACAGAGTATCAAAAAGAATGTGGGCGAGGTTGTAACTAACACGACTCAACTGGCACTGTGCCCTCCTCTCGTGATCTCACCCTATTTGTGGAGGTCTGGTATCCGAGTGCAACTCGGTTAAAAAAAACGCCAGCCGTTAGTCACATGGACCTTTCCAGTATGCAGAAGCTCTCCAGGACGAGCCAGTGCTGCACGGTCATATCTGAACTTGCACTTTCATTTATGCACTACTGCTATTTGTACATGATAAGCAGAAACCAAACTAAGCACAGCTAACAAACTGAGGCATGCAGAAGAACTTGGATGACATTTCCCACTGTGATTCTGGTGCACTGTGGGAAATCCCATTTCATCTGATGCTGAGTAAACCAGGTCAGTCACTTGATAACAATGGCGCTCGAAGGCACAGTCTCGTCTACGACAGGTCATGCAGCGAGCTGGTTGGCTGCTGTCCACCAAAAACTGAAATACCACAAGTGGGATTTCTCAGTTTTAAATTCTGCATGTTAAGAGACAGATTCCAATCAAACCAAATATAAACTTTATAACTAAAAGAACTGGAGGACATTAATTAGGTCAGACAAGCAAAGGATTCCTACAAAACTATCAAGTGAAGCAACAAAGACAATGGATAAAGGAAGGAAACAAAATCTGCACATGGTCATCACTTACTCATAGAACACATCAAAAATGTTACTCAAAAAAAGATTAATGAACTAGTTGAAAAGTTGAGATTGTGTAACAGTTTTCGTAACATGAAATGACCTTTCTCAAATTTCGAGCTAATCTTTTTATCTTGTTGACACTTTTCAAGGGATTTACAATATATGTGAAAGGTAAACTATTGGGAAAAAACTTGATTTCTTTATATTTTACTGCCAAGCAGCCAGAATTTCTAGAAATCTTTTAACCCTTGTGTCCTCTTCAAATTTACAACACTCTGAACATCTTCATTGCAAAAATGTACATGAACAAAATCTGCTATAAAAATCAATTTTTTCCTACTTCTTTTTTGTTTTGCTTGAATACCTCACCTTCAGCCCTGATCAATATGGTACTTAATCCTTTTCAGGATTTTAACCCTTTAAAATGCCACTTTAATTATTTGAATATATTATACGAAAAAAACCAACAATAAAAATAACAATTAAATTATAAGATTAAATATTTTCCATTTTATGAATAGTAGGGGTATTGGGTATTTGTAGTGATTAGTTTAGATATGTCACATATTAGTAATACATTTAATTTGATTACATTTCTTAAGCCACTGGGTGATTTTTTTTATTTAAAGCTCAACATTCAAGCATAAAAAGGCACCAAACTTAAGGGATAAACTACTGCTGTGTCTACACATAACAGACTACTTAGCAAAGAACCAATTTACAATTTTATATCTTTTTTTTTTATTAGCTGCCCATCATAAAGACAGAATTTGCTCCTATTCCTTTAGCTGTATCTGCGAAAAATACCCAAGATAAGAGTATAGCTGACATTAAATTGCATTTTTCCACCAATAAGGAGATGCCCAAAGAGCTACTAGCTGAAAATCTGGAATATGTCAACAAGGGTTGCAGAGGCTCGTTTAAAATAAATTAGGATTTATGGAGGACAAAAGAAGTGAGGTCTATAAAAGTCACTGCAACACTTCAACAATATCTGAAAGTGATGCTCTTGAGAAAAAGAAAAAACATCTAACAGTTTATAGATGCAGCTGGACCTTTAGTTGGTCCATCTACTTTTCATTGATGTCTCAGCAGAGATGGTTTCCATGGAAGCGTGGCTATCAAGAAGGCCTTTTTAAGGAGGTGAAATGAGAAGGAAAGGCTGAGGTATACCAAAAGACAGAAATACTGAACTGAAAATCAATGATAACAAGTCTTATGATGAATCCATGAGACCGGACCTCAACGTTGTTGGAGAAATTTGGGATCATGTTGACAAAATGGAATGAAAGGCAGCCAAAATCCAATCAAAGCATTGAAATGTCCTTCAAAAAGCCCACAGACACACTTCCAGATGTCTTCCACAGGCCATCCAAGGCCATCCAAGGCTGGGCGGATTGTCCAGCAACTGCTACGTTGGCATCCCCCCCCCCACACACACAGAAACCATACAAATGCATATAACGCACTACCCTTACAATCTTTTATGTATCTTATAAGCTCACTCTCAACACGAGGCTCATCCCCAGCCTCAGAAAACACTTGGTACCTCCTCACACTTCCTCCCTTTTATGCACTCCTCTTCCAATCAGAGAGGCAGCCACCAAGTGACACTGGTTGGGATGGCTCAAGAATTTTGCACAATACTGCAGATGAAACTCTCCACCAAGCAAGGATTTAGCGTAAAGTCTCACAAATAATTCTGTGCAGGAGATAGCTCCCTGTGTGCATGGATTATAAATTTTACAGTTCACACAAAAAAGCTACTTGCTTCAGCTCGTCTACACTGAGCTAGCTACATTGCTTCTCTGCTCTCATTTAGATTTACAAACAACACTGAGAAAAGGCCGCCAACTGGACTTTGACTGATTCTATGGAGGCAAAAATCAACCTCAATCATGCATACTCTGCTAGATTTACATCGAAATAAACAATCATTTTAAGGTGCCAAAAAGTTAGCTTATCTTCTTCCTACACGCTTGAAACACAAAGCTTGTGTTTCAAGATTTACATCCTCTAAAGACAGCTTTGGAAAATCTCTTTTTTTTGTTAATCTGGATTGAGAGCTGAAACAGAAAAACAGACAAATCTACATGTTTAACTGGCTTAGGCCTCTACAGCCATTCAGTAAGCTCTTCTTCACTCTCTTAAATCCAATTCAGTGGGTTAATGGGTCATGAAGGATCGGTTGGATCTGCTTCTAACTAGCTGAATGAAACAACCTCCCTTTTGAGTCACCAAAGCGAAGCGACTCCAGCTGCTTCATATCTCAGCTGTAACATGAACCGGCAGGAATGTGCAGCATTGCTGATGCTGGCATGATCTGCGACCCATCATTCATCAACAACGAGCTCATTACCTTAAAAACCTCTTGAGCTGAGCTAAGAGGCATGGGGGGAACCTGTTGGCGGAAACAATCTTCGAGGGAGAAGTTGATGGTCTGACCGAGATAGTTCCAGATTTGACGGACCACCCCTGACTCACCGGCCTTGGCGGGGAGATCTCAAGGCTTCTGTATATCAGAAAATACTGAGAATGAGCAACAAGATTAGACAGCTCAAGCTGCAGATGAAATTATGCTGGAAAACATCCCTGCGATGCAGCAGGGGACCCCCATCATGTTGCACAGGGTGATGTTTAGTTCAGGGCCAGATCTTCCTGAAGAGTTCCAGCCTCATTAGCAATCTGTATTTCAGAGATTTACCAGCACTAACCTACAGCTGCATCAAAGGAAAGCCATCAGGCAAACAGGGCTGCTCTGAGAAGGAGCGCTTCCTGAAAATCTCCCTTTTACAAAGTGGACAATTCTTCCTCACACAAAAACACTGTTGTGGAAGTGTGCTGCTTGCTTCTTTCACAGCCAAACCAGAAATAAATTGGCTCAGACTTTTCAGTTATGCTTTGTAATGAGTTAGCATTGCTAAAGTTTTTCCTCACACAGCTGCTAGCCTCATAAAAAGTCCATTTTCTGTTGCCAAGGACCACACATATGAAAAACCAGTCTCTTCCTGCCTCTCTTTGAGCCAAATGAATAGCTACAGATGAGGCCACAAGGCACAATGAACGTGCCTTTCTGGTTCTTTGAAAATCAGTTTAATCAGACAAAAACTAACAGCTGATGGAGTCACCATGTCAAATCAGGCTGCTATCAGGTTCAAGGTGCAGAGAGACAGAGCGCCTGATCGTCTTTTTACAGAAGGAGCCAGCGAAGTCGCCACAGCTGCTGCCGCTCTGCCACAGAGGCCGAGTGAAAGGTCGTCCCTCCAGCTGAGGGTCGTAAATTCAAGACGTAAAAATGGGGAAGACTTACGCTTCCCTCAACAGGTGCAGATCCAGAATGAATGGTCACTCGTTTTTCTTTCCTCCCTCTGCAGGAGCAAGGACAAAGAGTGGTGAAACAGGAGCATTCAGACTCCAGAGCTTACGATGCTCTAAGAGTCTTAATTAAAAAAAAGATACTCCTTCACGAAACCCCTGCAAAGTTAAGAACTGTGCCACAAACCTAACTTGTCTAGACTCATTTTGGAGCTTTACATTTTTATGAATGCATGAATATTAATAAGACACCTCTATGCACGCAGTAGACATCAGATCTAAAGTGAATATGCAGCTGAGGGATTGAAACCAAGAGAAAACAGCTCTCATCCGTTAGATCCACTACTCAACTTCCTCATAATGAAAGATTTGACACATTAGCTGCATCTAATGAAAGTGAAATAGGAACCATGGTTGTATATCTCAATGTGGACACCAAGACATGAATAATGTATGAATGCTTATTTTCTTGTTTAGGATTTTCTAACATAAATCTGCTTACTGATCAACATTACATTTCCACGCTATTTGACAGCTCAACTATTACTCAAAATCAGTATGCATGTTCTGGTATCAGTTTGTTCTGTCATTAGAAAACATCTTCAAAGTGATAAAGATGTCAGTGGGTAAACTATGCTCTTCTCAAGGTGACACTGCAGACTAAATTTATCTTTTCAATATTAAACACTGACAATACTTGAGATGTGACTTCTCACAGATCTGCTGTGATCAGTTTCCATCGACATCACTTGCAGCAGGTAGCAATTTAAAAGCAAAACCCTTACACTACCAGTCAAAAGGTTGGACACACTTTCCAGTGTGTTCAAACTGTTGACTGGTAGTGTATACAAAAACTACTCCTGTAACACCATCTACTCCTCCAATTTTTACACTAGCACACTCAGTAAGCTTGCACTTCATTCACATGATCTTGAAAGGAGTGCAATTTTTGTATTTATGTGCTGATATCATTTATTGAATGCAGCTGTGCTGGTTGAATCATGATCTTTTTTCTAACATAAAGAAGTATTTTTGGTTCCTAAAGCCAATCAGATCAAATCAAACTTTATCTATAAAGCGCTTTTTTCATGCCAGAGGCAACACAAAGTGCTTTACATTAAGAAAAAATTTATAAAATAAAAAATAGTGTGAGCAATGATGAGGTCAAATAGTCCCCTACAAAGGTTGGGAAACCCCTGTCACCTTAGTGAATGTCCAGCATTTGTGTTGTGCAGTCACCATGAAAAAGGCACTTTCTCATGACTGAGATGTAACAGGCAAGAGCTGCTGTATTCATAAATACTTCAATAAAAGTTCTTCCTCACCAACCAATCCAGTGAGTAATCTTTTTCTTAATTTTCATGCCTCGACTAAGAATTTCTATATTACATCAGTCTCAAAGCAGTTTTTAAAATGCATTGAGACATAATCTATTAGACTTTTCCTATTTCTTTGTATATATGAGCACAAACATTTCTTTATGTAGGATCACAGTCTAGCAGCTTTTTGTGAAGCTGTCATTAAATCATGGGTTCAACAGGAGAAAAAGTCTGAAACTATTGTAAGATATCTAAAGCACACGCTCAAGTTTAAGATTTTAAACACCATTATTTGCCTCAAAATGGAGCCTCTCACAACATTTTATGCACGTTTTAAATGTCCCTTTTCTCTGACATAGTAAGACCATAGCTATCTGGATAAGACACAAATGTGTTGGAGATATGAAGGAAAACATTAATACGCTTAATGTCATGACAAAATGAACAATCTGGATGAATAATATGATTTTATTACATGCCTCTTTTACATTTAACCTCAACCCTTTTTTTTAAGTGAAACTGTCATACAGTATGATTGTGAAGCAGCATTGTAGCCAATTAGTGTATCTGAAAAGCTCCGGATGCTGCTCTTACAACAGTTATAGGGTGACAGTTCACAAAAGCACGATAACTAATAAAGAACATGTAACAACCCATGATGTTGGTCACAATGAGGCTGAGGAGCCACCGCTAATGATTACTTCCTAGGTGGACCAATGAAGAACAGAGTAGACCAACATGCCTTGATGAATAAATATTTTATTGAAAATATTTACGCAATAACACAGTTGAAAAGTGGAGACTGCTGAAGAACGAGTAGGTTTTTTAAAGATGTTTGGACTGGTTGGCTGGGCCATAATCTGATTGGATAAACTAGTTGCATTGTTCAGTGTGCAATTTTTACGTACTTCCTCTGTAAATGAGCACATTTGTGCAGAATCATTGAATGGCACATTGCAAACACTTGGTAAGGACATATGATTCCTACAAACTCCGTCATCTTAGTTTATAGAGATATGAGGATAACTGTTCTCAGTGACATTCATGAAATTCCACCCGATTTACTCTTCTTTCATCTCCACAACCAGTCATTAAGAAACATCCCACACAAATCCAATAAAGGAACAACAAGCCCTCACATTAGCATTCTGATGGGATGGCATTTATTTCCTGTTGCAAGAATGACACTACTATCATGGAAACCAAGATAACAATTTAATTTGGGTCTTTCCACTTCTTCTTGGCCCCCAATTTTCTGCTAACAGAAAGATGACAAAAAAACCCCAGTGAATTAGGATAAACATTCATTTGGAATTAAAGAGTTGAAACTTCAGGAGACATTTTTATGAAAACTTATTGCCTTTGAAGTGCATCTCTTTCTTGCTGATAGCTTTGACATTTCCCAGGATGTCAGGTCATCTGTTTGACCCAACCATGAACCATCTGATGCTGTAGATAATAAAGATACTGCTTATCTGATTTATTTAAATGTCACAAGAAATTTTGGGCAGTTTTTTTGTGCCTAGAGGGCAACAACTGAAGCACTGCATGTTCAGGAGGAAATGGCAATATAACTGAAAGAGTCTAGGCATGAGCTTCATACCAAAGTGACACCTGATGAATTTACATCAACAAGAAGAAAGATCCTATCATTAACATATCTATAACACGGTATGATTGCAGCTCTCTTTCTGTATCAAATGTGGGGGGAAAACACAAAAAAATTAAATATGCTGTCCCTTCACACCATTTTTTGTAGGGATTTTTCATTTGATAAAGGAGTCAAAATGAGGAAGTCTAATTGCATAACATTAACTGCTTCTCTGACGAAGCGCCAATGCTTTTAGAGGGTTGTGACCTCTCCGACAGGGCTGACCAGACAGTGAAGGCTAAAATATGTTGCCGTTTTTCAGCCTACGATAACTTTCCACGTCCCTCATGCATGTCCTGTCTCCAAGCACACAGACCCCTGTAACCCTTTCTGCTCCACATCCCTACATGCCTGTCATTTCAGGTAATAACTAATAACTAATCTAACTGCATAGGATGGTGGAGTTTGAATTTGAGGCGCTGCATTAATCAGCAACTCAAGTTACGTGTGAAACAGGAACCTTTGTGTCCTCCATTCCACATTGGCTCGTGATTAATGGTTGCCTCTTGACAATGGAACTGCATGTTTAGTCGTGAAGTTTCTTTTACAAACTTTTAACTCAACTTCTTTTATCTGGATCGCAGAAGTTGCAGGAACTCTCCCTATTCATTTCATCATCTGCCTTTGAACTCTCCCAAACATGGTAGGCTAAATATTTACACGTCAGCCCCTGCTTGTTTAATGTTAAAGGCACAGTAACACAGCAGAGTAAATGAATGAAAAAACTTTAGACAAAACACCTCAAGCGGCTGATGAGTACCAGGCCACTTTACAATGCTGGTCTCACAGGTTCAACCTCCTTTTCAGGGCATGGGAGACAGGGACCCAGAGGTCTGGTCGGGGGCTCAGCGGAGAAGCACAGCCCTGCTGACACTGCTGTCTCTGTGAAAAGAGGCAATCTGTGCATTTAGAGTTGGCTCAAGCCCAAAGAGATTAAACCGAGGTGGGCTGGATTGCAATGTGAAGGTATTATAGACAAAGACAACAATTTATCTGATCAGCTGAGAGAGCTGAGAGCGCATTCATCATCACAAAACAATGAGCTGTACAAAGACGTGCCTCACAGAGGTTTTACATTTTTCTTTTCTTGATGACAGTTTGCTTAACTCCTCACCAAACCAGTGTTACTAGCTTGGCAGATTTGTGACTATATTCAGCTACTTTTCAGACCTCTTTTTCAGCTTTTTCTTTGTTTATTTGTTTTTTTTCTTTCTTAAAAAAATTTGATAAAAAAAAAAAAAGGTCACGCAAAAAAATGTTCAAGACAATCTTTTGCTTCTTACTTTTCTCTGTATGATGAGTGTGCATCTCAGATGGCAATTTTCCCAGATGGAGGTGCAGTTAAATTGGGATTTTAACACAGCAGAGCAGCAGCCTGAAAATGCTTTGAAGGTGATTCCAAGTTGACATGTAGTCTTAATGGTTCACTTTTATGTCAAAATTACTAAAACATTCTAACGAGAGCAGTTTTATTTGGAATCTCGCACAAACACCCAGAAGAAGCAAACATGTGAAGGGCCAACAGAGCCAGAAACCTGGGTGTAGTCATGGACTCAGACCTGAACTTCAGTGGTCACATTAAGACAGTTGTGAAG
>JBBBVU010000019.1:8883660-8894014 GCA_037177055.1 Atherinosoma microstoma
ATGGATGGATGGATGGATGGATGGATGGATGGATGGATGGATGGATGGATGGATGGATGGATGGATGGATGGATGAAATAGGGGGTACTGGGTAGGTTGTTTAGCCTTTTGAGGTTTTTCTCAGGTGTGCCATCCAATGGCTTGGTGGAGGTCTGTGATCTCTGAGTTCTTCTAGTTTTTCATAGTGTCATAGTTTTGTGTGCTTCATTTTCATGTTTTCAAAATCTTTTAAAGATTCAAGGTTTGAAAGAATACATAATGAAAAAGTGCTGAGATAGTTCCTCAAGCATAACAAAAATAAAGACAAACAAATAAAACCAAAACAAACAGGACAATAGTTTGGTTAAATAAAAAAAAAATAAAAAAAAGGGAAAATTCTTCCAAAAGCTGTTTATCACTTTCAATATTTTGGTGTGGATTCTCAGACATCCAGAGGCCTGTAAGCATGATCAACGTACCCTGGATATTTCTCCGCTACCTGGGTTTACTTAGCCAGACATTCAGAATCCGGATAAGCTGTACTACGAAGCTGGTTATCATCTTGGTAATTCAGCAGGGTTTTCCCATCTTGGTCAGTGTGCGCTCATATAAAAAGGGGTAGCGTCTGCAGCATTTGAGCAATTGGAGTGAAACCCTCCAGAGCAGCCTACTTCAACAAGGGGGAGCAGACAATTATTCTTCAGAATTATGAAGAATTCATCATTCAAACCAAAATCAATGCAGCCAGGAAGAAATGCAGGCAGAAAATTGTCGACTCTGTTAATGAATACATTTGTGAGATTATGCAATATTAATTCATTGGACAATATAAACAGACAGCACTCTGATCACTCAATTTAACTTTGACAAACAGGAAGCGTTACACCTTCTTAGCTTGTGTTCATACCGGGCGCGAGTAAAATCATTTGCACGTTTAAATTACATGTATCCAAAACAGGTAAAAGCCTGCAACCCTCACAAATAACTCAAAATAAGCATTCTGCCACGGTCATTGTTGACGGAAGTGACTGACGCTAAAACCAACAAACCATCCTACTCCAAAAGTTCAACTTGATGTACGAATGGAGCGTTTTATTAACACGGATAAAATGCTCCATTCGCGCAAATAAAACAGCCAAATCAAGCGAGTAAACGTCCAGTATCTGGGTGTTGAAATGTAGGCGCCTACGCGAATGGAAGCCCCCTGCGTGAACGCAGGGTTATACGGGCGCTTTTATAGTGGACGTTGACGACCACAACTACAACATTCAAGAGGTGTTATACTGAGTGGACATTGCAGATGAAAATAGTACTGAACAAAAATGCTGTTTCAAAACACTGGCTAGCATTTTTCTTTTTTCAAAATCTTCCAAACAATGACTTGCACAGACCTGTGATTCCCCACTCCTATAATCTAAATATCCAGTGGGCACGCCTGAAGCTCTAAACCATTGATAGTCAATTCAGTCCTACAAGATCCAATTGAGTATCAGTGTTCTAAACTATTGTGTGTTACCCCCAGGGTCTCAGTCATCAACCCACAGCTGATGGATTCTCAGATTGCTTTGAAGCCCTCGGCAACTGAGCTATAGGCTTTTCAGTGTGTTTGGGGAAGGGGCTAAAATACTTTACAACACCTTTAAGGTTCACCATGTTGTACAGTCTGACCCAAAAGTCATTTACCCTCCACCAACAACACAAACACAGACAAGCACATAAAAAAAAAAATCAATGGAAATGGAGCATTTGTGAAACAGGAAATAATTTGTTCTGAGTTTTGCAAACCTGCAAAATGTTTGTTCTTAAAACGTCAATTTATTACCTCTGCCAAGGCGTGGAGCTTATGTTTTCAGTGGCGTATGTTTGTCTGTCCGTCCTTCTGTCCGTCCGACTGTTAGTAATAACTTAAAAAGTAATGGACGGATTTTGATACAATTTTCAGGAAATCTCAAATAAAATAAAGGTTGTTTAGCCTTTTGGGGTTTTTCTCAGGTGACTGACCCTATGGCTAGGAAGAGGTTTGCGCTCTGAGTGTTTCTAGTTTCAGTGATAACTCTAGAGGGGTTTTATCACATTATTGATTAAAATTTATGTTGATTGAAGACACAAGGTACAAATTGTGAGAGAATATCTGCAAGAGCATGTGGAAGATCTAGGTATGAGGAAAGTTGAGATTTTTTATCTTAAGACTTTTTTCTAAGTGCTTTTTTTTCATTTGCCTTGGAGTACATTTGATTCAGATTAATGAAGTGGCAAATGAACTGTGGTATCCAGCTCTCCTTACATCATTGGTTACCTCCAAGGCCAAGGATCATTACTTTGTAATAAAACAGATCACGCTAACGAAACAAACAGAAGAGTAAAAGATGGTTCTGAATGTTACTGTGTCAGAGTTCATCATTTCGTTAGGCTTCTCCTTCAGTCTGGGGAAGCCTACAAAGCAACATGAGTGAAAACATGTTCTGTCTTGTTTGTAAAAGTGTGCAGATGAAGTAAGAAAAAGAAGTGATGAAAATATGTCAGCAAGTTGACTGAAATTATTCAGAATAAGTGATATATCCTATATCTTCTCTGAGGGTTTCTTTTGTCGTTTATTATTGTTCTATTTCATTTTTGTTTTTAATTCTTCTTAATGCTTTTTCACACCGCTGTAATGCTTCTGTTTTATGTAAAGCACCTTGAATTGTCCTGTACATGAAATGTGCTATACAAATAAACTTGCCTTGCCTAAGTTATTTCTGATGAAGGGGAAACAGCAGTTTCTGACACCAAGGTATGTTGTTCAAGTGCATCACTTTTACAGCTCAAGTGCTTCAAACATGTTGAAAAGTGAATTATTTATTCACATAGGTGTAGACTACAATAAAAGGCCAATCTGTTTTCAACAGCACTTATAAACTAATAAGCATGTTACAATTTTCATTTAGTTTGTCTTGTCTTTTAATATGTGTGCAGGTTCTTGTCAATGGCCTTTTAACAGAGTTTGTGTCAAATCTGCTTTACCCAGCAAAATGATTCACTTGGTAAAAAATAAAGAAGTGGCACTGGCCACCTCTGAAATCTGCTTGGACATCCCAGGTGCCACCTTAGGTAATGGACACTATGGAGGTAGACAGAAATGTCAGACCTGCATGGATAACCAGTGTCACTACACCAGTTTTAATTGAATTTTAAAGTAGTTTCTTAATTGTTCATCCTTCAAAAATATTGGCTGCACATTTCTAGAAGAGATTTTGTCCCTGTGCAAGAAAGACTACCAATATTATGAAAACCTATCTACTTGACGTTAACATGAAATTACGTAGCAGAACTAATAGTTATATGATGGCACTAGATTAGCTGTAAGATAATGTAGGAAAATCATGCCATATTAAACTTTGTACTGAGTGTATTTAGGGACTACACATCAACTCATTTAATCAAGATTTTTACAAAGGAGCTGAAAATAAAGAAAACTTAAAGAGTATCTCATAGGGGTGTAACGGTGTGCCAAAATTCACGGTTCGGTAAGTACCTCGGTTCTAAGGTCACGGTTCAGTTCTTTTTCGATACACCAAGGGAAAAATACAAAACATAAAATTGCTCAACCTTGATGTAAACAGGAACATGTTTAATGACATTTAAAATGACACCAAAAACAAAAAAGAAAACTGCTTGCAGCAAATTCTCCAATGAAAGATTCCTAAATGCATACAAATATGGCATAAATAGAGATATGCCCCTCTATGTTAATGGACACATTCAGATACACATTCATATTATAATGGAGGGAGGGATGTTTCAAGAGAAAAATTTAAAGAATACATGCAAACACGCAGACTTGTGCAAATATTAATTAAATCCATAGCTCGACACAAGTCAGGCAGACCGCTTTAGTCTTATCCACTTGTCTTTGTCCATTTGCATGCTAGATTGGGAAATTGAAGTGCTCCCAAACAGGATATTTAACAACAGAAGAGGGTCTTCAAGCTCTGGTTTCTCCTTAAAACTGTAGCTAGCCATAACGTCTGCTAGCATAGGGCTTTTCCGTGTGGGAACTCGGTACACCTGTGTTCTGGACCAAATGTTCCATACTGAAAAATACGAATACGAATACATTGTCCCATTACACCCCTAGTATCTCAGATCCAGGTTACTTAGCGCTGACTAAGCTAGTGCTACATGATCCAATTTAATTTAAACAGGAGGCTTGCAAGGCTGATATTTGACTTTAAAGTAAGATAAAACTTTAAAATATGGAGAAAAACATAGCCTGTAACCAGTTTGATTTTGTACAGGAAGATATAAGAATGAAGACAAAGGGAGATATTTTGACTCTTTTTGTAAAAATTAAGGGCACAGGTCAGGCCGTAACAGACCCCCAGCCCCAGCGTCGGCAGCCTGACAGCTCCCAACATGAAGCTAGCCACACAAGTCATTGTGGTTAGACTCAAGGATCCAGTCTTCCACCACCGGATGGTAAATCAGAGCTGTTAGGAAGAGAAGCCATTGATCCCTCTGCTACCGCCTCAAGTTCCACATACTGCATCCCAAAAACAACCAACTTACCTTTCTATGGATCTTCTTGAAGTTGTTGCAAATATTATAAATGTAAAGATGTTTTATTTCTAATGTCTTTCTAATGTTGCCACAGCTATCACTGCAGTGAATGTGAGTGTGTGTTAAAGAGAGGAATATGGACCCCTTAATAAAGCCTTGCTCACCCTCTGGCCTCCCCATGTATGAAAGTAGCTCCGCCACTGGATCACAGCTGAAGAATCCGTAGTGAATAAACTGATGGTCCATTGAAGACACATTAAAATGATTGTTATGGGTATGTTCAAGATTTTTTCAATGCAAACAACCTTAACATTTGTTATTGTAGGTTCATTGCAACATTTGCTGGACTTAAATCAACAAGATAATAATTGCAGGTTTGGGTATTGAGTTATGCATTTGTTTTCTGATGCAGGTTTGCTAAACTGGACCCTTGCATTCTAATGCTTGGTGTAAACTGGCACAGCAGGAACTGTCCAGTTGTTATTAAATCACTCAAAAGGATACCAATGCAAATGCAAGTATAAAAGTGACCTGGAAGTAAAATGTTACTGTAGGTACAGGAACATTATTAATGTTAAGTGAAGGCCGAATTAATCCCTTGAACTGGGTAGCAGTTTTGGAATTTTGCTGATATCTAAGAGAAAAAGAAAGGAGGCAAGACTGAGAGGATGAAGACAGTTGAACAGCAAAGGGAAAGAAGGCAGGATTGACTCCACTCTCTTAATCCCTAATCTGTTTACATACAGACAGATCCTGCTAATTCTCCTAAAATGAAGCATCTGTTTTTCCCGCCACTAAGTCCTAAAAGTGTATGGAACAGTAAGAAAAGACAGCATTCAACCTCAAGAGAAAATACTCAGAGGAAGGATGCAATTACAAAATATGATTGAGGACCAAAACTCAGCGATTGTTGGTTCACCAAATATTGCATGTCATAAATGCTTTGACGACATCATTTAAATGTAAAGGTCAGCAAAATAGTATAAAAGTGACTTTTGTTTGCAAAGCAGACTTGCATCATACTCCTGAGTAAACCCTAAATCAGAAAAAGCTGGGACAGTATGGACAAGGTAATTTAAACAAAATTGCAGACAGTGTGAAATCAAGTTGCAACACACAAAAATGTTTGGACATTTGGAAAGAAGAGTAAATGAGCTTTGCCAGGAGCCCTGACAAAATCCCATCACAGAGTCTGGTTTTAAGACTTGTTCCTGATAAGTGTCTTGGAGGTCCATCTCATCTTTGAGCACACAGAGCACATGCCATCTATTTCTTCCCCAAAAGATCTGATAACTTGTCTGACCATACTACGTATTTCTGTGTGATGGTCCATCTCAGATTACCTTCACAGGGTGAATGTAAAGTTTCCCTCTTGCACAGTAAAGTTTTAAGCAGCATTTATTCATGTAACTCTATATTAGTGTTTCATAAAAGTCTCTTACAATAATCCCTTGTACATGATTGATGGGTGACAGCTTTTTGTGTTTGAGGGATCAAAGACCACCAATGTCCAATTCAGGCTTGTACCCCTAAGGCACTGGAATTCCCCCCAGTTTCATTAAATCACTTAATGATGATATGCGCAGTAAAGGGAGAAATATCCAAATCCTTTTTGATCTTTGAAGAACATCGTTGAATCGTTTTTTTTTTTTTTTTTTCACACATTAAATGAAAAATGGTAGATTATTTGTCCACTTTTGCTCCCAAAAGAATCACCAAATCAGGTTAACAAGATCCTGTTGACATTTCAAAAAAGGGGAAAACCATTTACTTATTTCTAAATTTGCCTGATTACTAGCCCTAAATGCTTCCAATCCCAACTTTTTTGGAATGAATGCCTGAAATGCAAAAGTAAATGAAATGCTACAATGCAGCTGCGTAATCTCGCACTTGAGGACAGAAATCTAATCTGTGTTAAATCAGCAGCAACTGAGAAAGTCTCCTGCTTCTCCCTGATAGTGAAAAGAACAACAGCCATCAGCAGGAAGAGGAAACAATGTCCAATGTCACAAAAGCAGAGACAGCAGGATAAGACATGCTAAACACTCATAAACCCAGGCTTAAAATAAAGGACTTGGTTTGTACATGTGTTACAATTAACAGGGAGTTTCGAAATTGTCTCCTTGATCCAAGATGTGGAATTTCTCATGAAGCAAAGACAATCTGTTGTTTGAATGAAAGGCTCAGGAGATACAGCAGAGCACAGACGCTCTGGGGACGAGGCATTTCTCAGTCTGGTGTTGCATTTGTCTCATTTTGGCAGAAACTGATGATTAGATTCACAATCTGGCACAAAAAACAAAACAAAAACCCCCCCAAAAAACACTGAATACCCTGAAAACTCACCCGATAACACAAAACATGCTTTACTGGTTTTACTATGTTAACATTAGAAAATATTTTATTGATTAATTCATCCAAAGAGACATGAAATTCATCGAAATGATAAATGTCAGAATTGACTGTTTTAGTCTTATGAAATTAAATCAAATCTATTCATAATTTGGACTTTTGTTTGGAAAGAAGTAAGCTAACAGATCAATTGATAGCTACAATAATGTTATCTGGAGCTCTAGTCTGGATTACACTTTACTTTCATGTAGAAATTAGAACTTATCAAATGTCTAAGACTCCTGAAATGAAATTCTTCAGAGACTGGAGGAATAAATAAATTCATCAGTACCTTCATATGGTCGACAAAGTTGGCATATTTACATACCAACAGGATACCAACATCATCACTGACCTCCTTAATTAGAACAATTAGTAAATCTATCAGAAAACATTTTTAACAGATTTCTTCAACAGATTTCTTCAAAATGTGGGATTGTTTGTGACCCACCAGTAGAACTTCTTTGTCTCAGTAAATCTGCTGTCCTCATACCATTAATTTTGCCCAAATTGCAGGAACCTGTCTTTTTTTGCTTTGTTATTTAAAAAAAAAAAAGTACACTAAGTAAGATATTTGCGGTTATTTTATTAACTGTCTATTAATCAAGTTACAGACAGTTATCCAAATAATAATGAATTCTACATCCCTTTCAAGATGTATAAAGTGGAGAGACAATTTACAGATTAACTAGATCTACTATAAAATGAGGTTTTGCCAATTCCAAGCATTAGTGCTATACTATTTGGCTTTTACATCAAATCTAAAATCTGTTTATCTCATGTGCATGTATGGATCTCATAGTGGATGTGAGTTCACTATGGCTCTGCAAACTCTGCTATATATAAAACTGATCACAAGTTTATAGGGTAAAACTCTTTTTAAAACATTTTTTTTGTTTCATCCAAGCTTCTTTGCAATATCTGTTCTCTTCATCAACGTTCCATCTCAAGCTAATTTGTCAATCAACCACATTATGAGTAGCATCACTAAGACTGCAAGCAATACTATCTGCATTAGGCCTGAACAATTATGAAAAAAAATCTAACAGCAATTTTTCTGACAAATATTGCAATTGCGATTTAATCTTTTAAATTCCAGCTTCTGTTCAGTGTTCACACAGAAATATATTTTCTACACAAGATGGAGGATTACTACATGAAATTACATCAAAATAATGGACTGCTCTATATTCTAATGCAAAGATGCAAAGTAGAGATATAAATGGCTTCACTTACCAACTTCAAGTAGCAACCTGTGTTCAAAACACTACATGCTTTCTATATAACATAGTGGAGGAGTTCCACCCCGATACACACACACACAAGCAGGTGAGTGCAACCACAGGTGTACACGTGCCAGTATGTTGGAAAATATGTGCTGAAAAGCAGACAAAAACATGCATTTTTCAAACCCTCCCAGAGAGGTAAAGACAGCAACACTCATGTAGAGAACTAGATCCATCACATAGACCCAGCTGAACAATCTGAATCTACCGTCACTGTAGTCATTTCTGAGTCGTATTACGGATCAAAATGAATCCAGTATTCTTTGTAGGTTTTACTAATTTCGACAAGTTATCTGAGATCTGAACCTTAATAATATTTAGTGACTCCACTCAATAAACCTGTCTTTATTCACTTCAACGGGACATTTCAGAAGTTGGACTGTTCCCTGTCTTCAGTGTATTTCGTTACAGAGTTTCAGTCATTTATGGAAAATTAGTCCTCAATGAGGTTTCACAACTGAGTGTAGCTGTCACATTATGTTTAAATGACAGCCGTAAAAAGGAAGGCAAAAGGAATTACAACTGAAGCAAGTGAATTTGTAAAACCGTGGACGCTTTGGTTTTGATACCTGGATTAAGCGTGTGTTTAAGAATTTGGTAATTGCAATGTTTAATATTGTGATTTAGATCCAAAAAACGATAAATAGTGCTGGTTGAATACCCATAAACCCTCCTCTCTGTGGTTGGTGAAAGTGATGCAGAAGAGTACATATGTGCTACCACAAATCCAGCTAAATGTGTCTCAGTTTTGCACTGACCTTACATCTAAAACTTGCCTTGTCTACCATCCCGTCTCCACTTTTGTTTGTGAGATAATGAGAGCTCAACAGCAGCACGAGGAAAAGAGCAGCTCTGTGGCACAAACAATATCATTTCAACTTCAAAAAATTAACATTTAAATGAATGTTTAACAACTACACACCACAAGATCTGTCAATCTGCCAGGAATCTTTCTCCAGCAGAGTGAAGACAGAAAGGGAAAGTGCAAGACCTGTCACAGTCAGGACCTGGGGATACCGGAGTAATGAGCCACTGTTTTTAGAGTATCTGGTGACTTTGTGAAGGAGGACAGGTCAGAGTGGTCCCCTGTAGGTCAGGTAGCTCTATCCAGGAACCCATTTACTGATTAAGATGAAGGATGTGGCCCATAAGGCTGGAGAGGTGCAATCGAGCCAAGGGCCCCAGGAGGCCCATCTGTTGTAGGCAAATAAACGAGAGCTTTGGTAAAACAGCCTCAGCTCTTCCCCCAGCGAGGCCCTGCAGACAGCACCATTAATCAGGACCTGGATGAGCCTGCTGAGCTCACAGTGACAAGTCAGCAGAGTCCTCCTGCTCCTCCTCACACTGCATCTCCATTAGAGGCTGGAGGTGTCAGCTGGCTGCCACTCTGTTGCCACTATCAATGTTTTCACAACTGTCCTCCAAGAATAACTGAAAAAAGCATTACAGGAGGAGCAGAATGATTTACAGGCTGCCATATATCCCACCAATAAATAAACATTTGCTTTAGGAGATGCTTCACCTCCAAGAGACAATATGACTCCGTCTTTGACACAATTTCCTGAATTAAAGAAACCTACATTTGAATAAAGTCTCTTAATTATTCAGTTGGGACTGTTTAATTATATCAAATGCAATTAATGGTTTTTAATGACACTGTGAAGACGGAAGCAATGGTTGAATCTGAAAAAGCTTTTCCACTAAATTTAACCTTTTTATTTAAAACCGGTAAATAACTGTTTTTCATTTTTGTAGAGCTCTTACAGTTCTCTGTTGGTTGAACTGGTTGCTATCAATGACTGGGAGACACAGATAACAACTGTTTTCATGTTCTTTATTGTCCCAATTTATAAATTAATCACTCCTCATAAAGAAAAATGCGTAGAACAGTACAAACAAGTAACCAATAATTTCCAGACTATTTGGCCGATGAAATCTTGAAAAAATAAATCAGTGTAACTGAGGTTGAAATGAAAAATACTTTATTTATCCCTTTGAGGGAAATTATTGTTGTAGCAGAGTTTTTGTTTATTTTTTTTTTTGTTTTTTTTTTTTTTTGTTTTTTTGATAATAATAATAATGATGATTAAACAAACAATTAGATAGTAGAAGATAGGGCCTTGTTCCGGAGGGTGATGGCTGCTGGCAGGAATGATCTT
>JBBBVU010000019.1:8907295-8918604 GCA_037177055.1 Atherinosoma microstoma
AGTGAGGATTATGGATCATTTTTCAGTAGGGCAACAGCTGGAAACAAACATCCAACAACACCAAATAATTGTTGAGAAGCAAAAAACGGACTTTAAACTGACCAAGATCTCTCTAAAAATAACTTTTTGGGAAAAAAACCCGAAAATAAACTTTTTCCCCTATGACTTTTGTAAACTTAAAACAGCTTGAACACTGATAGAAACGACCAGCAGAACAGGTGCCAGATGCTTCCATGTTGGAACATCATTGAGACGCTGTCGCTACAAACTTCCACCAAATTTGTACTTCTACTTTTAATTTCACAGTGTTCTCCTTTTTTTATTATAGTTACATAAAAAAGATCAAATTTATACAAAACTGGTTCATTTGGATTTGCTGTTGAAAAATATTATCAATTAGGCTATTAACTTAAAATCCAGAAGTATTTATTCTGATCAGCAATTTCGGTGATATCCAAAGGATGTTAAAAATGTGAGGTGAAAATAAAAATGTGCTAAGCTCAGTGGGTGTGTCTCTCTGAATATCAGGTCCTGACTACATGCTTAAGCCACAGAAATGTGGTTTAAAATGACAGTTATTTGGAACTGAAGCCGAGGGGGAAAAAAACAAAAGCGCTTCATTCATATCTAACCCATATCAATTCTCAATGCCAAACTGTCCGGCACAAATACAAACTGTCTTGCTGAATGTTGAACAGCAAGGCAAATTTTGCTATCACAACCACTCCTCCAAACATGGATTTGATGTTTTGCCGGACAACACTTCTACAGGATGTATGCAGGATGCAGCACACTTTCCCTGCTCACTATCCACTGCCCTGCCCACCATGATAGCCCACACAATAAATTCCCACTAATCCCATCTTCTGTGGTCCAACCATGTCTTAGGAAGGCTGCACTTCATCTCTCAAACATGCAGCTTCAACAATTTATCTTTTCATAGCTTTTTATTTTTTTTAAAAATTAATAAAAAATCATAATTCACAAAAACGATAGGCTAAATAAATACTTACATGTGTCTGTTTCTCACACAAAAGCTTTGTGCAATCCATGAAATAACCCAAGAGTTCAGGAACCATGTGCATTACCTGATGCTGTCACAGATCCCTTTTGTTATCTTCTGTTGATCATCACAGTAGAGAGACTTTACCATCAACAAACACTTGCAGCAGCAGGCTTTCTCCGTGGAGAATTTATGTTTATAATAATACAATCTGAGCTTAAATACACAACAAACAGAAAGCATCTGATCAATGTAATAGTCTGAAACAACAATAGAGTGCCAGCACACGTGTTGTAAACATCCCCAGCTTCAAACTCTGCAGTATTATCAGGAGTTGGACAGACAATAGAGAAGCCAGACGCGCATTCACACTTGTCCTGAGGACAATAGTTTCTAACAGGTTGCGTTCCATTTACCGCAAATGAAATCTCTGCAGTCTCTATCATCCCGATGATCATTATTACCCTTCCACGTGAAGTTTTCACGAGACAGCCCGAAAGATAAAAAAAGAAAAGAAAAAAGATTGACCTGTTTATATAATCAGGCTTATTTGTGCGTCTAAATAAAGGTTTGCGTCAAAAAGCGATAAATGCCACAGACAGAGCTCTTACCGGGCTGCCCAGACTGCAACCGATGCTGCCTCGTTCTGTTTATATTCCGGGTTTTTTTGTGTGTGTCCCGATCAGTCGCGCGTCTCATGGACACAAATCTCGACCTCACTTCCATGTGCTCGAGACCAGAACCACGCGCTCTGGGGAGAGCTCTGGATATGGCGCATGACGTCACGACGAGACTGGAGAGCCAGTTGAAAAATCGTCACAGAATCATCTGTGATGCAGGTATGCTGTGGAGTCATATAAAGACTTAACTGTATGTGGGATTAGCTAAGAGATTTTTTTTAAATCATTTATTTGTATCTTTAATTCATATTTAGAAAGATTTTTTTTTCCTTTTAATTCTGATATATCATCCCAATCTATCAGAGAAATGATCGTTTTAGGTTAAAAACACACATTTTGACTATTTAATTGTCTGCAGAAGAAACTTTAATGAACGTGATAACACATTTTAAGCAGGTGGTTTAGTTTTCATGCACTGTAGTTATATCCTGACATGATCAGCATCAGATAAACTTTCCCGGACATTGTTAAACTATACAAGTAATGCAACTATTTCCCAAGCTTATGGTGTACCAACACGAGGCTCCAAATACAATATTCAGGAAGAAAACTGTGAGATAGTGTACCTACATGTGTGAAATAGGTCGACAGATTGGCAGTAATCACCATTTATGTACAAAACAGCAAAGAAAGAGTAAAATTGGATCTCTTTGCAGCCCAGATTTATTAGGAGGGTTTCCCCTTACATTTATCTGCTTACCTTGTCTTCTTTACAAACTTGTACTCTCACATGCATGCTAAAGAAAAATGACCTGACTTCAACCTTTGTGTGCCTCCTCTGGTCATCACCCCAACTAAAAACAGCTCTTCATCCCTGAATATTTATCAAAATAATGCAGTTATGTGGCTGTACCTCCCTTCGTGAGAATGTGTTAGGTCATAGAGCTGTGTTAAGATGTTTGAGAAGTGTCTTTTCATGGTAAGAACAAGGACACAAATTCAAGAAAACATTTTATATTTCAAAAGGAATCTAGGAACATAATGCAAAAAAAACAGTGGGTCTGAACATCCAGACGATTGAGAAAATACATTTTCTTAGGAAATATTATATACAAAACATAAAAACTTATTTTAGTTTGAGCCTCCAACAGGATAGCCCCATTTTTAACATTTTATTAATAAAAATAAAAATTTAAATATTTAATCCACCCATAACTTCAGCTGAGGCAGTTTTAACATTGAAATCAAACAAGATTCCAAAGAACTTAACCCATTTTGCATTTGCATGCAACAACAACTGTACATCAAGTCTTCAATTTGCATGAAAAAAAAAAAAAAAAGTATCCGATTCATATTTCAAGCACGAGAGCCTTGCAGCTGTGCAAGTCTGTGCTTTAAAAGTTCACTTTTCCTTCTCAGGTGCTCTTTCATTGAAACGAGTCTCTGTTCGTCTGTCTGCATGCTGTAGATGCACTCTGTAGCTTTTTTCAGGATCACCACTTTGGCTGCTTTCTCATTGTTGGCTACCTCTGGGATCTCATCTCGCAGGGCGAAGAAGCTAAGCTTGAGCTCGTTCCGCCTTTGGCGCTCCAAAACGTTATGAGTCCTTCTCTTGTCATAGTCCTCCGTGTCGGACGTCCGAGGGCTTGAACACTTGCGGTTGCTGCTGATCTGTTTGAGGACCCTGCTGTGACTGCTGTTGCTGCCTCCGCCGCCACCACCTCCTCCTCCTCCACCACCGCTGAGGCTGCTACTCTCCAGCTTCAGCCTCTTGACAGCCGGCTGCTCGTGCTTCATGGATGGATGGGCGGCATAATTATGCTGGTGGGTGGAGACGTGGCACCTCTTCAGCACAAGTGGGCTGGGATGTCTGGTCTCCAGTGGGCTGGGGTCACACCGCTTCACCGCCTGCCTCTTCTCCACTGTGACCACATCAATCTCCTCTTCCTCCTGGTCCTCTTCTTCATCATCATCATCATCCTCGTCGTCGTCATCATCATCATCCCCATCTTCATCTTCTGCAAAAAACAAACAAAAAAAATACAATAGAACTGTCAGAATGGGGGTGCTTACTTCAATACAAGAGTCCCTGCTGTCCGCCTCCCTCTCTCCTTCCATGAGCTGATTACTTAACATGCACAACATGCATCCAGACCCTCAAGCTAGTCATAGTCTACATATCATGGGTGGAACTGGCAGCATGTTTTTCCTCCAGCTTGGCAATCTGACTGCAAATCCCATTAAAACAACAAAAGATTCTACCTCATTTTGTTCATAACAGTGTAATAAAATGATCCATGTCATTTAGGATCCTTGCTCACTCAGCACAGTGGGAAACTCCTGATTGCACAGAGGGGTGTGTGCAGGATGAACGCATGTTCAGCTTACCTGACTCACTACAACTGCTGCTGCTGCCACTGTTGGGCGGCGTGTCCAGCCCCAAATCTTTGCTAGGCAGCGTCCCCGTGCTCTGCTTGGGTGTCTCCGCAATGGGATATGGAAAAACCACAGACGGATCAATGCACTCCGACGCAGACGTGTTCAGGTCTTGCAGGTAGCTGCTGTTAAGCTTCCACGCGGCGGGGTCTGCAACGTCCCCGGCCGCCGTCTCTTTCCGCGCTGCGTGCAGGGAGGCGAGCCGCTCGGAGACCACTTTCTTCAGCTTGGCCGCCGCAGAAAAGCCGCTCCACATGCAGTCCTGGATGATGATGGACTTGAGGAAGGTCTGGGAGTAGTCGGCGTCGCAGATGATGCTCTGGTTGACCACGTCGTCGCCGAGAAACTCGGTCACCATCTCCAGCTGATCCGCGGTGGAGGGGAAGAGACTGGACAGGGACGGCCGCCGGCTCGGGGAGAGGGGAGGGGTCGGTAGTAGTTCAAATTTCTTCCAGATGTCTTCGCTCGGTGCCGGAGGCTGGAGCTGCTGAGGGTAGAAATCCTCCTCCTCGTTGTCATAGTAGAAATAAGGTTGAAGGGAGTCGTAGTCGTAGTCGTAATTTTTACTCGTCAAACCCGAATTCAGCGGCATGGCGTCCTTAGTGATGCTCTCCTTATGGTGAAGCTGATTGAAGAGGGGGGGAAAAAGCTCATTAGTGGTTTCTAGAAGGTTTGGGAGTTCAAAGCAGACAGCTGCTTGTCACTGATCTTGCAAACATTAAGTGTAAGCAAGATCACATGGTCGCTCCAAAACATGGACCCTATGTGCACGCATTGCAGGCATGCACCGGTGCCGCTGCAGCAGGTGCTCACAGAAACTGGGCACAGATAGTAAAATAACTGCAAGAGAAGAAAACCCGCCTTAACTACTCAGCTCCTGGGGTTACACTAATGCGTTTCGACTAAATTACCGTGGGAAGCTGCAGAAACCCGCTCTCTCCCTTACCTTTGAAATTTCAGACCGTAGGTGAAAAAAGACGCAAAAAAAGAGGCGCAAGACAGGGGAGCAGCGTTATTCCAGTGCGATAGTAACATTAAATCCTTCCTCAGAGACGTTGTATTGGCTTCCAGTCAGGCTCTGTGAAGCATGCATGCAGAGTTAAAAGGCTGCAGCACCGACTCGGCGAGGACGACGCGCAGTCTGTCATCAGCGGCGTGACACTCACAGCTGAGTGTCCTTGTGGGCGGCAATAAAAACAGCCGCAGCACTCCAACGCATATCCCTCCGCCAGAGAGGTTTTTTCTTCCCGCGAAGCCGTCGCTAGTGTTGAAGATGTTGCTCCCAAATGTGTTTTTTTTGGTTTTTATTACCTTCTATAATCTTTAAACTCAGTTAAGCTTAAGTTAGACTCGAATTGTAAATCTATGCACATTAAATCACCCCCCATGTTTGTCGGTCTTTTTTTTTATTACGCCGGGTCCATTTACAAAAGTGGGAGGGGTCATAGTAGGAGTATTGACGGCTTGCAAAAAAAAAAAAAATACTAACGCAAAAAGTAATCACAGAAAGGACGTTATTTTACTACTACCCCGCCAAAAATACACAAATCACACTAAACTGACGCGTGTGATCTGTAAAACAGACCTCATTCCGTTCGTCACGTTTGCAACCTAAAAATGCATAAATTAATCACTTTTACGATAACCACAGCGGTGCTGTATTTGTTTTGTTCTTTTTTGATTTCTCTAAACAGCAAATGTCTGGAAATAAGGTTAACGAAAATAAACGTCAGTTTTGCACAGTATGTGTATCGAGTTCGTGAAAGCTCACAGGTGCAGAAGCTTACCTAGGTCTGCCTGCAGCCTCTGACAGCTCTGAACCGGCTGAAACAGGTGATTTCAACAACCTTAAATGACTGCAGTTTAGGGAGTTTTTGTAAATATACACACAGTTAAACAAACAGTCGAAAATTTGCCTGCATCCAAATAATGCAGCTCGTTTTTGAGTTGAATAGATTGGCACCAATTAACTACAGGAAGGAAGCAATTAAAGGAATCAGATGGGTACCGCAGTTGGATGGAGTCCTCTTCTGCTGTTGCGGCGGATGGAGGAGATTGGCGGGCTTAGAGCGCCCTCTGCTGTTTGAAAGGCTGCAGGACTGGTGGGTCAGGTGGGTGTGGGGGTCAAAGCTGAAGGGGGGGAACACAAACTGCTCTAATTATGCGTGAACTGAGAGATGAGTTTTAAAGAGTAGATCAGAGAAAATATAGACGAGGTGACTGAATAGCTACAATGGGTTCTTTTACCAAGGTTTCCTTTAAAGATTCTGGATAAAGCGTTAATTTAATTAAACACACAACCTCTTGACAGTCAACTTTTCTTAAATGGAATTGGAAAAAAAAATATACGATTCTATACAGTTATGTCAATTCATTGGGGATACTTATTTAAGAAAACTTTTCTTTCTTATTTGTAATTGTAAAGCTGATAATAAAGAGTTTCACATTCTCCACAGTGCTGTTCTCTATGCCCTCCATCATTTTAGGAGGGGGAGGAAAGGAAACCAGAAATTATTACTATATCCATAATTCAGTGAATGTGCATATGGACTTGTGAGTAACTGCTAGAGATGCTTCGCAAACAGTGGGGAAATGACAAGTGAAGAATGTGGTACACTATATTGCTGCTTAGATTTTTTCTCTTTCTTTTTTCAAGTGCCAATGCAAAACACAAAAAATGCCATCTGGTTTAAATATAGAAAACTCCCATATTTAATCCAATCTATTGGTACCAGTTCTATTTCGAATTATCGCTAAATTTCAGGTGGTAACAAATTGTTAAACTAAGAGTCTTTACAGAGAAGCTTCAGATATTGCAGCCATCATAGATCTATAATAACTTCATAACTGAATTTGGCATGAACTGTTGACTCCCTCGTCCACCCACATACCACATTAATCGTCTTGGGTCTATAGGCCAAGAATATCCTTTGTAATGTTCTTGAAACTTTATAATGCTACAGCTTATTAGCTGTGGCATCATAAAGTTTAAAAAAACCCATTCTTTATTATTCTGAAACATTTTTTTGCCTGATTTTATGAGTAATAGTAATAAGCTGCAGATGACTTGAGTAAGGCATGACCTCCCTGACTCTGCCTGTGATTGGCTAAGCTTAGATAACTACTCATCAAAGCTAAACCTAACCAACCTCTCCAATGAAGGCAATGACTATGAGTCTGAGGCAGAAAAGAAATATTTGACTTGCAGCACACTTATGTGCATATCAGAGAAGATTTAGAAGTCAGTGTGTTCATTGTAGACTGAAAAATAAGTGGGTATACTTTACTTGTGTACCTGCATCTGTACTACACTGCTGTTTATACACTTGGAAATGATTATTGTTCATCAAAAAAAGGATTTCAATAAGGAAAAGTGGCTTGGGCTGTTTGATGAAATGAAATCCTGTCTAAAATAGATTCATTTTACACACTCATGCCTATTATTGTGTATTGGAAATACTCCAAAGTCCCAGCTTTGCATTCCCCTTCTAATCCAATTTAATGTGGCTAACTGAAGAATGTAGCATTTAATAGTCAACCTCCTAATTTCATCAACCAGATATGATCCAGCTAAAAATTGAGCATTGTCAAAGGACAGACAGGCACTAAACATTGGTTATTGAATATATTAATGCTGGAGTTAGCAGTGACTGTTTAATTATTTTAGCCTTGCATTCTTGATAATAAAATATCTGAATCCGTGTATGGACATTCCAGATTTTTATGTTTTCAATACTCCTATGAGTAGCATTATTCCTCTTCCCAAATAGTTTACTTTTACTGTTTAAACTCCGAACTACATCCTTTATGTCTTTATGCAGGTTATTATAGATTAATTTGTGTTTTTGTCTTGTAATTGTTTCCATCTCAGCCTCAATTCAACCAGTTTAAATAGGATTTTGCATTTTCTCTCAGCCATTAAAAAAATGTAGTTAGAAATTAAGCACACAAGTATACAGTGCACTGTTTGACCTGTTTCTATTTTATTTAATCTTTTAATTTATAAAGAATCTCATAAAGAAGCAGACCAATGGAAGAGAGCCAAGAGAAGGAGACCAGAGGAATGAAGGAGAGGGGAAGTAGCTGAGATGCATTTCATGAGTTTCTGTTGTTATCTGAAAGTGGAAAAGGAAATCCCCAAACTGAAATTACACCCTGTCTTTTTCTTCGATGCTCGCTCCTTCATTCTTTCTCTCACGCCTCTCCTTTCCTCACTGCGGTGCTGTGAGCAGGATATTGATCATAACCACCAGATTCTGTGTTGTGGTCATGGTGCTTATCGGCTCCGGATGTTTCTTGTGTTACTGTGTTTGAGAGCGCCTGGAGACACAGAGGGAAGCTTTGAGAGTGGCTGGCATTGTTTCCTCTGATAGGTGGAGACTCGGGAGAGACTGGATTGTGTTTTTTTCCCCCCTCTCATAAAGTCTGAGGATTGAAAGCAAAGACTTCATTCTAAGCTCCCTGAATTTAAAGCAATTAACCTTAATTACATTACAAATTAATTTATTCTATATGTTGTATATCCAATATTATCCATATCCAATATTTTTAGATAAAAATACTACTGTTCAAAAAATAAAGATTATTTCATTATTATTATTATTTTCACAGATTGTATCTGGGAAATGAATGCTAAACTGAACAAAAGTTACAAATTCATAAATCTGTATTATAAAGGCTAGAGGCCACCATTCAAGTGGTTTGCGGCACTGGGACCAGTAGTCATGGTAACACTGCGACATAAACTGTACACAATTTTTTATGGCACCATAAAGCAAGTATACTTGTACGTTTGCAGGAAAATGTATCCTCAGAGTTGATTTATTATGATTTTGTGAAAGGCATTACTAAGGTGTAAAATGAAAAGAGAAATAAATATTTTAACTTGTATGGAAATTAAATGATAAAAGTAAAATTAGAATGAGAAATTAGAAAAAAAGACATGAGGATAAAACGGGAAAAGCTAAGGAGAAATGTGATGCTCCATCTAAAAAATAGCAGACACCACAGCCATTATTACGTAAAATCTCTCATCACTGAGGCAGGGACTTTAGATATAATAAGTATCTTCACTGCTGATTAATTAGCCCTGGGTTTTATTAGTGAAGGTGCATAGAACTATGTTACTTCTCGGATTTGTTTTCCTATTATTATTATTATTATTATTATTATTATTATTATTATTATTATTATTATTATTATTATTATTATTATTATCATTTTACATAAAGGTTTTTTGTGCTCCAAAAACCAAAGAAACATTAAATTTCATGACATCGTCTCTAACACCCACCAACCTCTGGTACTCCACTAATAGATGGGCACTTTGATGATTAAGTTTTACTAATTGTCTTGAAGACAGTTTGACTCAATTTTGTTTACTGTTTTAATCTCTGAATTCATATGCATCTTTACTCCAGTGATTTTCATTTCAGACAAATATAAATGTTTTTTACTTTTTCTTAAGTTTTTTTTCATTAAGGCACAGAGCAACTTGTGGACATTATGATTCAACTCTATTGGATGCTCCAGATTTAAAAGGTTAAATCCCTTAATTGTCTGAATAGATGGTTTTGTACAATCTATAGATGATTATGTTTTAGTTATGACTGACTGAAGAGGGCTTATTTCAACAAATCTGTTTCTAGCTACACAAAGCCTATTTGAGCTTTCAATTCATAAGTTAATATAGTGCTAATCATAAATCATAAATATCTTTGAGAGATGCTTTACAACTGAGTTTACAGCTGCATTAGATTGTGCCGATGCATCTCTGAAACTGATTATATTAAGAATGGAACATAGAAAAGTGTGTCTACGAGCTGCGTGCCACACGGCTGCACTGTATACCGGCTACACAACTTTTGTGCCACTAAATCAGACTGCAATGCTACAAAATCATGATGATTCACCAGTTTCTAAAATCTAGGCTTTTTATATTTTACATTTTATTTGGAGTGAAGGTAGCAGGAAATGAGAAAATGACAATAATATCAAAGTCAGAAAAAGAGAAAATAATCACAGTTGAATGCAAAAGTACTCATGATGTTTACAAAAACAAAAAAATAAAACATTTCATTTGAATTTCTGACCGCAAATTGAATAACCTATGCTGTGTGGCATATGTCATTCTCATCTGAATATTTACTACCAAACAATCAATTGAGTAAGAAATAACAGTTCTAACAAATCTATTTCTAACTCAATCAGCTGTAGTATTTTTACAGTGTATTTGAGATAATTTGGAATAGCATGGATGTGAGTATCTGTACCAACAGCAAGAGAGTCATGAAAGCTGAAGAAAAGCTGATAGTTTGTGATCAGTGTTTGACAAGCATGTGCACACACTACATTTAAAGCGTTTAATGAAGAGACAGACTGAAACACAGTGATACAGAGGAAACTGAACACGTCAGCAGCAGACACATATTGATAAATCGAGGGTGTGCTCCTCCTCATACAGCCAGGACACGAGTCAGCATGATGCCTTAGGACAAAGTACAAAATCAATAGCTGCTCAGCTTTAGACAGTGAGAAGAGGCTGCCAGCCAAGCAGTCAACAATAAGAAAATGGCAGATCAATCAGGCTGCCCAAGAGCTAATTGTGTCATTAATTATTGACGGTAACTACGGACAGTTATTGACACAGCCTGAATCAGCTAACATACAGTGTTCACTCTAACAGAGTGACTGTTTTGTATGTTGTTCAGGAATGATTTGCTTGTTCTTTGCACTGTAAAAATGACTTCATAAAATTAATTCCAACAATAAATTACTGGATTTCTTTATTACTTTCAAAGTATACTAGTAGTTAGAAATTTACTGTTTCATTTTTAAAATTGTTTTTTTTTACCAAATCCTTTAATCATGCTCACTGTGGGTGCAACATAACAGCATGCTGTAGCACAGATCAACATATATTGTACTGTAAACCGCATCCCCATTTGCATCAGCAACATAACCCACCCCCGCTGACACCTCCATCTTCCACTTTAAATTTAAATCAAGAATAAAAAGTTTAATTAAAAGTAAAACAGAATTTACACGGTTACCTAAATCAATCAGAAAGAGACGGTTTGTTATATAATCAAATAAGTATAACCGCTTGACATCTTTTAAATTCAACGACAGAATATTCTCAACAATAACAGTCAAAAGACTAGAAGCACTCAGAGAGTGCAGACCTCTGCCAAGCCATAGGGTCAGTCACCTGAGAAAAACCCCAAAAGGCCCAACAGCCCACCCAGTAC
>JBBBVU010000019.1:8918845-8929290 GCA_037177055.1 Atherinosoma microstoma
CATTTTTTTCTACAGAATTCTCATTTTCACCCCCGTATCGGTGATACCTTCAGATGTATACAAGTAGACCATGAAAAGTGACTATACCATCCCTGCTTTAACAGCCTTGATGGTTTCATCTTAAGCACACAGAACACACCGGTTTTTCTTCCCAAAAGCAGCTGTAACAGCATCATCTGACCACAGAAAACATGTCAGCTGTCTGTCCAGAGGGCATGGATTCCTCCTTATGTAATCAAGGCTCAGGTTACATTTATAGCTGCAGAGGCAGATTGTGTATAAAGAAAGTTTTTCAAGGTACTCCTGAGGCCATGTGACTGAAGGCTCTATGGTCCTTGTGTCATAATGCAGGGAAGAGAACCCAAATGCAAACTCACAGGCAGGAGGTTGATGTGGCAATAAATTCTTTAAACCTCAAAAAGCTCAAGAATACTGGACAGGATATCAGGATCTGGCAATGAACAAAAGAAACCCAGGAGTAATTGTGTAGAGAGGGTGAATGACTAAATAAGGCAAAGGTGTGGTAATGAGCAAACAGAGAACAGGTGTATTGAGGACAGGAGAAAAAATAACTGGAACAATAAAGGAACAGGTTCTGCAAAATAAAACAGGAAGTCACATAATCTGAAAAACACCGAAAAGGGCAAAACCTAAAATGAACAAAAAACAGGAATAAATCAAAACTAAATTTCAATAAGCAGGAGAAAGATCATAACAACAAAAAATCTACGTAACTAAAAGACAATGTTCAACACACAGGCCATGACCTGCACCAATATTTCATATTATATTGTATACATCTTCATCAGTCACCAATTAATCGGCTGATTGAATCTCAATAAACAGTGCTCTTTTTTTTTTAACCTCAATCCTAACTTTTTTTAAATGTTTCCATATCAAATTATATTTGTTCAGATTTTCCAAATTCAATTAAATTGGTCAGTCAAAACACTGAAAATAATTTCTACTGTACTTGTGTCTGTCAATTAGAGGCCCAAACAATTTAACAAATCACCCAAAATGTTTTCCTCTTTTTCACTTTTCCTTGAATTTCAGAAAATTTGTGTACTCTTTTCAACTTCTTCCAAAACCCTTTTCAAACTTTGAAAAATGTATTTTTGTATCCAACATTTATTTTATTTTTTTCTAGTTTGAAACAGATAAAATGTATTATCATATTATTATTATTATTTGAAGAAAAGGTAAATGTATGTGATTCCCTAGGATTAGCAGCTCATGTTGACTTAAAGGTGCAGCGTGTAGCAAAATCAAAGGTTAATGACATAAAAAAGGTAATCTATCATTGACCCTGTTATGTTTTCATTCTCTAAGAGTGAGCCATTTATCTACTTATGTTTACTTCTTTACCATCAGATGTCAATAATTCTTACCTTTGAAATTAGAGCTTGTTGTTTTCAGTCCAAGAGGTGTGACAATAGCGTGAGCAAGTGTCCTGTTTCATTTATAGAACAGGGGCCTGTGAAAGCCTAATCTTCATGATACGTGTTGTTGGAAGTTCATAATGGCTGAGGACCTCATGAAACTGGAAAGATTGCAAAAGGATCCCCAAAGAAAGTGGTCTCCACCAATCCACAGTCAGACACATGCAGATTTAGATAACTGAAGAATACAGTTATAATTCAAGAGCAACTTTATAGAAAAAAGGGCATTTCTTAATAGTTAATGCTAGTTGTTCTGCAAAAACGTAGCTTTGCAAAAAAATTAAGAAGGAATTAAATCTGCTGGTTCAGAAACAGCTCGAAGTGAGCTCACTAACTTGCTGCAGTCATGCTTTAATCTGGGTAATGTATTAAGAATATTGGAGTGGAATAGGATAGAAAATGTTCCTGCATCCAATTTTTATACTATGAGTCCAACAGTCAGAGAGAAAGTTAATTGAATTTATGAAATATATGAATACATGTTTTGATTTACTAAGCCTTCAATAAATTCAGCCTCTTCAGTCATACTACACCCATCTTAATACATGAAACACCGATAAACAACTTTTTTAATTGCTATGATTTACGACTCTCTCTCTCTCACTTGTTTTATCAAGAGCACTCTTGTGCAATCTGAGCATGAAACCATATTATGCAAATTACACTTCAACATCATTCATGCAAATTACTGGATCAGTTAGCCCTTTGATCTGCAGGACTTATAAAAGCTTCATAATGAGTTTTCATCTTGACTTGCAGCAACTGTTGGAGGAGAGTTTATGGTTGTAGTGATGCTCTGTAGAAGGCAGTGCTTATTAGATCATTTGTTTCTGGTTCCTGTTTCTGTCCATAAGATGTTGTACAATGATGACCTTAAAAATGAAAATAATAAAGATTAGAGGAAAGAAACATGTCAGAAAAAAAAAATAAGTCAAATATATAGCATAATTTCCTTTTGGAATGTTTTCTTCACTCATCGACTGCTTTGGTTTCTGCTTTATGTCTGTGATACGTGTGAACATTGGGGTGTAGCTTTAGAAGAAATTAAACTTTCCACTGCCTGAAATAGATGTTATTGTGGTTTTAAAGGCTATATCTGCAGATTTAAGGGCAGATAGAAGCAATTTTGGAGCCTGTTATACCACTTTTGATTTTTAAAATACTTTGCAGGTTCTTTCAAGGATCTTAAAGAACTTGCCACAGTTTCTCTGGACCCAGGCTGTCTCATGGTCTTCTGTCTCCTCAGGTCCAGACTGGTTTCAAGATATTGAGATCAGCTGCTGTAACACTCTTGCTCTTATCTTATGCTGCATAATATGCAGTGAGAGTCATGCAGCATAATCTCATTTAAGCTTCTGAGTGTTCGGTAAAGAAAATCTGTTCCCTCATGCTCCATCTCTGTTCTGCTGTGGGTGAATACTTCATGTGTTTTCTATTTTCAGGAAGCTCTGTCTTTATTTGGAGTCACACTGAAACAAAGTAGATATTTTCTCACAATGCTTTGGGACCTTTAGTAAGTGCCTACCAGAGTGTTGTTGCTGACCACGTCCATCCCTTTATCACCACCCATCTTCCAATGGCTACTTAGGATAATGCACCATATCTCAAAGCTCAAACATCTCCAGCTGGTTCCTTGAATATGATATTGAGTTCACTGTACTCCAATAGCCTCCACAGCCACCAGATCTCCATCCAAAAGAGCACCTTTGGGATGTGGTGGAACAGGAGACTCTCATCATGGATGTGCAGCTGCCAAATCTGCAGCAACTATGTAATAATATCATGTTAATATGGACCAACACCTCTAAGGAAAGTTTCAAGCACCTTGTTGAATTTATACCATAAAGGATTAAGGTATTTCTAAAAGCAAAAGTGGTCCAAACCCAGTACAAGCAAAGTGTACCTAATAAAGTACCCCATGTATATTATAATAATGATAAAATTTGACTAAAAAACACTTTAGAAAATGAGTTCCATGGTGCTTTACATGTGGAAATCAAGATTAATTAAGATTTGTATTAATGAGATGAATAAAAATTCTGTTTAGATTAAAAAGCTTTCTTTACTCAAAAGTCCTTTACACAGTAAACAAATGAGTGACATAAAGTAATCCTCAGTAAGGGCTTGTTCTACCTGAGGTGTCTGTTAATGTGGATGAATTAATAAATGATCAACTTTGATAGTACTGATCATCTACAATGAATTGTGGAGATTAGCTTGAAGTGGGAGAGATGCTGTATACCGTCTGTGGCCACTAGAGGTCAAAGTACATCAGAATCAATAAAGATAAAAGCTTACATTCACCTCTCACTTAGGAAAGTGTTAATTAAAAATCCAATTTCCCAGTCTCATTAAATTATCAATCCTTTTGAGTTATGTTACACTATGAAAGTGCTTTTGAATATGAATTTCTTAATAATTAGTTTTATTCTAACAGCTCTTTAAACATCATCTCTGGGGACCCTCGTGTTTTTTAAAATTGCTTTCTTTCAATTCATTCTCCTTGAACTTCATTTCTCCTACTATTAATACCAATGTTAGGCAGCTACATTTTCTCACAGAATTCATTTCATGGAGTCACAAAAAAATGCAAAAACCACAAGTTCTTAGCATAATAACAACAACAAAAATGCTGCAGGCATATAGATGTGTGATAATGTGTGGTAATTTTCCCAATGGGAAAACACTAAAAAAGAGAGCTTTCCATTGAGGCGTCACATTTTCAAAACATCAAAAAGAGTTAATGTTTTAGGAGGAAACTTGTGAACACCATTTTTTAAGCTGTGCAAAATAAATAACAAACTGGGAGAGATTATACCCAGAAGGTGCCAATACCTGCAAGATTAAAGAAAACTAAACAAAACCATGCTCAAACATGAACATTTACTAAATAAATGTTTCAGAAAGTCCATTTAACCCTCTGACTTGATGAGAATTTTGTTTTGTTTAGAAAATTACAAGATTCCTGTGAACACCCTGGGGACAACTCGAAGAAAAAGTTATGAGACAATCCTGACATTATAAAAGAGAGTACACTTACAGGTAAGAGTTCCTCTGCAAACATGTGATTTACAGCTACAGTTGCAAAGGCATGTCTGCTTGTAAAAATCTGTGTCGACTATTAAAACCACCATAGATCCTCCCTCAGGCACGTAGCAAATGCACAATAATTAATTTGAAATTCTCGCTGGCACTTGAGGTTAAAACAAAGTAGGCAAGGAATTTGGTAAAAAGAACAACAACAAAAACAGACTGAAAAAAAAAACCTTGACTCAACAGTAGGTAACTATGATTGAAAAAACCTGGTGAGTTAACTTTGTTTTGGCTCTTTCTTTGTTTTAAACTTTTGTTTTAAACTTTATAAACTATACTTTCACTTATAAACAAAGGCTGCTGCATATTTGCAATTAATACACACAGTTGTGCTCATAAGTTTATGTACCCTGGCAGAATTTGTAATTTTTTTAAACCATTTTTCAGAGAATATGAATGACAAGAGAAAGACTTTTCTTTCAGTCATGGTTAGTGGTTGAGTGAAGCCATATATTTACAAACAAATGTGTTTACTGTGTTTACTCTTTTAAATCATAATGATGACAGGAACTACCCAAATGGCCCTGATCACTCTGATGATTTTGGCCTGATAACATGCACACAAATTGACACAAATGGGTCTGAATGGCTATTAAAGGTAATCATCCTCACTTGTGATCTGTTTGCTTGTAATCAGTATGTGTGGATAAAAGGTCAGTGAGTTTCTGAGCTCCTGAGTCCTGACAGACCCTTGCGTCTTTCATCCAGTGCTGCACCAATGTTTCTGCATTCTGAGTTATGGAAAAGGCAACAAAATTGATCTGTGGGAAAAGGTGATTGAACTGTATAAAACAGGATAAGCATAAAATAATACAAACTATAAAAAGATATCCAAGGAATTGAGAAAGCAAGCAGTAATGTTCAAACTCTACTTAAGAACGGGAAAATGATGGATTCTGTTGAAACCAAACCACAGTAGGTAGACCAACAAAAATGTCAGCTACAACTGCCAGGAAAGACTTCAAGCTGTCATTGATGTTAAAGGGGCAATACGCTGTATTAAGAAGTGGGGTGTGTAAACTTTTGATCAGGGTCATTTGGGTAGTTTCTGTTGTCATTATGATTTAAAAGAGTAAACACAGCTGTTTGACAATTGATTGCTTCACTCAACCACTAACCATGAGTGAAAGAAAAGTTTTTCTCTTGTCATTCATATTCTTTGAAAAATGTTTTTTTTTTTTAAATCACAGGGTTTATAAACTTATGAGCACAACTGTAAGCTTTTGACAAATGAAAAATTCCCTAACAATGCAACATTTACTAAATTTGCCAACAGGGTTACTTCCTGTAGTTGAGACACTTGAAAAAAACTCTGTTGTTGATTGACAGAGCGGAAAAAACTATTTATAGGAAAAGCAAATTAAATGTGAAATATGTGAAAAATAAATTTAACAAAATAATTAACTTAAACTCCTATTATTATCATCATTATTATTGATGTTTTCTCTTTCTAGTAATGTATTTTTTTCTTGTATCTTTTTTTTCTTGGTTATTTTGTCGAATAGCATTTCTCCTCTTGTCCACTAGATGTCAGTATTTAGCTATTAATTCCTATTTCAGGACTCATCTGTTCGTCTTAAATACTGACAGAAGTAAAGCGTACCGTTACATTTATAGAGCCAAAATAATTTTCAGCAAGGGGGTAACATCGTCATATTACGTTGTTTACGTTGTATATTGCTGACTCATTGTTTGGTTTAATCAGGCCAACGCTCGTACCAGCTTCCAGTCACATTTTGTCTGTTTTTGTTGCCTTGAACACACAGAGGTAATATTCCAGAAATGCTTGTTTATTCAGCATGGCGACCTTGCTAGTCAGAACAGCACTGTTTCTGTGCCCCGTCGCCCCTGCTGTAATGTAAACACATGCTTTCCTGTGTGTCGCGTGCAGTAATAATAGAAGCCAGGTTTAGACGGGGTGATGATGTCACGACCGGGATGCCAGGCCCACGTGCGGGCAGCAACGGGTTCCAGCCTCTGGGAGGGTCGACAGCTTCTGCCCAGCTCGGGCGCGGTCAAATGCGGAGCTAGGGAAATATTCTAGCCAGTCTTGGATGATCGCTTTTATTTAAATCACTACCGGTGACACCCCGGGACGCCTCCTTTGAAACACCTTGCGTCTCCCCCCCACCCCCCTCGACGATGATTCGCTAAGAAGATGCGCCGGTCTGAAATTTTCATTGACCTTCGGATCTTCTCAGCAGAACCGAGGCATTGTGACGCGCTGCCGCCACAGGAGCGCTCCGGCTCCTGCCGCTGCCCCACTTAACCCCCCGATCTCGGTGGAAACACAGGTGCTTTGACTGCGTTCTCGCCGCTAATCTTTGGTTTTCCTTCTAATCAATCAAGACCGAGGCAGATGCCCCTAGCTCTGTCATCCCGGCTTGTACTATGGTGGAGTTTCCATCTCTCAGTCCTTACTGGCCTCTCATCCGCTTTCTGGTACCTTTGGCAATCACCAATGTTGCCATCGATCTCGGGGAACAGGTAACGTCTTTACTTTGCTACGTTGTTTCCAGGTTAAGTAAAATAATAATAATAATGATAATAAAAGCTCAACTGCTGTTTTGTCTTTGCTAGCAGCCGCTAACTGCTTGAAGCTGTTATTATTCAACCTGGGACAGAAGTGTTGTTAAATATGCAGCAGCCGAGCATCATTTTTAAAGCTCCTGAAAACACAGACACCGTCTCTCAGAACTGACACCGTCCATTTCAGTCGCTGTTTTCTAGGTAGCTAAAGCTAGCTTAGCCGGTAGGCTTAGGTGCTGTGTGGAGGCTTCCATTAGGGTTTATATATATTATTTAGACGGAGAAGAGGCGTGTGAACCCCTCTCTCTGTAGAAGGCCCTTTTTTTTAAATTCTGCTTCCACAAACACTACCGTCGTCATTGCTGCTACAAATGCAGTGAGTTCTACTAACACTACACCACCAGCCTGTCATTTGTCAGTAAATCCTAATCAGGGAACATCTGTGGATGGGAGAAGCACAGATTCATTCTTTTTCCTGTATAGACATTTTAAAGCTTGGGCATTTCCTGGTCTCTATTAACAAGATGACTGATCTGATGTCTGCTCTTTGCAGCAGAGGGGCCCTGAGAAGATAGTGGGAGAGACTTTTAAAACAAACAAACAAAAAAGAAAAAAAGCACATTAAAGCTTGGAGTTGTCAGGATTAAGCTTATGTAATGGTTGTGTTTGCTGGTATAAATAGCACACAGCCCTGCAAAGGAGACGGGCAGCTGTAGTACTGCTCTTGAAAGAAAAAGTGAATGAAAATAATTCAGTTTTAAGGCGTTGTGTGGGTGTTTTCTGTCTAGATATTATGATAGAATAATTTTTTTAGAACCAACTAAATGTTTTAAATCATGAACATTTTTAACTGTTTTCATGCAGGACAGTTAAGAGCGTGGTGGGGATGTGGTCGCCATCTGCTCCGATATGACATTAGGCTTAGTCATGCCTCTACCGAACTTGTCTTTTTGCAGTCTCACCTCTCCTCTCTTTCTTTCCCTCTCTACAACATCCTGCTCCAGGCCCTCAACAGGGGCATAGCCACAGTCAAGGAGGATGCGGTTGAAATGCTGGCCAGCTACGGCCTGGCCTACTCTCTGATGAAATTCTTCACCGGTCCCATGAGTGACTTCAAGAATGTTGGCTTAGTGTTTGTCAACAGCAAGCGTGACAGGAGGAAGGCTGTATTATGCATGGTGACGGCCGGGGTCATCGCATTCGTCCTACACATCTTGATAGGTGTGTGTTTAACCTTTGTTTGTGCGAACTTGATAACATGCTGTGCTTAAGCCGCATCCTGTAAATATGATGTTTTTGTATTTGTGGTGAACCTGAAGTTTTTGTTGTGACAGCTTTTTTCTCTGGGAAAATTCAGAATCCAGGATGTTAAAAACAGTCCAAAAAAAAAGGAGAGAAGCTACTTCTGTAATCTTTTCTCACCTGTTTTTCTCTGGTTTTTTTTGTTTTTTTTAAATCAATATTTTTTTTTTCACAGCTTACACAGATTTAGGATACTACATCATTAATAAGCTCCACCATGTGGATGAATCTGTGGGGCACAAGACAAGAAAGGCGTTCTTATACTTGGCTGCATTCCCTTTGCTGGATGCGATGGTGAGTGTACCGAACAGCAGGATTAATCCACACAAGAAGACACAGATTTGAACACACCTGACCTAGAAATGATGGTTTTTAATCCTCCGCTCATGCTAGTTTCAATCCTAGCGCATCTCCATTATATGTCCTGCCTTCCAGCTGCAGTTGAGAATACAGGCAAAATCCTGCTTTTGTTTTTCAATCCACCCTGCATTTCTAGCTAACCTCTGTCCATTGTTCTGTGTCAAGGCCTGGATTCATGCAGGGATACTTCTCAAGCACAAGTACAGCGTCATAGTGGGCTCAGCCTCCATTTCTGATGTTGTTGCCCAGGTAATGTGATCCTTTTTTCTTTTTTGTTGGTTATAGTGCATACAGTAAAGCTGCTGTTTCTGTTTTGTGCTTATCGCCGCCGTTTTGTCTTGTAGATCGTGTTCGTGGCCATTCTCCTGCATAGTAATCTAGAGTGCGTGGAGCCTCTGCTCATCCCAATCCTTTCCTTGTATATGGGTGCCTTGGTCCGGTTCAGCATTGTCGGGCTGGGTTACTACTGCAACATTCATGACAACATCCCAGACTCTAGTGGACTTGATGTGGGGGTAAATGCCTCTCTTTTTCATAACAGGAAGGAAAATAAGACATCAATATTGGAGTTTTTTTAATAAAATAAATTGTTATAAGCACATCTTTGGTCCCTGCAGGGTGATGCCACTATCAAAAAGATGCTGAGTTTCTGGTGGCCTCTGGCCCTCATCCTGGCCACTCAGCGCATCAGTCGACCCATCGTCAATCTCTTTGTGTCTCGCGACCTCAAGGGGACCACTGATGCCACAGAGGTTGGTGTATCAGAAATTTAATTCCACCTGTCAGATCTGTACCTCATCATGTCTTCCTTTTTATGTGAAGGTTTTATTTTCACATCTAATCTGGCTTTTATTAGTGAAGCTGCCATAAATTGCCTACTACTGGACGTAAAGGATCATAAAGACTGATTTTACAGCCATGTGAAGCCAGTTGACTAATTTTCCCTTCAAGTTATTGCAGATGAAATGCCAGATGCTAACAAACTCCCTCTGGAGCTTTCTGGCTTACAGAGACCCCTAACTACTAGAGATAATACAAAGCTGTTTACCAGAATGAACTGGAAATCATTGACAACACTGGCTGCCAGTGGTTTGGGTGATTCACCATGTACATGTGAAACTCAGGGCATGATTACACTGAGTGAAAACATTCCTACATGTCGCTACTGTTCCTGACGCTGCCTTTTGTTGGCCGGGACACAATAACAAGCTCAAGGCTGTTATCTAGAGATACACTTTAGAAAAATACTGTGAAAGTACGAGGGACACATGCTGCTTTTATGCCGGCTATTGTTGGGCTACTGTTATTAATTTAGCTGTGTGTGGTATTTTCCAAGTTAAATTTGTGGCGCGCTGATGACTCGTCGCTGCCGTGTCTTTGTCATTCCAGGCCGTGGCTGTGCTCACAGCCACATACCCTGTAGGTCACATGCCCTATGGATGGTTAACTGAACTGAGAGCAGTATACCCTGCCTTTGACAAGGTAAACCAGACACCCCCCCCCCCCGCGATAGTTTGTAACAGATGATGTTTTCTGTCAGTGCCACTAATGAGCTCTTTTACCAACAGAACAACCCCAGCAACAAGCTGAACGCTGGCAGCCCCGTCACCAAGTTGCATATCAAAAAGTTTACATTCTGCTGTCTGGCGCTGTCACTCACGGTAAGATTAAATGGGAAATGGACTGTACTTGTATAGCGCTTTTCTAGTCATGTGACAA
>JBBBVU010000019.1:8929390-8949862 GCA_037177055.1 Atherinosoma microstoma
TTCTCTAATCATTCATACACCCGATAGGCACATCGGGAGGCAACGTAGGGTTCAGTGTCTTGCCCAAGGACACTTCGGCATGTAGACAGGGGAATCAAACCGCCCGACCTCCTGTTTAGCCGCCAGATGAGGGTCATCCTTTCTCTTTTTATTCTCAGGCAGAAAATTTCATTAGCTGTGTTTTCAGAATGTGGTTTGTTTTTGTTTTTGTTAAAACTTGCAGAACTGCTGGCTGAAATTTAGGGGGTTCTGCACTCTGTCTCAGTTACTGCTGAAATATTAATGGATCAGATACCTGATGCACGTGGTGAAGGTTGCACAGACTGAAAGGCTTAAGTCAAGTAAATCTGCAGTATGTAAAGAGTTCTTCTTACAGTTCTTAAGTTGTAACTACTTTCAGAGAGATTTCCAAAAGATGCTGAAGGTTAGGAGTAAATAATTGATGAATCTGCAGAGTATGATCAAATTTAGATAAAAAACATTCAACAGTGAATAGAATAGAACTAGGCTACTAAAGATTTCACTTCCAGCTTCTCAAATGGGATGATTTGCATCTTATCTCCTTAACCAAAGCATTATGAAATTCTAAATGGGTTTTGCATTATGTTCAGACCAGAGTGATGACTCCAGATTTTGCAGGCTAAGACTTTCTGTTCTGTGCACTGGTCATTATTTAAATGCATATCTTGGATGATTGTATTTCTGCCCGTGTGTCCATATGCTCTTTTCACGACTGCAACTAAAGCCTGCTCCAAAATGATCAATCAAACTGGTGACAAAACCAGAAAGCTAATCCCTTGCTATGTGCACACGTATACACATATGTCTGTTTATATAGTTTATGTTTAGAGGATTCATCTTTTCTCTTTGGAAAAAGTGTTTCAGTGATTGCTAAAATAACCAAACCTATAGCTTCTCATTGGCTCTTGTTTTTGCATATTGTTCCAGGTGTCATTTTCCTAGAGCACAGCACCAGTCTTGCAGTGTATTTTATTATAAGCTGCTCTTCACTGACACTTTTGTCCTACTGCAGTGCCCTGGAAAAATGTTACTGCAGAAACCTTTTATCAATGTGATAGCAGTTGTTTTAGGGTCTTTTCAAAATGTTCTTTTAATCTGTTCTTTGTCATTATGGTTGTATTGGATTCCAAGCAACTCCAATATCACAGTGTACAAGAAAACCTCCTTGACATCTACCATGTTTATAGTCTTTCTCGCCCCGCTGCATCCCAGATCAGAAAGCTTGTCAGTCAGGGTCCAGTTCCAACACTGACACAACCAGTCCAGGGTTGTGTAGAAATCTTTCACATAGTTCCTGCAATGTGCAAATATGTCCCACATAATCGTCTCTAAATCTGAGGGCTTTTTTCCAAAATAAAACACTGCAAATTCTAAAAAAAAGTTAGAGGAACTTACAGAAGTGGACTAATGTTCGTCTGCGGTTTAAATGGAGACAGACCGAATATACTTTTTCCTTCCATGTCTTAGTTTCAGGTTGCAGAGAGAGAGAAAGAGAGAGACATATCACAGTGGAATTTGTGAAGAAGCGAAGGGGCTTTTGTATCCCGCTTACAGTCCCACCCAAACCTTCAAGCTTAATAAACTGGGCATTCACATAAAACATATCAGTTAACACATTCCAAAAAAGGTCCCCTCACAGGTTTGCTTTTCTGCTGAGCAACGTGTGCTGCAGTTACAGGACAAACGCTGCTGCAGACTGTTTTTCTGCTACGCCAAAAATGCTTTCATGATGAAACACCGCGAGCAGTCCTTTTTCCCCCAGTTTGCTGTCTTAACAGCTCGGATAAGAAAAACAGGAAGTTTGTGGCAGAGGTTGGGTCTTGGAGGAGGAGGAGAATGGCACACCAGATGTGGAATCCTAGAGTTGTAAACAAGTATGTGAGGGTGTGTGCTGGGCTCTGTAGGTACAGGCTGTTGTCACGCTGAAAACAAGCCTTCATGCCAGGACTTTTTGATTACAGTGACACGAAAGGCAGCTCAGGAAGAGCAGCGGAGCTGTACAGCAGATGTATTGCATTTGAGAGCGGAGTTGAGTAACGTGTGTAGTGAATCATTTTACCTTTTTATGAAAACAGACTTTATTGGGGATGTCATGACAGTGAGTGTGGATGCGTCACTGTGTTTAGAGAGGCCGCAGTTGAGTCAAGGGAGACAGCGGTTTCACTTGAGCAATACCAATTAGTCACGCATGTCTCCTTGTTAAAGTAATAATACCTGGTAAGGTGAAGCCGAATAACATCATCATCAAATGGTCTTTACTCATGTTTTGGTTCAGGGGATCAAAAGTCACAAACCACCTTAAAGAGCTTTTGACTGCTCCTCCTGGTAGAAACATAGAAGATGTTATAGTTTATATCTTTGCCTGCTGTGTTATCATACCTCTTTAATGGCAAATCACATTTTACTTGTAGTTGAGGTGGACGCTTGACTGTTGGCTGGCAAAAGTTAGTTTCACCTAAAAGCAACCGCAGAGGACAAGTTTTTTATTGATATTTCCATCACTTCAATGACCGTACGACTGATTGGGACATCATGTGTGTAAACCTGAAATGCAGGTAGGTGGGCCTCTTCCTGTGGCGGTTTTAAGCTGAATGGGAACAGAAACGGGTAGCTTAAGGAGAGGTGAAAATGAGTGGCAGTGCAGGCTCTAATACAGGGTGAAAATGTTAAATTCTTTAAACAAAAGGTAACAAGAGTATTTTTCTGACTGTTGGTTTTAACAATAGAAAAACCTGGATATGTTGAAACTCGATGGTGTCATTGGTTTTGCAGAGAGGATGGATGAGTGAATTTACATTTGTTACAAATTAGAAAGCCCGACTCGAATCCCCTCGACCGGTCGTGTGCAGGAAAGCCTGATGGCTGGAATGCACAGTTTGAGATGAAGGCTTTCTGGATATTTTCAGGTTTCAGCGAAGGGCAGGATGTCAATCTGACATTAAGCAGTTCCGCAGACTGACTGGAAAACAGGTAAAAGACAGCGTAGGCTGCAGGAAAGTCTGGAAACCATTACGATTTTGTTGCCGTTTCACATGAGGTGGAGGTTTGTGCTTGAAGGACGGGATTATTGCGGAAACATATTATGCTGGGGATTGGAGAGGCACAACGCTCTGAGATTGTTCAATGTTGCTTGTCATGTGCAGTTATGAGAAAAAGCAAGTACACCCAATGGAAGCTGACTTTTTCTTTTATTAAGAAGAAAACCACCGTCAGCCCTCTTTAAAACGGTACAGACCGGTTGAGCTGGTATACTTAACAAAAAGCACCATGAAAATATCTTCTCAACTGATAGATTTAACATCCTCCAATGGAAAATCAGACCTTTCTTGGCCTCATCTGTGAGAATTTCCACCTTTTAAGCAGAAATAAGTTCTTGTGGGTGGTTTGCATGATTGTCCGCGTGTCTCTGACACTGGTTTGTTATGGAATTTGCTCAGTTGTAAGATATGAGGGTTTTCTTACTTGTACTGTCTATTTATGCTTCATGCTTCCATTACCCCTGATTCCATGAGTCTTTTTTATTTTTTTTTAGTCGTTACTTCTGAGGATTTGCTAATTTGATGAGGACTGTTGAACTGGAAGTGGACCTTTTTTTTTCTTTTTTTTTTTTAACTTCTGCGCATATAGCTTCTTCACACAGACATGACACCCTTTAATTTTGCATCATACCGAGTGAAGCAAACCCAAACCATAACACGTCCACCACCATGCTTCCTGACTTTTCTTTTTAAATTCAGATTCTTAAAATAACTACAAAATGACTCCACTTTCACATGCAGAATGTTTGACAAATCACTTTCATTGTAAGCAACGGGATCAGAGAGGATCATTTGCTTGTTCAGATGTGTTTGCAAAAGGTAAAAAATGTCCTTGGATATGTTTTGTTGTTAACATGACTCATGATCATAGATAGTGAGTGTTTCAGCAACTTTTTACAAGGCATTGATTCACCCAAAACAAAGGGGTATCTTATGCATTTTTACCAGTTGGCATCTCATCTTGTATCTAGTGTTTCCAGTTAACTAAGAGCCACTAATACAAACAGCACTACCTTGTAAGCAAGCTGCGCTGTGAATAAGAAAAAACATGTGGTATTAGTCTCAAGGCTGCCCAGTCCTCAATCCAAGTCTGGAGTGCAAACAAATGAACAAAAGGACCATTTTATTTGTCAATTTCAAACAAATTGATGCTTTATTCATGATTACATCAGACAATTTGTACCTCTGTTCCGTCCCCTCTGTTGGGACCGCACAGTAATTGCTTTGAGATGCAATGGTAATACAGCACGCGCCTTGCCACTGCCTCCAGAAACAATAACATTGTCATGCGTTTCCTTGCTTGTGTGTGTTTTTATATGAGCTTCAAAGGGCCACATTCAGCCCCAAGCCCCCTAATAAACTAATGAAATCTAATGAGGTGTGCCGGACAGCTCTTTTGTGGTGAAATTAATTAGCCTTTGTTCATTTTCCAGCTTTGCTTCGTGTTGTTCTGGACTCCTCATGTGTCAGAGAAGATCCTGGTTGATGTCATTGGAGTGGAGTACGCTTTCGCTGAGCTCTGTGTGGTCCCACTCAAGATTTTCTCCTTCTTTCCTCTGCCAGGTGAGACTCATCCTTCGCACATTCTTCATCATCATCAGCTGTAGCTTTAACTGGGCTGTCGCTGGGACCAGTGGGGTGATGTTTCCACTTTGTGTGTGCGTGTATGTGTTTACAGTGACTGTTCGCGCTCATTTGACCGGATGGCTCATGACCCTGAAAAAGACCTTTGTGCTAGCCCCCAGCTCGGTTCTCCGCATCGTTGTCCTCATCACAAGTCTGGTTGTGCTGCCTTACATGGGGTAAGAGACCACTGAGAGGGTCACACAGGTCAGCGCTGTGACTCAGGGCTGCTGTTGCTTCCTCCAGAATCCACTTCCATTCTGCTAAAGCTGTAAAGTAATTAGTTTAAAAGGCATGAGATTAGCATACCACTTTGTGTTCCAGGGTTCACGGGGCCACGCTCGGCGTCGGATCCCTCTTAGCTGGCTTCATTGGGGAGTCAACAATGGTTGCCATAGCAGCCTGCTATGTTTATCGACAACAGGTGAGAACACCTCGGTTGAGATAATCGCAAAACACTCTCCTTATTCTTCACAAATACGTCGAACCAGGTGTTTCCTTTACTAATTATAATGGCTGTGTTTAGTTTGAATGGGGATGTAACGGAGTGGAAATCATCGCTAAATACAGGGGAGAACAAAGAGCTTTTATTAAGCACAGCTGTCTGTCTGTACAGCTAGTTAATGTTTTGGCTGCCGAGTTTGCTTTTATCACCGATGTCAGTATTTAAATGATAAACAAAACATTTGTACTCGGTGTTCAGAGAGTACATGTGTCTGATTGTCGAAAAAGCAAAGCATGTTTATTGACAGGACAGTTTTGTTCTTCTTTAAGCAGTGAGGAAACGTGTTTTCATCAGAGGAATCTGTTGTCCAGTTAGTCATGAAGGGTTGAAATTGTTATACCAAATGAAACATTCCGTAAATTGCTCTAAAATATCATTTGTTTCCTGCAGGTAGAAGGTTAGTAAACATTTTCTTGATTTGATTTCTACAACATTCATCTCTTCATAATTAAAGTTTTCTTGGTAGTTCAGTCTTTAAAATGCTAAATTTAGAAAGAAGCCTGAGGAGAAAAAAAAAAGTAGTTGAGTTTTAAATGATTTACACCTGCAGTGCTGGACAAGTCATTGATGTTTTTACATCTTTGTCATAATCATAAACGATACATTTTTCAGGATTTATAGCAGGGATCTCTAAATCCAGTCCTTGAGGACCACCGTCCTGATGTTTCCCTGCTGCAACACACCTGATTTAATTTAAATGCTTGTCCAACAGCTTGTTGTCAAGTTCCCACCAAGCCTCTTAATGACCCATTTGACTCTGGGAGGTGTGTGGCAGCAGGGAAATCTGCAGGACAGTATCTCTCAAGGCTGTTGCTGTAAAACCAACAGAATTACTCTTTATTGTTGGGCCTTGCCATGAAAATCATCGGACACAAAGGTTAGCCATCTTTACAGTCCATCTATGATACAAATGTTATAAAACAAGCACATAAAATACCCAGCACACATCCTCTATCCAGAAGCTTTTACCATCAGGTAAACGGTTCATTACTAGTATATGTAAAAGTAATCTTTAAAGCTCTGATTTGTCCCTTCATCCAAATCATTAGGAGTAAAGCGATACATCTTCCACATCTCTTATCTTCCTTATGTCTCCACTTAATTTTATTTGTACTTTTACTTGTCTTTTTAGGGTTTTTATGTAGTTTTTAAGAAATGTAATTTATGTATTTATTGAATCATTACATTTCTTTGTTATAAGGTTGGATATACATGTTGCTAATGAATGTGGTAATGTAGTTGCATAAGCACGTTTTAGCTAAAGACAAATTTTTCTTTGGGACAATAAAGTTCATCTTATCTAATCTGATATAGCCTTACACCCCAGGTGGCATGTTATGCAGCACAGATCATACTGTATAAGGACTTGAAAACTAAAACTTAAAAAATACTGTAATTCATGGAGACTTGAAAGTGACAGTGTGTAACAAATGCTGACATTTAACAACCAAGTTGGAAAAATTAAGCATCTCAATGCCACACACAACAAACTGCATCTGTCAGAAGACTAAATTATTGGTTGAGGAGTAAACCAGTAACATCGGCACAGCTTTGAAACCTCTTCATCAGCATTTTTCATTTTTTATTATAATATAAAAAAATATATATAAATATAAATCTGCTACATAGAACTTCATAAAGTAAATCTCTGAATATATCATGCATTTATTCTAACCAATTAGCTAAAAAATACAACTCTGACTAGGAGTCAGAATTTGGCACAATACTAGTTCATTAATAAGTGGATCTTGTGTTCAGCAGTGCTATTCAGGTACTCCTGGTAAGGTCCGTCTTCTTTCTCTCCCTTTTTTCTTTCTTTCTCCATCACTTCCTTTCACTAAATTGGACCATTTTCAGCCAAAGAGAATAAAGTGTAAGCAGACAACAATTTTCTTCAATGGCAGTAGGAGAGCGTTCTTTATAAGGCGGCCTTTCAATACAAACATGCAGCACCTTTACTCTCCATAGCTGCATATAATGAATTACATTTTCATAAAGCTCCTCATCAAAAAACTAAATATGAATTCTGTAATCCCAAAGATTGAAAAATGAACATCTTTAATTACTTGTGTCTGTATTTGATACACATAAGTCTGTGATACCAGGCTTATAGTGTACCATTTAGGGTCTAAAAATACTTTTCTGTAGTAACAGCTTTTTCTATGACTGTTCAGTCTTACCGGTTAATTTCTCTTTTCTTGTTTATGTCCACAGAAAAACAGTGAGATGTCAAATGAGCTGGTAGTGGAGGGCGAAGACTCTGCTCCAATGAGCGAGGTGTGCTCCAGAACTCAGATGGACGCAATCGAAGAGCTCCAGGAGGAAGAGGAAGAGGAGGAGCAGGAGTGAGCAGTGACAGCAGAGGAAGCCCACCTCTGTGTGGGATTTTCCCAAAAAAGGGGACCGCTAGGTGTTCTGGTGCTGGTGAAGAGAGAGGACCCGAGTATGGTTTGATTTCAGAGGGTCTTCATCATGTCGACCTACGCACCATTAAAATGCACACTGTAAAGAAAGCCATGCACCTCCAAGTGTTCATCCATCTGTGTAAATACCGTCACGTCTTCCGACTTTTTCAACATTTCTCTCTAGTTTCTGCATCATCACATCAGCGGCTGTACTAAGCATTTTCATGTGTTTACCGTTTAACAAGGGAAATCGACACGGGAGAACTGTTCCTCCTCAGCGGCAAGAACGATGGCTGTCGAGTGGTAGTGGAGTTGCCAAAATACAGAGTTCATTATTTTATGTTACTTAACTATGATTAAGCAGCAAGGCCTTGCTTGGATTCAAATATAGACATATTGTGGGACTTGTTGGGTTGTGCAATCGTATTTTACATACAACGGTGTACAGATTATTGTTGTTTTCTATAGGTAAAGCATTGTGTATATTTAAATGCCCCGAGGGGTCAGGAATCCCTCTGATCACTGCGTGTTAAACAATACAGTTATGATTGTTCACTTTCCATGCAGTCTGGGAGTCAGATCTACTTTTGTTTTGCCAAGCATTTTTCCCTGGTAGTATTCAGACTGTCTTATGTACTGTATATACTGTATAGGCATTCTTATTTGGCAAATAAAGTGCTTTATTATTATTAATTCCTTTTCTTACCTGGAATCATTGAGGCATAGTGTCCTACATTTGGGTTTTTTTGGGTGAGTTTGACAGCAGTGAGGTCCAACCTTTAGACCAATTACAAACACTGTAAAATGCCACTATCAGGAAAAGTATGTGAGAAGTAAAAGTCTGTACCAATAGACATGTAGCATGAATAATTTGCAACTGTAGCCTCAGATCTCAATCATGATTACTGCAGCAGATTTTTAAAACCTGTTAATAGCAGAAATGTTTACAATATGTAAAAAGAAAAAGTCAAAACCTTTCCAAAAATGTCCATTTTATTCAAATGCCATCCAAAACTGACAATATAATAACATTCCTGCAATTGGCATAATCAATGTTTTCCCCAGCACCTGCTCTGAAATTAGGTTAAGGAATAGCCTCTTATCACAAATGACCAACATTCAGTCGTTTTGTGCATTTTTTCTAAGGCAACATGGAGGACCAAGCGAGCTTTTTTCTAATTAATCCAGTGTCTGGTGGTTGAAGCTTTTGCCAGTTTCTGCAGCAAAGTTGGCACGTTCTTTTCTTCAGAACAGCTTGGTTAAAGGCAACATGTTACTTGTTGAGTTTAACACACATCTGCAAACACACACACTCACACTACAAATCACACCTCTGACACAGAGGCTGCTATTAATCTTCCAAGTCTCCTTATGCTCATCTGGCGTTAAACCTGATAAATTATCAAACCCTTCATTGACTAATTGAGACATTTCACTTATTACACTTAAAATAAATTTGACAACAAAAGCAATAAATATACAAAAGTGCCCAAATTCCAGTGTAAACATAATTATCTTTTTGCTGCCGTTGTCAGCTCGACTGATCTGAGCAGAGCAATGTCAAACAAAAAGGTTGAGGAAATTTAGGCTTTTTTTTTTTATCTTTTCCCTTCTGAAATTTAAAATGACACCCAGCAAACTTATCTGGATCAAACCGATATGTTCACATAAGCAAGTAGAAAACTATACAGTACAGTGTGTACAAGAGCTTAAACCACATCTTGTACAGGGTCTCAAATCAGCACATTTTCAAAGGAATATGTTCTCATTTTGGGACATATGCTTATTTAGCCACGAGTTAGATTTGAAGCCACAGTATGGAGAATATTAGCATGGCTTACTTACCATAAGGACTAGAAACAGAGAAAATAAGTCTTTTCTTTTTCTTTCACCCAAATAATTTGAACAACTTTTGTTGCATTTTTGCAAACAAATTGATCCTTTTACAAAAACGGTAAAACTACCTCAAGCATTTATTTTTTTTAATTTTTCTAAAGTTTTCTTTTTTTGTCATATTTAATTTGTTACTTGCTCAACACATACACAGCAAAAGGAAATAGCTTATAATGAATAGGACAGAATAAAGTACTAATAGATCCTGACATTTAAACTAAGTAATCATAAAGCTAGGTTGATACCACCTCCTCACACCCTCTGCATCCATATATGGCCATTCCTTCAAAGCACACTGCCTGAAAATACTAGAGAGCCACCAACATTGATTTAATACATGGTTTTGAACCGACAATGAAGCAAGATTAAACTAAATCCTCACGTTTTAGAAGTGGTGACAGCTGGATTTTCTACCTGAGAACAAAGCCTATTAAAGTTGCTCTCTTTTGCTTTTAGATTTCATAGCTAAACTAACCGGTTACAAGCTTTGATTTGATCTGAAATTAAGCTTTAATTCAAAAGCATGCTAACAAGCATATTTCCCAAAACTATTCCTTTAATTGGCATAACTATCTTCATCGACCTGAGGAGCGTTTGTATGGCAGGAGGTTTCCCTGCAGCCGCAATCAGCTGGAGGGGAGTATTTTCTGTGGCTCTGGAGCTTCTATAACTGGCACATTGTAGTGGCGGTCATCTTCTGTGACGAGGCACACGGACTGCCAGTCGTCCTTATGGTCATCTGGGTAGTAGGTGATAAACTCCTCTGTGTCCGCCTTGTATAATCTGTAAACTTGAATGGTGCACTGCAAGGCATAGCCCAGCAGGAACATCTCCACCTGCACAGAAAGACACAAAGTATGAAGATAATTATACAGTTCTGGAGGAACTCCTGCAGTCTGCTGAAAACAGTGATGTTTCATCAGCTGTGCATAAGTATAATACTTATGGGTGGAGTGTCTCTACAGAAGCAGTGCCTGTAAAAGCTTTAATTAATATACTGAGAATAACAAATCAGCCAACAGCTCACCCATCCTTAAAAACCTCCTTTCTCTCGAGGCTGATGATGAAGAGGTACAACTCAAAAACATCACAAGCACCAGCATGTTTTGCTGTTCACGTCCGAGACTCTAAAAATGTTACACACCCATCTCGTGACATCTTACATTAACTTCTATTTGCTGATCAGTGAGACATGGATTTATTCAAGAGGAAAATACAGCTTCAGTGAAGCAAAGGAAATCCTACTAGGTACTTTCTAATAGCTCATTTACCGTAAAGATGATAAGTAAACAAACAAAAAACAAAAGGCTCAGTTTCTCCTACCTGCTCTAGCCCAGCACTGAGGCCAACATGCCTGAGGTGGTTGGAGAGGAAGGAACGTGGACAATCAGATGAATCTCGAGCAAACAGCAGCCAGCAGAAGAGAGGGACATCTCCACCCCCCTGCATGCGGCTGTGCAGCTCCACCGCTCTGTCCAGCATCAGCAGTTTGAGCGCCTCCAGCAGCCCGAGCTCCTCTTCTCCACCCTGGAAAACTTGCTCACACAGCTGCTGCCGCTCTGTTGCAGAGGAACAGTCGGCTGCTGCCTGCCACTGGACACAAATCAATAAAACACAAGTCATTTAAAAAGCACAAACTTGGTAACAGTAGATTAAAAGTCAGGATGATTTATGCACCAGGTGCCATAAATATCCACACCGGTTTTTACAGAACTAAAAAGGAGAATATACTGTATTTATTAGTGATAAGACAGTCTTTATTCCAGCTTTGCAGCATCTACTTACACAATCTTTAACCCCACAAGAGCAACATATTTGACTCTGCTGCTGACATTTGTCTTTGCTCACAAAGACCCATTATTTCTTTGTCATCAGTTACTGATTTGTTTCCACATAAAGGGAAAATATTTGGTCAAGAAACTAAGCTTTCTTTGGGACTATGCATACTTCATCTTCAGTCAACACAATTTCATTTACCATATTTCATTGAAGGGTGTTTTTTTCCCTCCTGTACATACATATACACATAAGTGCATTTAACAAGCACAGCACAGGCTAGTGACACATCAAAGTCCTCCTAACAGCCATGCACATAACCAGCACACAGCTAATAAAACAACAGAGGTCGGACTTTTAAAAACCAAGTCTGCAGTAAACACCAGAAATCCTCAACCTAACAGTGGAAGAGATGGACTATAAACTCTTCTCTGGGCCTCAGACTGTTACAGTTACAGTAAAGTACTGTTACAGTAAAGGGCAACTGTGCTTTTATTAGTTCAAACAGCTCTTTTGAGGGTCTGTCCATCCCTCCAAATCCTTCGAGATTTACCAGTCTGAGTTAATGATTCAGAAGAAAAAAAAAAGAGAACAAAACAAGTCCTGCAGCCTTCAGCAAACTACCTCCCTTTGACATATGGGAACAATCACAGCCAAAATCTCTGTTGAGAAATATCAATACCCTGCTGTGGTTTACTCATGCGTCCTTGAAAATATTTTCCCACTATACGTCTCATCAGATCTGCAGCCATTACCGTATTTCGGAGAAGCTCCATGTAGCCTTTTAGCTGCTGGGTGGCATCTCCTGTGCCATCTCCGGGAAATTTCCACTGGCTTATCAGCCCTTCCTGTGCCTCCAGTTGCTCTGGCAGCTGTAAACAAAAAAGTAAAACATCAATTATATTAGAAATGAATCGGGTCACTGAAGACTGCAGATTAGTCAGTGCTTTGCTTTTTATTTTTCACGAGCATACTTGTATACAAAATAAACGTATTCAATTTGCAGGAAAGTTTTGTAATCAAATTGGTAAATGATTATAACCTCAGCTCAAAGGCAGGGGTGTTACACACGATTCGGTAGGGGGTGCTGTAGCAGGTAGCACACAAAGGTGTTAGAAAAAATAAAGACTTGGTGTCTTTCCTCAACTATGTACTTGCAGTGCTGTTCAATCACATTTCTGGATGTAATATGCTCAATCAGACTGTCTTCAGCTATGTAATCTGTTCATGTTCCCAAAATCTAAACATTTTGTACATCATAAAAACAGCTCAGCAGGCAATTCTTTACTCCAAGTCTGCTTTTTACTCTTATATAATTATTCTAAATGGAAGTTTCATGTTACAAATTACTGATGACACTGACAAAGGTGTTTTCAGTTGCCAAAGAAACCAGCTCAGTTAAAATCTGATGAAGTTAGTTAGAAAGTTTAGGCTTTGCCATTTTAGAAAAAAAGTTTAATTACTGTGCTAGTACTTTTAAGACTGGATTATTTAAAGGGTATTTAAATATATTAGCCAGAAACAACTGTCCCTACATGTAACATCAGCACCTATCTAGTATTAAAAAAGAAAGCCACAGTAAACAGGTAAAGCTTTGCCCGTACAAACACTAATTCTTATCATGTATTGCGTTTACAATGTAAACACAACACAGAGCAATGGACAGACAATGTAGACCAGAGTCTACCCAGCTTTTATGTAACACAAGAATGACAAAAACAAGGATTTTGACCTGTCTACCAACTAATCCTGGTCTGCTTTGCTGTTTTTTTTTTTTACCAGTGGAGGTGTAAATAAGAACTACTAAAATATGTAATGTCAAAATAGCATTGGAAGTCCCGTGTTGCATGCATAAATGAAGACACGCTACAGGGAAATGGGGGTCCCACCGTCTGTACTAAACTGATTATCAGTTAATCTCCGATGTTCAGAAGAAAGAAGCAAGCAGGGGGAAAAAAGAGAACAAAACAAGTTCAGTTTGTACATCACTGCTCTGTGGGGTCTTGATATGTTAACATTACTGCATCAGAGCCTGGATTACATATGATAACTCAGGCAGTTTCTTCTGTGAGAGAGAACGCCCTTCTGCTGCTGGGGGGTGGGGGTGGGGCGTTAACACAGAAAGAAACATTTGAGGTCATCAACAATCACATTGCAAATCAGCTTGATAGTATTTTTTATTATAGTTGGTGTTTTGAATCAAATAAGATTTCAAAACAATTTTTATGTTTTAAGAATTTTAAGTGTCAACGGATACATTTTGATATATTTTCGTCCTATGAGGCTCTGATTTTTAGACTTGCTGGTCTCTAACAGATTTTATTAGTTCTGATTTAGTTTTTAATCTTTAGAAGCTACCAGTTCACAAGCAACAGGTGCAGCATGATGCTTTTTTACCCTCTAAAAGAATTTTTTAGACAATTTTATCCCATATCTCTGTCTGAACTTTAAGATGTGGTTTCACATAGAAGAGTGTCTACCAGCCCTCTTGATGTTGTGCCCTTGATGTTGAATCATTGAAAGAACTCTGCCTTGTGGAGTTTATCGGTCGGTACCACCCTACTGCTACCTGCAGATCCGGAAAAGAAACAGCGACAGGACGCGTTTACCCTCAGCTCGAATATAAACACACACAGCCTCTGCGTCAGCTCTGCGGGGCCGACCTGACACAGATGCAGCGCGAGAATAAACCCAGCTTAAGGAGTGCTCTGCTGGAGCTGAGCTCGGCAATGGAGGGGGGAGGAGCTTTGCAGAATAGGAGGTGCTATACAGTGGCAGCCATAATTTCTCCCCTTGGTGGCTTCCACCAGAAATTCAGGGATTTTTCTCAAACATGCACGAATTAGTGAAAGCAACCCGCTGAGCATGTTTTTGGGGAGGGAATGACACGATAACATGATAAAAGGCTGGGGGGAAAAAAGTCAATTTTGCATGTTACCCCCCCTTTAATGTACTGTTTTGATGATCTGTAAAGCACTTTGTAACATTTGTTTTGAAAAGTGCTCTATAAATAAAGATTATTATTATTATCCTTTAATCCGAATGCAAGTTAACACCCCCAGAAGCCAGGGGAGGGGATAAACTCTGGACCCTTGTCTGGGGCATGCAGCTAAAGTTGTGGCATCAATCTTTAATCACATTATCATGTATAAACTTTCCAAGAGGTGCATATTGAAGACTTCTTGTTTATGACTTCTGTTTTAGAGTAAATGACCTGGAAGCTGATGTCAGCAGCAAATCTTTGCTCATTTACAAGTAACTCACTGTTGGTCAACTACATCTCTGAGTTAACACTTACCATAGTGACATCATCCTCTTGCAACCACACAGGTAGCTGGGTACTTTGGGATAACACCTGGAACAAAGTGGCTCTGAGGGCACAGTAGTTGTCCCCCCTCACTCTCCTCACACTACTGAACGTCTGCGACATCTCCTTATAACCCTGGAGAAACGCCACAGGAAGAAATGAATGCTGCATACAAAAACAACTGGCTTTAAACGGACACACTTCTTTTTCAGGCACCGACCTTTTTAATGAGAGCACTTTTGGCAGTATTTCCTTTCCACTCTCTCTCACTGTAAAACAGAATTTCCACCGCCGGGGACAAACTGCATCTGTCCTCCACTTTCAGACCTGGGAGGAGAGAAAGTGTATATGATCAACAAAACAAAAGGACTACTGTCCACACTTTTAAAAAAAAACAACAAAACAGATACTGTAGTAGCTTTACGTCTCTGATGCAGTTGGATTGAATCAATGTGAAGAATGCACTGAGAATGTTTAGTTTCTAAATCTGATGGTTCATTACTTTGAGACGGAGACATCTCTTCAGCTCCTCTGTACAGATCTTCTTCACTAAGATGAAACACAAACACACATTTAATGCATGAAACTGGGACACACTTTCGGCTTTTTACTATCATCCCATTTTTCAGTGTTGTAGAGATAATTCTTCAAAAAGTACCATTTAATAAACAACCCCCTACTTGTGTGTCTGTTGTAATTACTAAAACACAGATGAAACTCATCTCTTTCAATGAATCAGACAGGGTCTGTCACACACAGGGACATTTTTTTTAATCATTCTGGTCTTTTTATAGAATTTTCGAACAAGAAAACAAACCCTAAATAACAGAAACATTATCCTTAGAGTTGGGGAAAATTATTTGAACACCTACTGATTTTTCATGTTTGCCCACTAACAAAGAAATGATCAGTCTATAAATTCAACGCTAGGTTTATCTGAACAGTGACAGACAGAACAATAAGAAAAAAAAATCCAGAAAAATGCATATCAAAAAAGTTATAAATTAATATGTATTAATACTTACTTCATGAATGAAGTAAGTATTTGATCCCTTTACAAACATGCTTTAGTGGGAAAACCTTTGTTTGCAATCACAGAGGTCAGACGTTACTCCAAGTCATTAATGTTTCGTTTTGGCAACTCAAACCTTCACCTCTCTCCACAGATTTTCTATGGGATTATGGTCTGGAGACTGATTAGGTCACTCCAAGACCTTAATATGCTTCCTCTTCCTGAGCCATTCCTTTTGTTGCCTTGGCTGTAAGTTTTGGATCATTGTCATGCTGGAATACCCACCAACGACCCATTTTAAACGCCCTGGCTGAGGGAAGAAGGTTCTCACCCAAGATTTGCCGGTACATGGCCCCATTCATCTTCCCTTTGATGCGGTGCAGTTGTCCTGTCCCCTTGGCAGAAAAACAGCCCCAAAGCAAGCATAATGTTTCCACCTCCATGTTTGACAGTGGGTACAGTGTTTTTGGAGTCATAGGAAGCATTCCTCCTCCTCCAAACATGGTGAGGTGAGTTGATTCCAAAGAGCTCGGTTTTGGCCTCATCTGACCACGACACTTTCACCCAGTCCCCCTGTGAATCATTCAGATGTTCAGTGGCAAACTTCAAACAGGCCTGTACATGTGCTTTCGGAACAGGGAGATCTTGAGGGCACTGCAGGATTTCAGTCCTTCATGGCGTAGTGTTAACAACTGTTTTCTTGGTGACTATGGTCCCAGCTGCCTTGAGATCATTGACAAGTTCCTCCCGAGTAGTTCTGGGCTGATTTTTTTTTTACTGTTCTCATCATCATTGAAACCCCATGAGGTGAGATCTTGCGTGGAGCTCCAGACTGAGGGAGATTGGCAGTTTATTTTATGTTTCTTCCATTTGCGAATAATCTCACCAAGTGTTGACCCCTTCTCATCCAGCTGCTTGGTGATGGCTTTGTAGCAGATTTGAGCTTTGTGCAGGTCCACAATCTTGTTCCTGACATCCTTGGAAAGCTCTTTAGTCTTGAGTTTGGAATCTGGATTGAATGAATGCATCTGTGGACAGGTGTATTTTATATAAGTAACAAGCCGAGAGGGCTCCTAATGTCATCTTGTAATCTGTATAAAATACACCTGGGAGCCAGAAATTGATGGGGGATGAAATACTCATTTCCTTCATGAAAATGAAAATGAATCTATAACTTTTTTGATATGCATTTTTCGGGTTTTTTTGTTATTGTTCTGTCTGTCAAATAAACTGTTTCTTTGTTGGTGGGAAAACTTGAAAAATCAGCAGGGGTTCAAATCGTTTTTTCTCCTAAATGTATAACTCACAAAATAACACACATAAATAGAAAATGTGTAATTTTTAGTTCATTTTTGCACATTCCAGCTCTATAAACCTATTATCTTTATTTTCTGTGCATGCTTAAAATTATCCCTGGAAACAAATTACATTGTCACAAACTAAAAAACTTCCTGTCTTGTTTCCCAGGTGTTTCATAAACAATGAGGCTTTAATACCTCCTCTGACTCAGTCTTTCAAAAGATAAACTAGCAACTACATGCCATACTGAAATCCTTTTCAGGACTATAAAGCAACTTAAATGATCTTTACAGACCTGTCCCCCAGATCAGCTTCCTCCTCCTCAGTGGCAGATCCAGCATCAGCTGTTATATCTGTGCTCCCTGCCAGCTGATCATGTTCTCCAATCACCTCCTGAAACTCGGCATCTTTCTCAGCCTGAGGAGTTTCCCTCTCAGTTGGAGCATCCTCCACCTTTTCCTCTTCTTTCAAACCATCCTCCTCCTCTGCTTTGGGCACATCTTCAGTTTGCTCTTTCGACATAGTTTCCTCCACAACATCCTGTTTGACTTTCTCCAAGGAAGTTACCTCATGCAGGCTTGCAGGACTTGAATACTCAGTGTCTGGCTTTGCATCCTGATCCGATGTTAAGCTGTGGAGAGAATGCATATTTGTCTCTGTTTATATACATACCCAAGTTTACAAATACCATCTTCAATCAATATCATAAATCCTATTACAACAAAAGTGTATTTTAAATACTATTTCATAAGATATTAAGTTGCTGAACAAAATCAAATGAGCACCTGACAGTCTAGCAGTAACCCCCCCTAGCGGCTGGAATGACAGTATCAAAAAACACAAGAATGCAGTTTATGTAAACAAGGTCCTTGTTTTGATATAACAAACACTAACATTTCTAACCCGTCCTCTGCATATGCTGGATCTGTGCCTTCGGGCTCCTTGACAGAGCTGGCAGAGTCCTGTTTCTGCACACTGTGGTCGAGTCCTGAGGGCTCCAATTCAGAGGAAGACTGAGAGACATCATGGCTGTTAAGGCCTTCAGAACCATCATGTCTGTACAATGGAGAGCCTCTGTGGTCTGAATCCACTGGCAAAGTACTGTACAAGTGACCAGAAAGACAAATATTTCTAACTGATGTGCAGCAGGTACAGGTGAGTAATACAGGATCACAAGATTTTTATGCCAAAACATTCATATATTGTGACACCCAACATTTTATAAATCTATAGATCACACAGATGGTATTTAATTTCTGACAAATCAAGTCAATAGATCCATAGCAGTAATAGTAATTATAAAGAAGCAGTGATTCCAGTATTCATACTTTATGAGATCCTGTGAGATTTAAAAACACTTTTTCTTTTTCAGCCATTCTGTTGTAGAATTTGCTGCTGTGGGGATCACTCATCCTGTTGCATAATCCAATTTAAGCCAAGCTTTAGCTGTCAGACAGATGGCCTCATATTTTGCAAGAAATCCTTTGGCTGTTTTGAAAGAGGTTCTCACACACTGATGATCAATTAATCAAATGCATTTGATAAACAGCAATTCTCTACTGCTCATCCTCTAAATTCTGCCTGATTTTTCCACACTGCTTCTGCATTCTGGCTTAGTTTTTGTTAAATAAACAATGACAGTGTGCAATATGTCATCTGTTGCTGCTCAACTGAGGGTGCACTTTTTCCCATGACTGTATTCCTATTCAACTTCATGGAATAAGCCATTCCCATGTAACTTACCAGCTAACAGCCTGTGTGTCTGTCTCCTGACTGACCGCAGAGATGGACGCCTCCTGACCTGCTGCTTCAGAGAGCTGAGTGTTTGGCACGGATAACTCTTCATTATTTTGAGTCAACTCCCCTGATGGTTTGGCTACTGCGATGATAGCATCTTTGGAGCATTCTTCTTCAGCATCATTATGCACTGTTAAGTGCTCTGTTGTGTTTGTCTTAGGATGGGAAATGTTTTCAGGGCAGATTGCTTCAGTTGTTTGCAGGACGTCATCAGGGATTTTGTCCTGCAGTGAAGCTGGATCTTCTTCTGCTGGTTCTGCAGTTGAGGCTACAAGCTTTCTATCAGCTAAGGAGTTTAAAGTGCGTTGAAGATGTTCAGTTTGTCCACTGTCTGCAGAAATGTCCTTTCTTTCCTTGTTTTGTGGTTGGATGGAATTTTCTTTGAGTTCAGATGCTTTGCTTGGAGAAGGTGTCTGCAAGGGTCCATTTACCTGGATGTTACTAGGCTCTGCTTCTCCATTCTCAGGACTCTGCACATCCTCAGCCTTCTTTCCAGTAGCTCTCCTAAATGACATAACATAGCATGAGGAATCTCACAGAACACTACAAGTCACCTCTCAAACTATTCCTCAACACAAACATGACTCAGAAATAGGTTTTCTGGATTGTTTTTCTACTGTTGGTGAGAAGGAAGAAGGAAACCTTAAATCACGAGAGTCACTTTTATCTTTCTTTTTGGCATTACCCATTAGTACATGAGATAACACGAGTTTTTCTCTTCCACAGAATGTTGTAAACAAGTGGAAGTCCCCTGCTTCTCATTTGTAAACTCAGAACGAGTCAAAATGGGATTTTGCCACACAACACATCCCACGCAAATCAAGGGGGACAATTTGAATTGTAAATGTACTCTGAAGCATTTCAATGATTCACCATGATTATTGATGCACCTACTTTGTACTTTGTACTGCACAAACTTTGCTTCATAACATATTGGTCAGAAAATTTAGTAGACTAAAAAAAACCCTCACCAAAATGTCTTTTTGTTTAATTTGAGGGTGTTTAACATCAGAACAACAGACAGTCTAACATCTTACTGATGCCTAATAGGTTGTTACACCCCCCCTCATTGATCATCCCCAGTATCGCACCTCATGTCATCACCTCCTTCGGGACCACAAGCACCAACCACTACTTTTTCATCAGTGCATGTAGCCTTTGACTCATCTTGCAGCAAACCACTTCTTTCCTCCGCACTACCACAGGGACTTTCAGGGCTACAGCAACAGTTCCCCATCTGCTTGCTCCCTCTGTCCGGGAGGTCAGACAGGCTGGATGGTGGCCTCTGGTCCAAAACAACCACAAGCGACCTAATGAGTCGCTGAAGCCTGAAAATTTTAGGGGTCCATGATGAAGAAGGTCAAGCTGTAAATAAGGAAGCAATTATGGTTACTTTGAATAAAACTGTAGACACCTAAAGGAAGAATATGTAATTTCACTGAATGGATCTGTACAACACTTGCTATGTAAAACAAATGATTTGACATCACAATGCATTTCTTGACTATAAATTGGGATGGATAACACTTGATCCCCCCCCCCCCCACACACACACACACACAAAAAAGAAAAAGTAATGATTGTTTATCAATAGCATATCAACATTGGAAAAGGTTGTGGAATAGAGCTTATATTATATCATAAGAACATAATGTTTACTAAATATAGTCGTTTGATTGCTGCTATACATTTATCCTAAAACTACAGGTTCAAAGTGTTTGGTGGGTTGTTTTAATCCCAGTAATTTAGACACAAGTTTTATATCACAAGACAACATGCAGGTATATGTGTATATA
>JBBBVU010000019.1:8960529-8996785 GCA_037177055.1 Atherinosoma microstoma
TTTAAATGCAGCTATTCTGATCGGCCTGAGATGCAGCATGCCAGTGCACTCACTTTAAACTGGGAAGCTGGACTTAATTCCCATTTGTAAAAATCAGCGGGAAGACTCCCAAAGTCAGATTTCTGACTGAGAAAAAAAAAAGAAGAAGAAGAAGAAGAAGAAAAAGATAGCTGTAGTTATAAAGTGTTTATAAAGCACTTTTTTCTTTGTATCTATTAAATCAGTCACACATCTAGAATTGTCCAACATCTATCAGTGTACATATTGCTATGATGGTTGTGTCAGCTAATGTTGCTAATAATAATCTAGTCAGTGATCACAAAGAGCAACCCCTACTGGTTTTCTAACTTGCAACTAGAGCATAGTCATCTTGGGTGTGACATCATTCCCAGCTTTCTGAGTTCTGATGTAAATAGAGCACAGCATCAGACTGCAGGCAGAACCCATAAGCACTTTCGTCAGTTTGTAATCCACTAACGTGGTCGCAGTATGCAAGGACATTGGACAAATACTGGGTCTCTCTTTTTAAATGTTGTCCCTATGTGGCTCCTGATTAGGAAAAATCCTACACCTGTTGCTGTAGGACAAAAGGTCAACCTTTCTCATCTTATTAGGCATCATGAACTAGCTAGCTATGCTAACACAAACTCCTTTCATGCTGCCACTAGCTAGCTATGCTAACACAAACTCCTTTCATGCTGCCCATTTGTAGTAATATTTACTCTACCAACCCATCCTAATCAGCTGGTTAGTTGAACATTTATTTTTTCATGACAATTAAAAAAGTTAAGAAATCCTCCACTCATTAAAAGTGCAAATGCTATAGAACAGATCATTGCTGTAATAGTATAGACCAATGTTTCTCAATCCTTGTCACCGGGACCCCCTGCCCAGCATGTTTTAGATGTGTATGTACGTTAACACACCTGCATGAAATGAATGGCTCGTTAACAGGCTTTCAAAGAACTTGATGAGGAAGTTCTGAATCAGGTGTGTTGCTGTAGGAAAACGTTTAAAACATGCCCGGTAGGGAGTCCCAAGGACCAGGATTGAGAAATATTGCTATAGATAACTGATTTCCTAAAGGGACACAATTTAGGAGATCAGTTGTGTGGCTAAATGAAAGTAAATTTTGATGCACCATCTTGTAGATAGAAGGTAAGTGAGAAATGATTTAGGGTAAAAACTGACGTGCATTCTAAATATGTTCATCAGAAACATGTCCAGGACAAGTCAAAGGTTTTGTAGAGTGTCCAAAACAAAAAATAAAACAGTCCCATCATAAGATTAATCACAAAGTTTGTGGATTTTCTTGAATATGTGTGATGTTATTTCATCACAGAGATATTGCAAGTCTGAAATTAAACAAAAAAAAATGGAGATATTTTTTTTTTCTTCAAAAAAAGGACATGGCAATTAATGATGAGATTATATTTAAAGTTATCAAATAAATTCTAAGTTAATTAAGTATATGTTGGACACCAAAATTATAAAGTGGTATAATAGATGGTTAAATGGATGATGGCAAACTGTAATGATTAGTAAAATACTAATAATAATGGTTACAAGGTCAATGCTAACAAATCTTTCTTTATCGGCAACCATAACCAGAGATCTGTGTGAAATAAATACACACTCTGTATTTACAGTTAAATTATTAAAACTACTTACTGACTTACACTAACCTTTTTTTTTTATATGATGGATGTTTTTGTCATGTCCTTGTGTATGTTCCCTGCATTCAGAGGAAATGTATTTGTACGTCTAAAAGCCCGTTTGAACGAGCTGGATGTGAACTTTTAAATAAAGTGTTATTGATCGTTTTCTTTATTGACTGTGTTTGTGTGAGGCAGGTGGAAAGCAGTGTGAGCAGGTGTGCAGCTGCAGCCTCTCACCCATTTTGTTGATACTTTGGGGGAAAAAAAAAAAGAAATTCCTGTGCAGGCTATTTGAAAACAGAGACGTCAGAGCCTAAAGATGCATAAAAAAACCCAGAGCTGCTACAAAGTTAAATGGACTATGGACCGATGCAATCAGCTGCTCAAGTCAGACAGGTGTCTCTGTACAGGCCTGGGCTATTAACACTTCTACCTGCAAATACCTAACAGTGTGTCATTGCTAATAATCCTGAAAAAAGACAGAAAAACCTGAAACAACAGTGAAAGCAAAAGGGATCATATGCATGGCCAACCTCGATTGCATGTGAGGATTGGTAATTGCACCCCTAGAGGCATCTGGGTGTGCAGAGCAGCAAAGTGGGAGACGCCTGAGCAGCTTGGGCTTTGCAGTCAGTGTACCAACATCTCAACCCTGAGGAGGAAGTGAAAACAAGAAGGCGGAGGAGTGGAGGGTGAGGGATGTACAGACAGTTCATTTACCCAGAACATCAGCCCACCGCACATTGTCTGAAAGATAAGGAAAGTGAATGCTTCATGCCTGATGGAAAACAAAGGCAGCAATTTAAAACCATCTGCATCCAACACATGCACTCTCTCTCTCCACCTTTCTGTTTCTGTGTCCTGACTGATATTGAAACATAATCCATTTGGAGCGCCGACATGTCATTATATTTCTATTCGGTTTTTCCTCTCCCCATTCAGGACCATTTCAAGTGGTTGCAGGTTGAACAGGAATGTTTTATTTCAACAAGTCAGACACTCTGAGTTTTCATAAAAAACATTAGAGATGGAGGGACAAAAAAAGAGGAGAGTTTACTTTAAATCTATCTTAAGGAGACCTTAGCTGCTCCTGTTAGCCTCTGCAGGTTCAGAAAAAAAAGAAGAAAAAGAAAAGAGAAGAGAAAACTGAACAATGAATCACAAAGATTCAGAGATCAAAACTCGTCTTTACTGCTCGGCTGTCTTTACTAAAAACATCGTACATCACACAGGCTTGGGTGCAAACCTCAGAATAGACTGCTCTTAGATCTCCAGTAAGTAAAGAACATAAGAAGAAAAATGTGGGTTTTCCAAGAAACAGTTTTCTAAGAGTCGAGATTTTGGGTCAAACTTTGTGTGTAAGAGTCTCTCTTTATTTTGTTGATATATTTAATATTTATGTATATATGTGATTCTGTACTATTACAGTTTGTGGGAACAACTTTACTTATTGCACTGAATTTGAACACATTATTAGAGCCTCCTTTATTCATTTTAAGAGAAACCATGGCTATTTCTAATCAAAATGAGTTGAAATATGGTTATAGTTTATGTTCCACCTTAAGCAAGCTCCAACTGCATTGTATTTCTTTATCCTGTAAATTGTCCTTCCAGAAAGAGTGTAAGTATAAAGGTGGTCCGACATGTGACTGGACTTGCCGTTCATTTTAACGTCAACTAATGCTGAAAGAAAAATGTTTTCACATTCCACTTTTTTTTTAATCAACCCCCATCTACTTCAGTTCCAGCTCCACTTTATGTATGTAGCACTTTAGAAGCAACACAGGTGACCAAAGTGCTTTACACAAAACATAAGAGCAATAAAACAATATATTAAAAGCAAATCAAATAAGTAACAAGAAGAAAATAGTCAAATCCAACATCTCAAACTGAATTAAAAGTCAAAGAGTAAAAAAGAGAAGTGTTTCATGTAAATATTTTATAACAGCAAGTGAAAAGACCTCTTCAATGTACTATGTGCAACGGTAGAGTGCAAAGGTCTAATGTAACAGTTGATTTCAGCTGCTCAGCAAATTAAGGCATCCTTTTGCTAAAATTTACAAATTATTTAAATGGTTGGCAGGTCTGGACTATTGTCAGGCTAAGTCAGCAATCAGACTAATTTACTAATTTCAGGTGTCTTTTCAGATGTGCAAATCATGCCATACACACTAATGCCTCTTCATACCATCACAGATGCAGTTGAAGGTTCAGTGTTGACTTATAATAGGCAGATTCTGAGTCCCCACTAGTTCCCTGTGAAGTGGACAGCACAGGGTATTCAGTCATGTTAAGACTCTAAACCCTAAAAAGCAGAAACAATCAGTTAAGGGAACTGTGTCTAATCAATGTTATTATAATTTAAGAGGAGGATTACTGCAAAACAACAATGTTAAACTGTAAAAATGTTTTTTTTTTTTTTTAACAAAACAAAATATTGTTAGTCATTATAACCAGTCTATTGGAAAATAAAGCTGATGTTTTGGTGAATTAGCTGTGAAACTCAGCAGTGATAATGTTACCATTTGTTGATAAAATAACTACAGTAACACTTGGAAATATTAAAACGGACTGAACTACAACAAAGGCTTTTTCTGACTTTGTTTCCACTAAACACTGAATGCCCATGTATGCTTTTCTTTTTTTTAGAGCTAAATCAAGTTGGCTATCATTGCCCTTGTTTGGGCCTGAAGAAGACATTGGGTTTGGGTTTTGCCGAGCTATTAAGGTCCAAATTTGATCACAGATGTTAATAAATGGGTTTTTGCCTTTATATAGGCACATTTTCAATGCTGTGAACAAATAATTTTTCACCTTTCTCTTTTAGATCAACTTTAGATGTAGCTCAGACGTTTGGAAAAATGATCTTTTCAACATCATCAAAATTTGATGGGCTGGTGGTTGAGTTTTTTTCTTCTTCTCCTTACTAGAAGAATTGTGTTACTTTGTGTTTTCAGGGTACTCGAGAACAAAAAGATTATAATTGAAGACATTTATGTCAGCAATGCCAATCTTAGTGCCATGGCTTCTATTTTGTGTCCTCTGCTCTTACAGCTTCTATATTTTTGTCATGTCTACGTCATTCCAGTTTCATATTTTGTCCTTGATACAGTAATGAAAAACAAAAGCAAAAACAAACAAAAATGTGCAATTTAGACTCAATTCACTTTTCACTTAACCGTTTGAAAGATGTTCATACATTCCACAATTATTCAGTGATCAATATGTGTGCCGGCCATCCACAGTGAATCTTGATTATTTTACATTCTCAGATATTTTGTTAGTTTGAGGAAATTCCTTTTGGAAATAGCTTTGATCAATTAATGAAAATATTTTATGTGTGTAAGATCTCTTGACATTGTTTGAGTTTGTCACATTTACACGAGTAAAAGTGTGAAGAACATTCACAAAAGGATTCAACACACTGTGTCTTTGGATGAATTCTATAAAACTTTAAATTGGACTCAAAGAAGAAGAAAACTTTCCAGCATGACTTTTTTTTTCTGTTTGTTTTAAACCAGATTCATATCCACAAATGACTGATAAAAAGCTCAAACCCCAACACTTACTCAATAGTATCTGCATGGGAACTCCTTTCAACTAAGCTGTTACTCTTCATTGAAAAACTCACCTACGGGGCTGCACAGAGAGAATGAAAAGTAAACTGTTATCAGCAGCAGAATACAAACAGTTTCACAGAACAGATATGGGCCAGAAGCTGCGTCTGCACAATTACATTGTTAATGGCAAAGACAATGAAAATGGCACGGATAGAAAACAAAAGAATATCAAATAACTCACTCAAGCTGCGTATACCTCAGCCATCACCGCTCAAGAGTACACCCAGTGTTTTGAAATGAAGGGGGAGAAAGCTGAAAGGAAGACGAAAAAGCATCTTGAACATCAGTTTTCAGTCTAATGTTAATAATTTATGTTGTCTGTGCTTTTTATTATTATTATTTATTTATTTACTACTTTCTTTTCGGCAGCCTGCCCGTTTTTCAAAGGCATCATGGACAGGGAAGCTGGATCAAACTTTTGAGTTTAGTTTCAAAAGGCTTTCTCCTCGTTTATTTATATATATATCGTCTTCTTTACACTTGTCTTGTTGTTATTTGGTGAGGCAAACACATGAAGCTTTGATGAGAAGCAAACCTGACATGTATTCTTTTCTACGGACCCAGAGGAAATCTGAATAAATGACCGAGACTCTTTTTAAAAAAGCATGTTGTCTCATTAAAATACTTCAAATGGACAGTTAAAGCCATTCACTCATCTTTCCACTGTCAAACAAGTCAAACTGTGCTCCACAGTGTTTTACGGGGTGATCTGAGATGCTCTTGACCATGACCTCGCAAAGATAGAAAAGCCAGGGAACTTTATTTTATTTGACACTTTCAATAACTCTTTTTGTGTATTCATTTTTAAAAGATGAAAAGGAAAGTGATGTTTTAAAAGCATTTGTACTGCACTGAAAACTCTGAACTCTGTATCCTGGACATGCGTAACTTATGTACTATATTTTTTATCTGAAACTCATCAAAAGGAAAGTAAGAACTCATTTTCTTTGAACATTTTTTCTGGAAGAATATAGAGCATCACAAATTTCTTTGAAGAAAATTGGCTTTATTCCAACAATATAAAGCAGGTTAAAGGGAGCAGATGTCTTAAGGTTAACAGAAAACGCTGCAGTAGTTCGACTAGGTTTCCATACAGATCAAATTTTGTCTGCGGACAAAACACAACTTTTGCGAGTACTCAGGTTTTACTTTTATGCCATAATTAAAAAGTTGTCTTCTCCAAACAGTTGCAGAATTTTCATATTTTAACAGTAATCTGAACCATGAATGTATTTGACAATTTACTGTCATTCATAATGTGTGATGTAATTTGTACCCAGACAATGTCTAGTATTTTGAGCAAATTTTGCATTTCATGAATCTTCATGATACAAGGTGTTCCTGATGCACCAGTTGTGACAATACTTGAAGCTGGATATAAATGATGCCTTCAAATGCAGCTCATTAGCTTGCAACTATAATACAAAAAGCCATTAAAACGACTTCTCATAAGCACTTTAACATGACCTCCCTTGATGTTCATGTACCAGAAGTTCAAATTAAGTGGTAGGAGGGGTGGTGGTGGAAGACAGTGGTTATTTTTGGAGACCTGTGTGAAACCATTAGGAGAATAGTTAGGCAACAAAACTATTTGGTCAGGTTAATTGCAAAAACCTAGATGCGAAGATCACGTTTTGGCTTCAAACACACCATTCCAAGATGAAAAGGTGTTGATTGTGTTTTCTTTTTCCTTCAGTAATTAAATTGAATCACCTAAACAAAGCAATACTACGATATTTGCCTTTTTATTTTTTCTTCTTTGTGACTGAATTTAGCTGCTTTTACATTTTCATGTTTATGTGGTCTGAAACACCCGCTGACGAGTGATTGAATCTGGTGCCAGTTAGCAAAGCATTATGTCATTTATTTTCCTAGCTGAAGATAGCTGCTGAATCATTTAGCTCTGTGGATTAAGAAACAGGATTACTGAGATTGAAATCAATATTTAATACAGTATATACAATAATTCCTAGATTTGATTATGTTATTTAGATGTAGCTAAATAAAAACAAATCACATTCCACTATAGAGAATGTAAAGTTGACATCTCGCTGTGTTGAATTTTGAGTTATTGGATTTGTTATGGTCTATCTATGAGCAATATTGGGAGGATCCTGTTTGCACCATGGCTGCATTATGTCTGTCCAGGACACTGCATACTAAATTTCAAGAATCTGCTTTTATGCACACATATTCACTGCAAGTTTAAATCAAAATGTTTTTAATTTTGATTTTGGCCAGATGAAACCAAAACTGCATCTAAGCTAAGCTAGTTACCACATGCAGATGGCTGGTCTTTTTTCCTTTTTCTTACCCCCATGATTTATTTTAACTAGCATGTTGATGAAATGCCAACTTATAACTATGATGATTTATGATTTTTATAGGAAGATAAATCAAACCAAACAAACTTGACCAGCTAGCTTTATGTAAAGTACCGTATGTGTATATCATGCCATTCCATAACTTCCATTTGCAAACGTGGAGAATCTAATCTAATCGAATCGAATCAAATCTAGTGGAGAAGGGAATAGATGGACAAAGGAAAATGAGAAGAAAAAAGATGGAACTTACCAGAAAAATCTAAAATGGCATCACTGAATGCCAAATCTGTTAACAAACATATTTAAAATTTGGCTATGAAGATTATGGATGGACTGGCATGTGATATAATACCAGGTAATCCAATAGATTGAGCATAGAAACACTAGACAAAATTCAGGGTCTGCACATACAAAAGACAGGCCCAGAGCAGGCATTAGCTCAATGGCTTTTAAACTAAATTTAACAAGTGGCACCGATAATTAAATGGAATAGATATAAGATATAATTATCTGACTTCCTAGTATTCAGTATCTGATACTGAGAAGTCAGTTAATTGTATCTTACAATTCAATTGGAATTACACATGGAAATATAGTTTTAATTGAAGCTGTAGTTAGCTGTGACAATGCAGCTTTCACTTGAAATATCTCTCAGGCTTCAGGCCTAATCTGCTGTCAGTAAGTGGGGCTTGTGAGCTCATGATTAAGAAATGTTGTGTTAGAAGTTATCAATCTTATTGTCTCTTCTGAACAATCCTATTTGAAGACATCTGCATGTCTGACAGCTTCTTATACAAACTCTGAAGATGACAGAAATTAGTTTCATGGCAAAACAGGTGAACAAAAAAGGCAGGTTTCTATCCTCTTTTTAACAAATGTTTGCAAAGTTACTGTGGTTTTGGGTTTATTCAATAGACATTATCATGAAAAGTAATTCCACGGGAAACTCAACACAAATTTCATGTCAAACAATTGTTTATTACTAATTATGGTACAAATCAATATGACAGACTTGATGCTTTTTTCTTTCTTTCTTTTTAGATTTTTTTTTTAGAAATACACAAAGTGCTGCTTAACTGACCAAACAGATATTGCTCTATAGATTAAGTACAGTTTTCAGTCAATAAAAAAAAGAAAACCAACCTCTGCAGGCTATTCAGCTTTGGTTTCTAGTTCTTCGACTATCAACAAAACTTCAAACCCAGTTTGTCTGTGTTGTTAAAATTTCATCAATTGTTTTTGCAAAGCTGATAAACAGGTAATTCCCTAATTGAGTTAAGAGCGACTTTGCTGTTATATCCTTTTCTTCTACATGGAACTACAGGGCTGTGAGAACTGAGAGGCAAACTTACATTACACAGCAGGAAAAATAAATCTACAATTACATGAAAACAAATGAGTCACATGTGGCTTAAGAAACCACTTCACGGAAATAAAACAGTTGTGTGTCCAGTAATAAAAAGAAGCCAAAAGAAAACACAAGCCTCTCCCTCTATGTTGAGAGTGAACATGGACACAGTGCAGAGTAACCCACTTCTCTGGCCTGCAGCTGCTTGTATGGCATTCGTATGATTCTCACAGGAACAGCACTGAGGTAAACCTTGGATGATCTGCTGTACATTTCGACTTTCGATTCTTCTCGGATTTTAAAGATTGTCAACATCATGAATCTATTTCTCTGTACAATGTGCATAACTATAGAGCTTTGGTCCAGCATTGAAAAGTTGAGCAAAGGCATAACTCTTATCCTGTCTTCTTCTATGTTTTTGTTTTGGTTACAGCTTGTTTTTTTTTTTTTTTGTTAAGCCTCAGATCTGATCCACTGCTGTTTTTTGTTTTTTTTTGTTGAATATATTTATCTCTGCAGACATGTAGTATTTTTTTAAGGTTCTGGTTGGAATAAGTTTTTTTTTTTTTCCCCCTGGGAGCAAAATGAAAACTCACAAAATTGTTAAGTTCAGTGAAAACAAGTCTGATGTGAATGTGCAGATGAAAATTTAGCTTAAAATCACTATGACCTGTGGCTGTCTTTTTCTCCACGTTTTTACAACACAGACATGTAAGGCTTTGTTTAAAATGTGTTTTCTAACATTTACAGTGTGTGTGCATGGTTTCCAGGCAATGGGGAATACAGCAGTGCACAGGGGACAAAAAAAACAAAACAGATAACCAAAGTGACATGGAAGGACATGTATCAAGCAGACACTTGATTCTAAATAAATTGCATCAAATTTCACCTCACTTCAATTTGAGTTCACTCATTCTGACATGTGACACTTATTCTCAGCATTCACTGCTTTCTCTTTACTGTGAGGGGGTTTGTAAGAGCCCAATATTTGTAGTGATGATCTGAGAGTTTGTCGTGAAGAGTGACATTTTCTGACAAGAAAATAGTAAAATTGCAGTGCACAAATGATGAAGAGTGAATTACTTGAAATATCTCCCGTGATGCAAAATTAGCCAAAAAATAACCAAAAGCACACAAAAAAATTGAGGATAATCATTCAAATAAAAAGTTAGAAGATAAAAATGACAATACAGAGCTAAATAAAAATCTAAAAAAACATCTGTGAATTTAATTGAGCTGAAATGGATGCAGAATATATAAACTTTAATAACTTATGTGTGGTTACAAAAAACAGCTAAATGAAAATGAGCTCAGTAGTTTGGTCAGTGGCAACAGAAATCCTTCACCATAATCGTTGAGTCAATTTGAAGACATGATTAAAATATTGATCATGTATCATGTCAGGTGTTTATTTTTGGTCATCTTGTAAAAATTCCGGTTATTGTGTTAATTAATATCACGTGAAAATCCTTTAACAAACAATTGTCAGTGTGGTTAGAGTTGAAACATGCAGAGGCAAATCTGGCCAAAAGAAAACACATTTTACATTTTGCCGTGATAAGAAATTACAAAAGACACTGTTGTAGCTGTTTGACATGTTTTTTTTTCTTCTTCTTTTTTTCAACACAGAGTAAAACACTTTAGAAAAACGGGGAGAAAGCCATGTGAACAAAGAAATAAAAAAGTTAAATCTTCCCCAGTCCTTGAGCTGAAGTTTGTGTGTTCTTTGGCTATCAGGCTTTGGCAACAGAATGACACAGTAGCTCGAAACAAAGCTGCAGTATACTTGACACCGAAACCTCTCATGGGCATCATTATTAAGTGACAGTCCTTGGTTTTCCTTCCTTTTTGTTCATCCTCTGTAACAATCTCATGAAATTATTATTAAATACCTGTAAAAGTTGTACAAAGTTACACTGTGACTGAAAATATTTGCAAATGAAACACAAATAGAGGCAAATAACATTATAATGCAGTTGTTAAACAGCAAAGGTTAACTTTTTTGTTCAAAAAAGAACTTTATCAGTGTGATTCTGTAGACAGCATCTTTTCTTTTTTTTTATATTTACATACAAACAATGAAGAAAAAAGTAATTGGGACAAAGATAAAATGTACACTCAACCTCACACATATAGCTTAGATTTTGCCAGTACAAATGTAAAAATTTAGATCACATTTACATTACAAAATTATTCTTAGTACTCAGATGCAACAGACTTTGGTAAATAGTGTTTTGATTTGGTATGATCTCTTTACTAAATCCCTCCTCGTGGGAACCAAAATTTGGGCGGCAGTCTGGTCTGTAAGGCCAGAATCTAAAACTCTTTGAAACAGCACGCTGTATGTTTTTACATAATTCTCAGATATGAATCTCTTTTTCGTTGTTGTTGTTGTTTTTTTTTGGTTTCGTCAAGGTCATTTACATAACTGTGATAATCACACTGACAACACAAAGTTTTTGTTTGCAAACTCATGACTGTCCATCCAGGTGACTTGGGAACATTTTCAGTTCTCATTTCAAGAGGAGTTTGTCCATCTTTGTTGTTTTTAATGGCTGCCACTTTTCCACTCCACTGTTTTGTCGGAGAGCTCGTTCATTTCGGGAGCTCCTCTAGAGAATCGGTGAGAGGGTCCATTGGTGCAGCCATGCCGAGGTCGGGCTGTTTCAAGCGCTTTATTGTGTTTTTCAGTGCTTGCCTCTTGTTGCAGAACCAGACACGCACCACCTCCCTGTCATAGTTCAGTTTCTCCGCTATTTCTGTCATTTCCTGTCCAGAGGGGTGTGTGTTCTTCTCAAAGTGGCTGTTGAGGATCTCGAGTGCCTGTGGGGTGAAAGAGGTCCTCCGCTTGCGTTTTTTCGAAGGCTCGCTGCCGATAAACTCAGTCAGGTTCTGCATGCCGGATCGGTGGCGGGCTTCAGCCTCGGCCATCCAGCGCTCCAGAACGGGCTTAATCTTCTGGGCGCTTTTAGGGGTGATGTCCAACTTCTCAAACCTGGCAGGATATAAAAGGCCAGGGTTCAGTTTGCCTGTCAGACTGCTACCTATAGTGTTCTCTTGGGCTTCCTGTGGTAGGAAAAAGTGGCTTCTCAGGATGGTGTGTCTGGGGAGAATTGAGAAAAAAGAATCTTACTTAGGTGCCCTGCCAGAACAAGGGATAAGCTGCCGGCCTTTTTTAATCTCCTCAACCAGAATGCCACAGGGACTGAGACTAACACCCAGATGCATCTGAGACAAACACCACTGTGTCCTGCACCTGGAAAGACCTCAGCTGCAGCACCAGGAAGTGTTGCTGCAAGTAATGTGTTTGTTTATCATTATTGTTATTATTATTAATATTATAATTATTATCATTATTTTGGGTGAGGCAGTGGTTCTCTGTCCCAATTTGGCAATAGTGGAACAAGGAGATATTGCCAATGGCTACAAATCAGGGGCAGCTGATCTGAAAACATACCAAAAAACTAACTAAATGGTTTAAAGACCATACTTAAAAGGTCTCATAAAGCAACAAGAAAACAAACAGGAATTACCCCATATATCCCATTTCTTTCCCTCAGGTGTTAAGAACCAAAATATCCACTAATGCATGCAGTTAAATATGGCACCATTATTTATTTACAAAAAACATCATGAATTATTAATCATAATGTACATTTAATACATTTTTCAAACTTTCTTTCAACTTCTAACAACCTTTCATTTTATATTTAATAGGAATACATTTACACACTCGATTACTGAAAATGCCTGCAACTTTACCCATAAATCAAACTGCAATGGACAATATAAGTAAGTCACGGTATGAACTAAAAATGATGTAACAACTGTTACTTGGCAGCTCAATGACTGTCAGGTGCTTTTCGTATGTGAGATGAAATGAAGTATGAGATGTGATGAAGGTTTTGAATAGATTCCTCTAATTTCTGCAATGTTTCTCATCATTATAATGGTTTTTTTTTAGTTAAACAACTTATCAAAAAGAAACAGCCACAAGCCACAATAAAACTTCACTCTCTGTGGAACAAACATGACCAAAAAAGGTTGTTTTTAATGTCGAAGTGAGCTGAGGGCGAGATGGCCATGCATGCATGAGCTTCCTCTGTATCTACACCTTGTTGGTGCATTCCTCCTTGTCGACAGGCGGTATTATTTATAACCCCATCCTTCTCCTAAACAGTGGAAGGAGGAGGGCTCCATACTGAGGGGAATACATTAGTAAATACGAAGAGTCACCAGAGACGGGACATTTCATGGATCAACAGGAACCGCAGATACTAAAATGAGTTGAGAGCTGCTCAGCTGGGGAATGCACTCCTTCCTCTAGTGCATCAGCACGATGGGGAAAGCCTCTCTGGCTCTTCTTAAAGTATCTCAGGAGTTCTGCTTAGACTCGCTGCTGTACATTTGGCCTGAGTTACAGACTGCCCGAGGGTTTAAAGTCATGAGCAGCTATCTGAGAAGTATGCCATTTAAATAAAGCTGGATGATGTGATCTGAAAGCAATAGTTACCTGGATATTTGTCTTGCTTTAATAACAACAGGGCTACAGTTTTTTTCTCTTGTACTATCAAAATGTTTAGTCTATTGACTTTTGACCATTGATACAACCCCATTTCCAAAAAAGTTGGGATGTTGTGTAAAATATAAATAAAAACAAAATGCAATGATTTGAAAATCTCATCATAAAAAAACATATCAGCCGTTTAAACTGAGACATTTTACCATTTCATGGAAAATATCAACTTATTTTGGATTTAATAGCAGCAACACATACTGCTGGAACAGGATGTTGACCATTGTGTAGGATCCCCTCTTCTTTAAACTGCTGTCTGTAAATGTCTGGGAAGTGAGGAGACCGGTTGCTGAAGTTTAAGGGGAGGACTGTTGTCCCATTCTGGTCTGATGCAGGATTCTGGCTGCTAAACAGTCCTGGACTTAGATTGCTTTTTTATTTTATTTTTTTTAGTTTTTTTGTTTCATGATACAAGAAATGTTTTCTGTTGGTAAAAGGCCTGGACTGCCGGCAGGCCAGTTCAGCTCCCAGACTCTTCTCCTGTGAAGCCATGCTGCTCATGATCTTGTTGAAATATGCAAGGCCTTCCCTGAAAAAGATGTTGTCTGGATGGAGCAAATATTGCTTTAAACCTCTATGCACTTTTCAGCTTTGTGGAGGTTTCACAGATATCCCACACCATAGGCATTAATGCAAGCCCACACCATAAGAGATGCGGGTTATAGAACCGATAACAAGCTAGATGGTCCCTCTCCTCTTCAAGTCCACAGGACACAGCATCCATGGTTTCTAATTCTGATTAATCTGACCATATAGCAGATTTCCACTTTGCTTCAGACTGTTTTAAATGAGCTTTGACCCAGAGAAGATGGCAGTGCTTCTAGATTGTTTTCACTTATGTCTTCTTCTTTGCATGACAGAGCTTTAACTTGCATTTGTGGATTGCACAGTGAACTGTGTTCACAGACAGTGATTTCTAGAAGCGTTCCTGAGTTTTGAACCTCAGCCTTGTCCCATGCTCACAGATTCCTCTTGATTCTCTGAATCTTTTGATGATCAACAATGTACAACAATACAATGTAGATGGTGGGATCTTCAAAGTCCTGGCAATTTTAAGTTGAGGAGCATTTTTCTAAAAAAATGTTCCGAAATTTTTATACGCAGTTTGTCACAGGTTGGTGAACCTCTGTCCTTTTTTATATCCTGGATGTTCTGCCCTCTGAAATGCTTCTTTTAAACCCAGCCGTGTTACTGAACTTTTGGTAAAGGCTCTTGCAGTTTGTGTCCCTTTTCTACCCTTTTAGAGATGTGTTGCTGCCATTAAATTCAAAATCAGGTAGTATTTGAATGAAAGGGTAAAATGTCTCAGTTTGGACATCTGATATGTCGTTTATGCTCTTTTGGGAATAAAATATGAGTTTACGAGATTTGCAAATCATTGCATTCTGTTTTTATTTACATTTTACACAGCATCTTAACTATTTTGGAAATGGGGTTGTAAAAGCTTCACTTGTATTCTGCATTATGAGAGGCTAAAATGAAACAACAGTCTTTAGGTGTGAGTTGACTACAGAATATTAGCCTCACTTCCTATACTGTCTCTGGTATGGTCGGCCACATTCAAGATGTATGTGGACAAAAACAGGTTAAATTATTTTAATCAAACCAATGGCCCCACAGGAAATGACTAACATTCATATTTATTTTGAAGCTTTTGAAGCAGGTGAAGCTTTTATGTAAGTTAATGAAGGAATCTCTGCTCCAACACAACATTGTCAAATCTTGGGCAGCATTAGTGTATTTCCTAAAGTCATACAATATGTTAATGTACTTCAACTACATTAACAAATACTGTTCTTTACCTTCAAATGATCTCTCCTTAATGATCTGACAGTCGTTTATTAATCTAATCTATTACAGTCAGTAAAAAATAGTTAAAGCTTCCTTCACCATTAATGTTCTGTAAGTATAGCTAATAAAAAATCCATTTTACAGAACCTTAGCTTAACTAGCAGTCTGCTTGCATTACGTGCTCAGTGTGCATGTCATGGAATTAGAAAAGATGTAAACTGCATTGTATTAAGGTACATTGGATTTCTGAATGATTAATAAGGTGCTGATTTAAGTTAAAAACAAAGATGACAAAATTAAGTTCATGTTTAATCTGGTAACAATTTCTAAATGGATTTTTCCAAAATTAAATTAGATCACCTCATTTCTCTCTCATCTAGCATCAAACTGTTAGAATCTGCTCACATTTATTGAGAATATTGCTTATTCCAAACTTGGATAGTTTTATTCATGCTGCTTTATGTTGATATATTTGTTCTTCTGTTTGAAAAATGTGGAAGCAAAACATTTTCATATTTTGAAAATGGCATCCTGGCATGACTCAAAGTGCCGATAATTTGATAAAACTGGTTTATTGTCCAGCTTTACTTGCGGCTGCTGATGAAATATGGCTGAATCAATGTATTTACAAGGTGGCTGTTTATCCTTGTTTTATTCCTGGCTGTCTTTATGGTTATCTTTAAACAGGGAGAGGAGAGTTCATGATGGTATGTTGAATCCTCAGCGGTTTGAAAAACCAGTTAAAGTGTTATCAATGATTACTTGCCTCAACCATGTCATGAAAGGAAAATATACTATGCTTGATCTTTACTTCCAAACATATTTCTGATAATGTTTTGAATTCATTTCACCAAAATCAAACATAATTTGAACCGAAAGGATATACTCAGGCACGTCACTGGTTTGAAGATACCCCTCGTCTAATGCATGTGCCTGTTTAGATAAACTAATAAAGCGCCTGAAAATGTGGTGAGCAATGAAAGCAGACAAGATGGAAGCATCTGTCAGTGTCTGTTCACTGTCTGAGTTCAGAGCTGGAGCCCCAGAGCTACAGTGACGTTCCTCTCCTCAAACTTCATGTCTATGTTGATGTTAACTAAACTAAAGCATGTGAAGTCTGCCTGCTACTTAAAACATCACGATGTCATGTCTAATGTCATACAAACAAAAAAAAGGCCTCAACGGCCTGAGTAATAGCTAACACTGAGTGTTTATTTTTGAAGCTAATGCCTTTTAATGTATGTTATAAATATTTGAATTATGTCTGGCTGTAAATATTTTATGTGTGATTTTTCGACTTTAAACATTAGTCCGGGCCTCATAAGAACGCTGGCTGCTGTACTATTTCACATTTTGTCGGCTGTTTGATGTTGACGTGATGAAAATTTCAAAGGTGCGTGACAGTGCTGTGTCACCTAAACAGTACAGGCCATCAACAAAGCACATACATTTCCAAGGTAACATTAAAATTAATATAGCAATCCAATAGAAAAACCGATGCAAAACAGGCTACAAGCATTTAAACGTCATAAAGCCACCTACCATTGACTTCCATTTGCCGTTTTTTGAAAAAATCTTAATGCTTGAAATATTTTCTTACATTTTTAATGACTTTTCCATTTAGTTGTCTTGAAAAAGTAATATTTTTACACCATATGGCCCAATTATTCAGACTTGAAAGGCAAATGTGGCTCATTTGGCTTCTTCATGCAAAACGTTAGTCAAGTGGAAAAACAGGAGGAATGAAACACTGATTGTCTGATTGTCTCATGAATATATAATGCACCATTTATAGCTAAACTGTCCTCGTGGAAGCAGTAAAACACGGCGATCTTATTAACAGATCATCGCCGTCAAGCTCTCTCATCTTCAGGCAATGGGAACAGCCATGCGCCTTAGTAATTATTAAATGCTTAAAGTGCTTCTGGTAATACTTGTGTATGTATTTTACATAAGTAACGTGGGCTGTCATGTCAGTGGGTGAGAGGGAAGGGAGAGGAGGAAGGGTAGGTACAGGCATGTCAGTCAATTATGTATTTTAATATCTTAATAATGTCTGCTAAAAGATGAATGGAAATAGATTGGAGCTCCTGACAGCTCATTGATGCTGCATTGCTACATCTACTTTCACTTGATAGAATGAAGACATATTAATTAGAAAAAATGCTCATAATTGATTGCTACATTTTTGCCTTTGTTGCCCTTACCTGCAGATGGCAGACTGGCTGTATGCCGGCCCTTCAGCCGCGCTGAGTGCCTGGCCCACCTGAGTCTGTGTCAGACCCAGGGACAGCCGGCGGATCTTAAATGCTTTGGCGAATTCACGAATCTCCTCCAGGTTGACCCCGTCCACCTCGCTGGGGGCAGTCTGTGGGTCTACAATACAACACACACATCTCATTTTATTAGCCCTCTGCTCCTCCGCCACTTACCGTATTTTTCAGAGTGAATGAGGCAAACATGCAGCCATTTGTGATCATAATGATATCTAAACAACTTTTGGACAAATTGTCCTGCTCTGGGTCAAAACTTGTTATTTTTCTTTACTGTAAACCACACATATCTAAAAGATATTTGTAGAATAAATTCCTCTAAGGCGTGAATACAGGCTGTCATGTCTTTGACTTGACGGTGTTTATCTTTTATCCTACAGTTTATAAAAGCATATGGACAAGAAGCCAGTTTGTTGATTCAATAGACAGGGAGAAAGAATCTGCAGAGCTATTGCTTTCTGAATGAATACACATACATTCTGAAGCTAGCTCTCTCTCAGATAAGCATTAAAGATGGTATAAAGACATTATTACATCCATATGACCCTTTGTTAAAGCAGTTCAAGCCTTCAAAGAAGCAGCAAGCCACACACACAAACATCGCAAAGCTTCTGCCCAAAAAGAAGCCCACTCACACAAAGAAAGAAACGCTGTTTGTGAATCCCCACAAATCTGCAGATCTGAAAAACTTCAGTGAAGCATTTTAAAGAATTTTCCTGCTAATAAAAACTGATTTCACATTGTACATCAATGTCAGGTGCCCTGGCATCCTGCTTACTAAAGCAAAGTTTGTGCCTCTGAATTATTCATAGTGGTCATTATCAATGAATTATTAAAGGAATCCTCCATGCGTATTTAAGCAAAAATCTATGAGGCTGCCATCTCGTTGTGCCTCATAAGTGACGTGTAGTGTATGCGGCGTGCTCCAGACGTGTGAATTCTGGGAGGATGAGGGACTGCAGACTGAGCACTCACAGCTTCAGGCCTCATCATCTTCACAGTGATGAGCATTTCTTCATCACTCCCAGTGGAGGCTATTTACTTAGCCTGGATTGAAACACTAATGGAAGCAGTTCTCATCTGATCTAACTCTGGATCCATAATTTTTTTTAGACATAAGGTCAAGACCCAGACGCAATTTAAAATTTAAACCAAACTCATTATATAAATATTGGTGCAAAGCTTCATTAAGCAAACAGAAATAGTCCATAAAATGTTTTTAAAGCCAACTTAAAAAAAAAGAAGCACACAATGCAGTGTTGTTTAGTCTGCTTGCTCTTTCATAATTGCAAAAGTTAGTTGTGAATTTGTCTTTCTGTTTGGCTCAAAAAATCAATAAGATATTTTTATTGTTTAAGTAAAAATCTGAGTGGTGATCTCATGTGCACGAATAACTGCTGTTAGACCTGCTGTTAACATCTAATATATAACAGATCCAGGGGACTCTGTTTTCAAACATGGCGTTGAAATGTTTCAGAACCACATTTCATTATCAGGTCACTGTCTCTGAGGAGACATGCCACCGTACCCACTGTGACTAGATGTGGGCAGCATGTCAACTTGCAAGGAGGATGGTTCTCCTGAGGTAAATATAATTAGATTAAATATACTGATTGCAATTTTCCAGACTTGTTAAAGGTTTGACCAGCTGATAATTCTCACTATAATCTAACATTTAGCTGTAAAAGACACTGAAAATATGCAACATTCCTTTTTTTTCTCTCTCTAAAACTGCAGCAGGCTACAGAGTCATCTATTTATGGAAATGTCACTGAAAACCCAGAACAATGAAGTTAATGATTAAAGACATTTGTGCTAAATCTGATAGTGAAAAATTACAGAATATTCCCCTTAATGGACAAGGCCTTTACTGTTTTTTGATTTTTTTTGCCATCTAAAAATCCAACTGTAGATTGGAGCAGTGCTATGTTGGCACTTATGTAAATGGAAACTGATGTAGAGGGAACTAAAAAGCAAAAGAAGCAACAAGGTAACTTTATGTTGTCAACAGATGTTGGTCCAGGCAATCACTTTATCATTTCCCTACTAAACAAAATCATCCCCGCTTTGTCATCAAATAAGTCAGTTTATTTTCTTTTCATTGGGCATATTGTTTGACAAGCCAAGAGCTCCATTTCCCCCTCATAGATACCGCAAATCATTGTTTTTGGGTCTTTATTCACAGAAAAACATTCTGACTGAAGACTTACTTGCTGGCATGTTTTTATGACTGTGTTGCCTGTTGCATGGTGTATTCGCTGCCCAGAAACAAATAAACAAATATAAATCATACATATAGTTATATAAAAATAAGGTTGAAAAATTTTAAACAAATGAAAAAATAATTTGTCTATTGATCACAAGTATGAGTCAGTCAAGCTGAAAATGGGACGATATTGAAAACCTTCAGACCTTGTTTAATGGTGAGTTTGAGCTCTTTTGAACTGCTATAAATGTATTTGGCAGCAGTCTTCTGTAAGAAAAGCAAAAAAGCAACTCTACAAAACCAACGCAACTATCCTGGTGACAATGCAATTACTGTATTAATAAAATGATTATTTTTTATCAACTTCTGTCTCTCTTTCCACAGACAGGATGCTGAGGGTATGTTAACTCCATGTTTAAATGGGGTATAATTACAATGCCACTGAGCAACAGACTCTAACATCCCTTTGACTTCTGACAGCAGGAATTCTCAACTGACTACATCAATAAGAATAAAAACTGAAAACAACCTCAATACAAAATATTACTGGTTTTCCTCTTGATATGATTAACTTTTCCACATCTGATTATTAACAAACATTCTAAGCTTTTCAATCTGTTTCTGGCACTTTGTTTGTGGCCAGTAGATGTGATAGCATTCCATTTTCTGTCAGGCTGACAGTCGGGGGATTTTTCTTTGCGTATGTATGCCGTAAATGATATTGAGAGGAAGAGATATGGCTCGTACTCAGCATAAAACATTAATTCTATTTACGGGAAACCTGAGCTACTATGATTTTGTGCAGACTCAAAAATGGCTTATGAGATATTTTCCAAGCTAGAAGTAAACATAAACTAAACGCAATGTCTACAACAAGTTGATCAATGGCGACTTGTTTCTTTTATTGAATTCAAGGGAACTATGGCTGCCTTTGAAATGCGTTTACATGGAGTTTAGGAGAATCAAGTCTGACAAATAAAATTTATCTGAATAAAAGAGAGTTTTTAAAGGCAGTAGCTGCATGCTGACAGGCTGTGGCCCAGTGATTTATAAGGCCCTGCCAAAGGCCAACGCACTGGAAGAATAAAACTTATGTTCATTATATATAACATATGCCGCTTTGGATTGTATAATAAACCAAAGAAATGACAGTCAGGAGAAAAATAAAACAATCAGTCAACAACTGTCCTCACAAACCGCCGGCCATGTTAAATTTCCAGTCAGTGGTATTAAAGTGCAATTTACCAGAACTACAAAGAATAACTTGGTGATTATAACCATACGGATTTAGTTTTTCTTTGCTAAAGTTGAAAGATATTAATTTCTATGATTTGTGTAACCATCCGTGGTACAGTGAAGGGGGCTAGAATTACATAATTAAAATCCAGTAGTGACATTTCTCTAAACGAATACTGATTACATTTTATTTATTTCCTGATTACTAATTATTTAGTTAAAATATGTTCAAATGAAAAGTATTCCTGAATTTCTGCCTACACTTGACTGTGCAGGGTGATTTAAGGATATATGGAATAAAATATCACATATGAGTCATAAGATGCTCTGCAATGAAGAGAGACCTTTCAAAAAAACCCTTTTAGCAAATAAATTAAGCTGATTTGCATCAGTAACAAATCTTTTCATGGCACTGCAAGCTTTTTCAGTTGTTTTCAAGGATTTCAAGGTATGTTGGTAATCATTTTTCATACTGTAAACAAACACCTAGAAGGACTGAAAGCAACAATAAACCCATCCTGAGACAAAGTATTGCTTGTGCAGTCAAAGCCTAATATCAAGTTTCTCTGTGACACAGAGCTCCATTGTCATCCGGCAGGAACTAATAAGAACACAGCAAACTACATTGTTGCACTAGCTGACATGTTCTTCCACAATGATGAACACACACACTGCTGTTTATTTTTGGTCATTCTCACATACACTGTGCAGCTGCTTATTGGAACACCAGATGTGCTTAAATCCTCAAGTAAAAATTGCTTTCAGTGATCAAAACTGGAGTAATTTGCTGGTTCAGGTGTTTTAAAAGCAGCACAAAAAAAAAGAAAAATCTGCTCCACCTTATCAAACCGGATGCATATTTCTCTGAGACTAACCAAATCCATCTCCATGGCTACATTTCCCAGGTGAGATGTGAGGGAAATTTACTTTTTGCAATTGAAGCAAACTGACATTACAGTGTTGGTCAGTGTATTTCATGTTGCATGAAGGCATGTTGCAGCTTTGTGAGATGTGTTGAACACTTACTGCTGACCAGCTGCCCCACGCTGAGAGCCGAGGAGGAGGAGGAGGAGGTGGAGGAGGAGGAGGAGGCCTGGTGGAGAGGACTCTGTCTGTGGGGCATGTGGAGCAGGTTTGGTTGAGACGATGCAGTGCCTGTCTGACCCTGCTGAGCCTGAGGCAGCTGGACACACAAACACACACACACAGAGAGCTGACATGATGTATTGACAGCAAGAAGCACAGAAAAATATCCATTATTCCTGCTACACATCATCATAACTACAATAATTCACAATAATAATCATGTCATTATAGAAACTGAACAACAAAATTAAGATCTCGGCGGCGAATCAACAGCTAAGCTGGCCACTTAGAAGCTGGATATAATTAGATTCATGTTGTACCAAACAACGGTGTAATTACTGCCGGTAGTTTGCAGACTGACAGAGCAGAATTTAGTGCTATTTGACTACAGTGGTAGCTTACTGTTGCAGTGAGTTTAAAAGAAAGTGCATGCTGGCTCAGCTCAGGTACTCTACTGTCTGTGAGCTTTATAATAGCTTTTCAGCAGAAATCAACTGTTCAAAAAAGAAAACAGCTCATGACAATTAAACTTCCTTCTTGTCATCACACTTGTGAGGATTCTCATAATGTCAGCATGAACGTGAAAATAAAAACCTGTGGACAGAGCAGTCCCCATACCAAACATAATTCATGATCCACCAGCTACGTGCTCTGATGGCAAAACACTATGTATTTTCATGTTTTATGCACATTTGGATTGCTTTTACAAGATCAAGATGGTACGTCTTTACTTTTAAAGCGAAAAGCTGTCTCCACAGTAAACTGGGCTGGCTTCTCCTCTCCTTCTTTGCTATTAATTATTTTTTCTGTGGCATGTGTTTGTTTGGATGGTGAGGGGGGTGTCAACAGCGATGCACACACTGTCAGGACTGTTGACAGCCTCGGAGAATTATCTAGCTTCACTGGAAATATTCTAGACTGCAGGCTCTGACAACCGTAAATTATGCCTGTGGAACAATGTGTACATGCTGGCTTTGAAGTGTAGACAAAAGCATAAACATTATTACAAATGCATTAATTCATTCGAGAGTATGATCTGCTGTTTCGGGTGCCACAATTAGGTGTCCATCTGCAGCTGGAGTTCATCCATTCTGCACTGCAGGGGCCTTCATTGTGAACCTTTACCCTGTAATTCTGCGCTGGCATCATCATTATCAAGTCAATAACATTTTCATTGTGCATGTGTCAGTGTGCTTGGGTCTGCCGCTACATTTGTGCACCATATAGATCGCCAAATTGGGAGGAGAAGATGTTTACTTAACTTACAGTCTGAACTCAAATCAGGGGTGCAAAACAGAACAATGTTAAGTGTCTTATGTACCCTTCCCTAAATCAAAACAAAATGCTTCTCGTTCAGATCAGAGAGGACAAATCAGAAGGTTGGAGAGTGTGACTGAGAGAGGAGAGGAGGAGGGAGTGAAATGGAAAGAGGTGGAAAGCCGAGGCAGGAGTGTTTGAGTTTTCGAGTTTTAAGCAAGGTGATGAAAAGTGTTGCTCATTTTTCTTTTCTCTTTTTATTATTCTTCTAAATTAGGGCTTGTCAGGGGTTTAGCAGTCTTGCCGAGACTGCATCTGAAAGGCTGGCTGACAAACGCCTTGCAAACATACACACACAGAAACATGCAAACGCACACACACACACACACTATGATCAAATGTGGCAAAAGCTATTTTGTCCAAGTGGCATGATGCAAATGAGGGTTCTGAGGGTTGAAGCAGGAAAACATATTAAGTGTTTAGCACCAGAAACGGACCAACTTCTTGCAGTGTAATTCCACTAGGTGTTGCTCATTCCACAATTTTAAAAACAGCCTTTGATCAGGTTTGGGATGTGAATTTAAGAATGTAATAAGTTGCTCTAAGGGTGATCTTTTGTATTTGTGTGTGTTTGTACACGAGTGTATATGTTACCTGCTGTCCAGGCTTGATTGGTGACAGCGTGATTCCCTGGGTGTTGATGACAGGCAGGATCTGATTGCCGATCACTGTGGCGATGATCTGGCCTTGAGCGTTGGTCAGAAGCTGAGGTGTAATTGGCTGTACCTGCAGTGCTGGGTTGCCACCCCCTGATTGGCTGGAGGACCCTGCAGAGTTGGGCATCAGTGGGATTGTTCCAATTATCTACAAAGGGGGCAGAGCGGAGATGAAATCAGCTGGGTGGATTTAAAAAGGAGAAAGCGCAGAGAGGGTAAATGCTCCTGGGAGTATCAGTCAAAATTATATCTGCAGTTGTGAGAGTCTTTTTAAATGTCTTTTGTTTTGGTGGCAGGGAGAGTAGCACACGATTGAAAATTAAGGAGATCTTTTTGTGTTATGAAACTAATTAGAGCACTTTGCTTTTGAGTTGATGTTTGCGTGTGATTTAGAGAGAAAAGCATGCAGAAGTGTCCACTGATCGACTGTCACTGATGAGGTTTTACAGGCTGAAGCAAGTGAAGCCAAAGCAGACTGCTGGGAGCGCACTGCAAAGGTCAGTGCTGAATACCTGTGTGTGTGATGGTGCACACCACTGACTGTATTATCCATCACCAGGCCAAAACTGGAATGAAAGTGTGTGTGTGTGTGTGTGTATGTTTGTGCTTAAGTGTCTTTGTCTGTCTCTGGTGAGAAGGAGTGAGGCTGCTGAGAGGCATAGACCTCCTTTTCACCCACTCGCGCACACAGACAGGAAGAAGTGCAAAGAATGAGCAAGAAAAGAAACAATAAGAGGAAGAAAAGAGGAGCATCAGAGAGTGAGACAGGACCCTGTGTCTCTAATTCAACACTCAGGGTCCCAGGGGTACACCCCCCCCACCCCTTGCACTCCTCTCCTCTGTGGCTGTAATCAGGAAGGGCAGATCAAAGGGGGCGGCAGAGTGTCACTGCAACGTTTTAGCTCTCAGAGCTGCCAGAGTGTGGCCAAGAGTGGCGCTTTAGGGGGGACTTAGCGCCTCTTCACTATGATGAAGGTTAATGTCATCTGGGGACTGGTTCTGAGCAGCTCCTGAGCAGCCGTCATACTGGCCCCCCTGCTGGCAGCGCTCCTCCACCAAGCCTCATTACACCAGAGAGCAGCTCAACATGGATGAAACGGCATCATTTGAAATTCTGTTATTTGGCAACTGGGCGAAGGGTTACTTTTGCTAAAATTGCAGCGTCTTGGACTCATTCTCTTTATGTTTGTATTCCAGTCCAAGCTTCTACACCCCTGCCCAAAGCAACACAGAACTACAAACAGCCTTTTTTGGCTCCCTCGTCTCTATTGCCACCACTGCTAATGTGTTTCAGTGCATGGTCCAACTCTCCCTCCTCCTCTCTCCCCCGGTCTCTTTGACATAATAGGGAGGGATCTGTAAGAGAAAGGTGGGCCGACAATCTGTAATTCATCCCTGCCACGGCTCATTTGCTTACGTTGCTTCGCATTAGGGGAGAGATAATTTATCTCTCTCTCTGCGCCGGCTTTATAAATTCCCTGTAATGCTCTCCTGCCACTTAGCATATTTTATTGCCCTGCCTGACGCCTGTGTCTCCTGAGTCCCACTGATCCCGCTTTGCATGCCACTGTGGCAGGGAACTTGTTCCGCTCAATTATTCATCATCATTGGACTAAGTGGTTGTTCTATAAGCATAATAAAGGAGCGCGCAACTGACAGCTTAGCTCTCATCCCAGTGTGCAATGTTTCTCTATCTGAATATCCCTGTAGATGTTTCATAGTAATGTCACAGAGCTCCACTTAGGCTACTAAGGGTATCTTTGAGGAGTGAGCTGTCAGAGTGTTGACTTATGGTAAGAAGGAAAGGCTTAATCATAATCAAGACCTTACTATTGAGTGTTGAACAGAAAACAATGATTTGAATTTTACTTAGACAAAGTTCATCATTCAACATTAATGTATCACTTTGTCACAGCTCTCTGAAATAAAAAGCATTAAAAATGTTTACATCACAAAAACTGTATACCAGTATATACTATTTACTTTTTCATTCATACACACAAAAAATCTAACTTTCAAACAGCACTGCTTGAAATAAGTCTTTATTTACATGAAAATGCAAACATTTTGATGATTTTGATATTTGAAAATTTGAAGATTTGAAATTTCTATCACTGTGACTATTTAGGGAGCTTTTTGCTTTGGATTTTGTGGACTGTCCTTCCAATCTTGCTGTGAAATAACCTCCAGGAAATTCACTTGGTGAGCAACTAGTAGGAATTTGATAAAGACATGAAATCATCATTTCCATTTCCTAACAACTGATTGTGTTTCTTAAGATGCAATTTCATCACACAGCTATTTATACATAAACAACCGTTATGACCCCTCTCATTTACATCTAAGTACTAAAAATCTCCCCACTTCCATTTTTTTCCCCCTCCCCTTATTTTGCTTTTTGTGTTTGCTTCCCACTCCAGTTGTAGCATGGCATGTGAGTAACGTGCCTCTCTCTACCCAGCAGAACTCATTAAGATTATGCTGCTCTTGTTTCCACAGAAATGTCATCTCATCTCTCCAGCCAGGGCAATCTGTGTCTTTAGCTATGGTCACCAGGCAATATCTCTGCCCATTTTCGCTCCTCCACTGTTCATGCGGTGAATTGACACCCAGGAGGGAAAATGTTTGGGAAGTCTGGACTTGTGTCAATACACAAGTCCAGGGAAGCGAAAATTCTGAGCAAATTAAAGCCTCAAACAGCAGCCTCACAAAGACTCACTGAACAGAAGATGTTTCTTCTTACTTATCTATTTTCATTTCTCATGGAAGCATAAAACAGGATTCTTAAGTTTTTAAAAAACATATAAAAAAGAAAAAACAAATATTAGAGCTGAACAAATTGGTTGATAAGTAATTAACTGCCCTAATTATTTATGCAATAGAGTAATTAAACATGAGCCTTTTGGAGCATTTTAGGTGAGAGACTGCTGCTTTAATGCATTTGATATCATTAAACATTTATAGTGCTTTAGATTTTGAATTGTTGTTGGGACAAAATAACTAATCCTGGAACTTGTATAGAATTGACAGATTTATTGATAAGAAAAAGAATCAATACCTGCAGCCCTACACTACAATTACAAGGTCAATAGCAGTTTACACAGTGGTTACACTTGATCTTAGGGCCAGAGGCCTCCATCAATACACAGATGGCATGCTTATGTCATAGTTCAGCTTCACCTGCTTTATGGGCCAGCTTGTTTTGCAGGTGTACAGTGGATGTGATCTTTACCTGTCACTTTCATTATCTGGCCAAGGGGCTTAACACCTGACTAAATGGTGAAAATGATGTGATTTTCATGCACAAAGCCAAGTCATTCAGGAGAAACTAAAAAAATGTTTCATATGTGTCTACACCTTTCAAAATGCAAAGATTAAGAAAAAAGACAGCCCTTAACATCTCCGTAGCCTGATATAGTATTTATCACATTTTAATGCCTTCATCAGTGATGTAGAGGTGCTGAGCATAAAAGAGTCTCAATGATTTTCCTTGGAGAGTAAAAAAGCTGGAGTCATAATAAGTAAGATCTAAAAAAATATGATACTTCAAAAGCCCATCAGACTCGATACTTCTCAAGGTTCTTGTACCTCTTCCAAAAATTATTTTGATAGAACTGTAAAGGAAATCAAGAAACCAAAGAGAGTATACTGTGTTTTTGATTCAATGAAATGTGACTTTTTAGATGTGGAATGGAAGGATTATAAGAATTGTCCATAAAATTCAATCAAAAACTGGTGTGAATGGATAAAAGCAGCCATCCAGTAAGTAGTAAGTTGTGTCTGCTTTATAAGAGGTAAGTATTAGCCTGTATAATATACTCTGTGTTTAGGGTAAGGGGGGGGGGAGGACCTTCTGATAGGGCAGTGCATATTTCAGAACCCTCTGCCTGAATAATGCTGTGGAATAATGAGGTGGGGAGCAAAGGCTGTAGCCCAGGGCTTTGACCGTCTCTGTGACCTGATTATGTCAGGGAGTGTCAGCCACCAAGACACTACAAAAGCACAGAGCATCCCATCAAGTCCATATCCACAGTGATCTGTTCCCAGTGCTCCAGGCACCTTTTGAGCCAGGGAAGTCCATACTGTCTCATTAGCAACGTTTAGGATCAAGTCCTCGCTTTCGGACAGCACTTTTCTGTACATAGTCAAGCATGGTTGAACCAGTAAATGTAACTATGGAAGGTCACTTTTAAAATCAAGCAGCCTTTATGTATTTCAATACTGAGAACTGCTTCTAGCTGCAAAAGCGTCATTATGTTTTTGTGAGGTCAACACTTTAAGAGCAGTGCGAGCTTTTAAAGATAAAACAGGGGTTAATTTAAATAACACAAAGAAGCACAAAAGGGCACAATGTCCACACAATCTTCCTTTAATATGTGCTGTGTGCACCTGAGATAAGATGATTCATTAGATAGAGCTCCACAATGACAAGCATCATCGTTCAAGCCTCTGGCTACTGATGGAACAATTCTGCAGCCACCCTTAAATATGACAAGGTCAGCGCTTTACTCAGACAGCCGCATGTGGATAAGAGAAGGAAGGGTTTGTTTATTCCCAAAATGCCTGATATATGGTTGGGAGGAAGGGGGGTGACTGGACAAACTGATTCAAGGCAACACAGAGAGCCATAGTTAGAAATATATGGCAAAGATCAGAAATACAATAGAAATGGTTTATTTGGAACTATATATCCATACCTGATAAATTAACTTGCAATGGGTTGGTTACCAAGGTAACCGTTTTCTTGCTGTTGCATTTTATTAGCTGTATATAAAAGTAATCAATCCCCATGTTGGTAACCTGTGTACTGCACTAACCTGTCCTTGTGCATTGGTGACAAGCTGCCCGGTGGCCCCTTGCAGGTTTGACAGGGTGTTACCAAACACCTGAGAGCCAGCGATGGATCCCATGGCTGCTGCTACTGCCGCCTGGTTGGCTAGAGGATTCAGCTGGAAAGGGCAAAGACATCATTTGTTAGAACTGCGTCTGCTAATGTCACCAGAGCAGATGTTTTGAATACAATACAGATTCCCGAAGACGCCAGCTCACAATCTTCACACTTTTGTTTTGTTACCAGGGCCAGAACAGGCTAACTGCAGTGAGGGCTATGCAGTCCATCATAGAGATCCCAGAGGTCTATGCTCCTGGACCCAGTGGGAGGCTCGAGGGTAGGGAGGAGCAGTGAAAACTGGAGGGAGGCTGTGAATAAGTGGCCATTTTACCACTCTAAGTGCTTTCCCTGGCCCCTGGGGCTCCCCATGGGCTGAGGCTAGTCTTTCCACCCGCAGCAGTGGCCCACCCACTCCCTGCTCTCACAATAGAGCCAGGCAGCACGGCTATGCATCACTGTATCGTCAGTTGCTTCAATACCCTTCGACTAAGAAATCCTCCTGCGCCGTAACACTCAAACACAGTGATACTGTTGAGGCAGAGGAAGGTTAAAATGACCATCTTTACCCCTGTTGTAATGGACTCATCCGGTTTGGCCTGTGGTTATGAAAGAGGCTCCTTGCATTGAAGGGAGGTTGGAGAGCTCCGCCACATTGCTGAGATTACCCATATAAATCAAGCTAACCACTTATTAGGGGGCTGAAAATGCACTGCTGATTTGGTTGTAGTGCAGCAGAGCAAAGTCTTATTAGGTTGAGTAAGTAGATCAAAGACAAGAAGGGATAGGAGACCTCCCAATTACTCAACAGAATAGAAAAATAATAGAAACACTGCTTCGAAGCTGGCTGCCTGCTCCCTGCTGTTAATGCTGGTTGGTTACTTAACTCAAACAAGACGGCTGAAATTAAAAGTTTATATGTGAGAGACTAAAAAAAGACTATGCTGAAGCAGAAATTCTTCTCTGAAATGTCAACTTTTCTACACTCTTGGTTCTCTGCTGAGAATTTAGCTTTGTTCGTCTTAGTTCATTCAATTGCCATTTATCTTTTATCTTATCCCACCACCATATATTATTACACTTTCTGAAATCAAATGATGAAAAAATGCCACCAAGCGATCAATACTTTTTCATTGACAGTAAAGGTTAAGCACATTAAGAATGACACTGCATTTGTCTTATGAAATCATATTTCATGTTGGTGGCCTCAAATTGGCCGTGATTGATATTGCCTCCTCTTGTCTGAAAGTCATCCAGTTTTTCCTCGATAATCGCAAGATTGTCTTTTATGCGTTCAGCGGCCGTCCTTCGGAAACCATGAACATCCCAGATGCTGGGAAAAAAGGAAAAGAAAAACCAAGCTAAAAAAAGGCAAAAACAAAACACAAGTCTGATTTTGACTTCTTACACATGAAAAAAGTATCTAAACATTAATTCAGGCAGACTAATACTAATACTGGTCTGCAAGCTTACCTGGGTTTAAAATGCCATTACATGGAAGAACATTACCGTTGAGATTCATTAAACTCTGGAACAATAGTGGAATATGTATGTGTGTATTTATCACATGACACCTAGTGTTCTCTAAAATGTGTAAGTTTTGTATTATATTAGGATGCCGTGATTTTTACATTATACATTATTTGGCTGAAATAGCTTGAGAATACATTATATAACTTGCGATGATTGTCAATAAAAGGATGTTTTCATAAATTTGTCTAACTGTAATATCTGTGTTTTATCACTGGATCAAAAAATTTCATTAAGAGCCTAAGGAGTCAAAGCCATACAATATCCAATAGATTCAAAAACGTACAAAAGCTTTGATGTTTAATACAACAGCAAAGAAAAAAAAAAGGTTTTGAAGGTAAAACTGTATTTATTGTAAAGCCAATATATAAAAAAAATAAATATTTTATTATTCTATTTGATAAGGCAGAAATTGTTGTTGACTTTGTGTACATTCAAATCTTAATATGAGCAGATGATTGTTGTGAAATCTAAAGATTATTTGAAAAGTTTTTAAAGTAACCTAGAGGCAATAAAATGATAGCCAAAACAGCTCTTCCACCTTATGTATGGGGCCTCTACAGTGTCTTGTTGGTTGTTTAAATGTGTGTGTGTAAAATAAAAATCAAGATCATTTTCCATTTTACTATGAAGCCTTTATATAAGCACTAATTTTAACAAATCAATTCCATTTTTTTTAAAGCAACATTATAATGTATATCATCCATATTGACAGCACTAAAAAAAACACTAATCTAAAAAAAGATGCCACTAATATGATGAGGTTAGAGATGATATTAATATCAGGCCGGAATTGAAAAGACACGAAAGCTTCTGTGGTAGTTTAGGTGAGACTGGCTGTGAATATGAATGACTGACCTGAGGGATTTTTAAGCCATGTTAGTGAAAACACGCTATTGCAGGTGTTGTGATAGTGGAAGAAAAGCCAACATGGTCAGTTAAGCAGAGTTAAACAGAGGCCACAGATCAAAAAACAGATAATGTGAAATGCTCAGGTGAGCACACCCAGAGTTTCCCTGAAAATCTGCTGTGCTTGGTGTCATTGTGTGAGTGATAGGTTGTTGGTGAAGCCTTCAGATTTATTTGAAATATTATCATTGAGTTTCAGTAGATGATTACCCTTCCAGATGGTATGTTATTCTGGTAAATCTAGGTGAAAAGAGAGCAGGCTTTATTGTTGCATGTCTGGCACTGGGTAATATGGATAGCGGTTAGAAGGAGAGCCAGGAATAAGGAGAGGCGAGGCTGTGTTCAACACCTAAACAGGTGATTTTCCGCCACGGTGACTCCTCTCAACACCTCGGCGGGAGGCACAAAATGACAGACCTGGCCTGGTATTTGTACTGATTGCATGTGTTGGTGGAGATAAACAGTGATCTTCCAGTTTGTAGAGGCTGCATGTTAACCATTGTGATTCTTTCTTTTTATTCACTATGAAAAAGGAATCATAAGGGTTTTTGTCTTCAGACTATCCTGGTCAGCCATTTTACTGTTAGGATAACACAAATGCCAAAATAAACCAAAGTCAGTGTGTTTGTTGGAAATACATCGGTGCAACTTTATGGTAAAATTCAAGCAAGAAATGTAGAAGTCTTTTTTAGATCCCAGTGTTTTGTAGCAGCAAACTGCCCCAGCCTCCATTATATTATGTGACATGATTTTATCATCTTTGACTCCCTGTAACAGCTTTCACTCACTCCACTATCCCAGTTTAATATAGCCAAATATAAAGGATGACATGGGGATCAACAAACACTAAATATATGTCTTTGGCAGGGAAAAAAAAAGACCAGCAAATTGTTAAAAAATGAAGGGGAGGGAATGTAAACTCTGCTGGGCTCTCCGTCGCCTGTTTGACCATGAGGGTCATCTGGTGCAGCAACCCGTGTAATCTCAGGAATAGAGGGAAAAATAGTGTCCCTGCAAACCGTGGAGAGACCCCTGCTAACTAAAATTGTCTGACACAAACTAACTGGTGTTTATTCTTGGTTTTTCTCTTTTCATGTGGCCATTCTGCACTTAATTGCTTTCTTTCTGAGCTGGCACAGGAAAAAGCAAAAGAGCAAAGATAAACGGACAGGTGGTGCAGACATTGGCAAGGGGGCAGATTTGTCGACACTCAGGCTTCGGCGGTGTGTAAAACTTATTTTCTGCTCATCTATGAGTCGAGAGCAGAGTTAAAGGTTTATCTGATCCAACAAAGAATACTGAAAGGGACCACAAAACCAAAAGAAAGATTTAGGAAAAAGCGGCCAGCAATATTTTTAATTGATAATGAAAGGAGTTACACGTGAACCTTGCTGTGATTAGAGGCAGATGCAAGCTACGCCACAGACGTGAGACTGTAAGACGTGTCAAAGCTTTATTCCCTAAAAGTGTGTAAAAGTGGACCCAGCAGGGTAAATTAACAGTCAATACCACTCTTGTTTCTGCATGAAAGGTATGTCTTTTATCTGGAACAACATGAAAGTTTCCCTCGACCATCCTGGCCCACCGTTCCTGTCTCCTCCCTGCTCTTTTCCCACTCCGGAGTGAATGTAATCAGCTGTGACATGAGAAAACACGTTCTCTGTCTGTCAGGACTCTGCTAGTCCTCTGCTGACAGTCCTCTGCTAATTCTCCTCCTCCCCTAAAACAGCTTCTCCCCCACCTCCCTGCCTCCCCTTCCTCACATCCACTGTGCTTATGAACATCAAAATGCCATTAGGCCCTCCAAAACACCTCTGGTCCCTTGGTTGGTGGGGCCTCACACAGCAGTTGTGCTCTCTGAGCCCCGTGAGCTCAGCCTATTGCTCACCGCTGGGCCTTAGCTCCAGTCGTTGTGAAAAATAAAACCCAAAAAGAGCCATTCTTGAGGAAAAATATTGAGAAGTGAAAGACAGATAGAGCAACTGGGGCAGATAACACCCAGCAAAATACAATAACGCTGCATCGGGTGACAGTTGGACATTGGAATTGCTTAAGGCAGTGGAGGGATGGGGCCGGCGATGGGTGTGGATGAGGAGGTGGCTGAGGTGGCATGGCAGGTGCTAATGGAGTGATGTCATATGAAACTCCAGAATGACAGCTAGTTAACTGAGGAGGTTTGGCTGATCAAATAAAATGCATTAACTCCAGGAAATGGATATCGCAGGCAGTCTCAGAAATGGCCACATCTAATGAGGCAAAATGCAAATGAAGGGAGGAAAGAGTCGAGGAGACGTTTAAATCAACTATAAAGGGATGATGGAGTGTAGGACAGTGGCCGTCAATCTCTTCACTCATTACCTTCATGTGAAATTAACAGCAGCTTTAATCATTACATAAAATCTGCTCAAGCCCATTTGTTGATAATTGTGAAGAACAGCGGCTCAGAGTGGGCTCTTTGTCATCAATCACAGCAGCAGTATATTTCCTCTGGTTGGGGAACACTGCGAGTAAAAATATAAGTTATACCACAATCTTCTTACACTATTTCTCTTCCTGAGGAATGATCTATAATATTTAGCTGTTTCCAGATGTATTAAATTTCAAACTATGTGGTGATTAAGTATCTACAGGAAAGTGCTGACCATTTCAGCTCATGATGTGACATATTTGGTGCAGTTATTTCTGTATCATACCGGTGCTGGGTTGGAAATCATGGCAGCAACCAGTGTTGCAGTAAATCTACTGTTTCTCCAGCTATGATATAAAAGTGAATACCTGGTTATGTTTTTAGTTGCTGTGAGAAAAATCTGGAATAAAATCAGCAAAGTCTGCAGATCAGGCTATGAAAACATATGAGGAGGATCATTATGGTGTAATAACAGAGACTCTTCTCAGCCTTTGTATAACCATTACTACAAATACTTAATATAACATAAAACATGTCTTATTTCAACTGGACTGATTACATCCCATTCCTCTTCATTTAGGAGGAAATGGCATCTCTTTTCACTCTGCTGTTGTTTGACATATAAATATAGCATTTGAATGACTTTAATATCCTCCTAATCAATGTCCAGTGATCTTTTGATGTCCTCAATTCAATATAGGAAGGGTCATCCATGCCACAGCTTTATAAACACAATAAAGGTAAATGATTACTCTCCTCTGTGGTGTCCAAAAATACAGCCAGTAATGAAGAGAAATGGAGGAGTTTGAGGAGGAGGCCTGTCATGTGTCATTGGGCAACTCTAAGCCCCAAGATTAATCACAAGAGAGGGGCTCTGTGGCTAAGATGTGGTCACCCTTGATCGATAAATCCACCATCCTCCCTCTTCTCCTCCCGTGCCTCTCTGCTTCACTGTCTCTCTCACTTTTCCCCCAAAAATACACAGAGACGCTGCACAAGCTAAATCAGTAAAAGCGGAGAGATGAATTGATGAAATGTACGGCCATATTTGTATTGATTACTTCAGTTTTGACTTCAAAGACTTCTCCATTTGAGGAGTTGACTTAAGGAAAAACACTCTTCTTGCATTCTAGTGGAGTTTCATTACAAAACCCATCGATGCACATTCCCACTTATAATGAAAAAAGACAAAATCCACAATCATATAAAAAAAGAAAAAAAAAGCTTCTTATAAAGTACAGAGCAAAAGAGATCAGTTTAGAAGAATTTCAGTTCACACAGCATGCTGGACATCTGAAAATATGTACCGCATTTATCTTCAGCTAACCACAACTAAAACACTATGGAGAAGAAATTCTGATAATATTCTGTAGGGACCACAAATGGGACTTTTGACTTGGTCTATGAGGAGGGCATAATGCAATAACACTGCATTAAAAGGGTCTTTTTACAGCGTGGCAGTGCAGCACGGCTGTATTCCTTGTTTGAGACCAGTGCTCTGTTTGCGGTCACTAATGGGCATCAGAAATTACAGGCAGTGGAATCGCGCCCCGCGGGGGGACTGGCCTCCTCAGCGGAGCGGAGCACTTAGACGGTGTCTGAGAGGCTGCTGGAGGAGAAAGGGGGGAACTCAATGTCACAGCCCTGCCTCATAATTAAAGAAACCCTATTCCTTATCCACTGTTAGGTGAGCCCTAGCTTGGTGCTCCATCAGAGGGCTCCCATGTGGGTGTCTAATGTAAGTTGCCCCCAGTGTGCATGTGGGTTGATCAGGGAGCTGTGCCTTTCTGCTGGGTGTCGGAGCTGGAAGCCCTCTGCCCATTTCCAGAGTAACGGAGCCAGGTTTAGAAGAATTATAGACATTGAAAAGTAAAGGAAATATCAACTCTGTGATGACAGAAGGCCCAGAAAAGCCACAAAGTCCAAGGTGCATTGCAGGTGCAGTTTTAAAAGTGAAAGTGCCTTCACAGTTTTCCAAATGATCCCTCCGAAATATGATAAATGTAAGTTTCTTCTTATTTAGAAATTCAAGGCTCATCGTTAGTCCTTAAGTCTGTAGATTTTCTCCCTGCCTAATCCCTCATTTGAAGTAAATAAAAGTAGTAGAGCTGTCATGGTCAGGTTGTTTTCCTCATCTAGCTCCCATGCTTTATAATTATTCATATGAAATGTGGTGCTGTTGATGGGCAACAGTCTTATTTTCTGCTTCAGTCAACAGTGCACATTTGTATTTCTAAATTGTGGAGCACTTGTTATGTAAGGCAATTTTCTGCCTTCTTAAGAGCCGGATCTCCTGTGCATTAATAAGAGGCCAGGCTGAGCTGCTGGAGAGCAAAAGGCCTGTTCATGCTCTGAACCACACAGCCACAGCAGTCTTTTAAACACAGCCACCAAATGTATATTATATACATATATATAATAACATATTTAT
>JBBBVU010000019.1:8996801-9014948 GCA_037177055.1 Atherinosoma microstoma
TTTAAAACATATTAAACTAGTTTAACAGAAACATACCAAACATTTTTAGAAATAAACTTCCATGAATCCCTATTTTTCCATGTAATTTTTTTTCCATATATACCTAATTATATTTTCCGATAATTTTATGCCCTCAAACTTTCATATAAATAGGAATCTGGCAAATACACATAAAAAAGGAAAGTACTTAAAATACGTTTAAATAGAATCCATGCTTTTTTCAAACCACAGACTCTGGTGTTGAATTCTATTGCATGAAACAGATAATGGACTCTTCCCTCTTAACTTAAGTGTTTCCAGTTTCATTGACAAGCCACAGTGTGAGCCACTGCGTCTACATTTGAGCGTGTCATTTTGATTTTGATTTAATATCCCACAGAATGAAGGCCCTCCGCTCTGCTAAATTGAATGAACACGGAGCTAATCTCGAAAAATCAATTAATCGATGTGCGGGGCTCATTTACTGCACATGTTAATGTAATGGGAGAAACACGCACCGCCCATATCTTTTTTTTTTACAAAAAAGAGTCGTTTAGAGCAAATTGGACAGTGGTGATTCTAACAATGGTTGACATAAGTAAAAGTGCACTGCAGCGGAAAACAGTGACATGAGTGTCTGAAGGGGCCTCAGCTGGAGACAGAAGCAGCAGAGATGGGCCCGGGATTTGAGGAAGAGGACAACGATGAATGGGAAGATGGCGAAGAGGTGAGGAAAGATGGAGAGTGCAGACAGCCAGGCCTCTGAAAGGCCGTTGTGGTTGGCAGCAGCTGACCTTGGTGACGATGGGTTTTCACCAGAGGCTTCTAATGAAGGCTGATTGCCGGGGAACAGTGAGGGAGCCACGCGAAAGAGAGAAGAGTGGGGGATGGGGGGAGTGAGAAGAGAGCAGGGAGAGAGAAAAGGATAGAGGAGAGACTCAGGTAATTGCAGCACTTGTGGGTTGAGGCCCTGCGGTCCTGTGATGTTGGGGTGCAGTGAGGAAGAAGAGAGATGTCTGTGGACGCTTTGGTGGTAAATTGTGGAGCACAGGGAAAGAAGGCAGGCCCCTAGGCTGTAATTACCCCTATGAGTGTGTGGATGGAGAGTGGACAGGCCCAGTGTGGGGCTCTGACAGCGATCAAGGAGACAACTGCGAAGAGGAGAGAGACAGACGGCAGGAGTCTGACGGACGAGGAAGACAGGACACCTCCACCTCCACCAAATCCCCCCAAAACCAGCCAGCCAGACAGTGGACCAAGGTCAGAGACTATTAGTGAACACACAACATACTGGTGACAAGACAGCCATGACAAGAACAGCAGAGCTGTAGATGCAGTTTCTGGATGAAGAAAGACATAATGTAGAAGAAAAACAAGAAATAAAAAGCAACTAATTAGATCAGAAGTGGAGAAAAGGATAGCAGGTCTCCGATGGAAAGCGCAGCTGGGTCAGGAGGGTTTGGGCATACACACTGGAATAAGAGATTTGATAGGCTGGCCTAAGCTTTCCTCTGCCACGGATCAGTATGTACTGCCTCTCCTCTCCCTGCCTGGGCTGATGTAACTCACTGGAGTGGCAAATTACACCAGACCTACAGCTGTAGCCCGACATTATGATTAATTTGATCAGTAATTTCTCCTGTTTTTCATTTTAATCGCTGCGACCATTCTGCTGTGGCAGGTCTTTCAGATCTAATTAAGATCAATTCCGGTGTAACAGACTTGGCGCGCCTTTACCCCGTCAAATCCCTGAGCTCTCCGGGCGTGGAGAAAACCCGCAGCTCTAATCAATCAACTTCCAGCAAAATCCAGCGGGCTCCCACAATCAGCCCATTAACGCACTTAAGCAAATTTCATAATCTCCCCCCTGTCTACTTGTCATCACTTTGGTGGTATTTCAGGCCACATCCCACAGCATTCTGCATGTTGGGGAGCAGAGCCAGTAGGAGGTGTAGAGCAAGGTAAATTCTCCCAACATTCAACCAAATTAGTTGAAGTAATCTAAAGAGTAGACCATTGACTCGAGGGGACATGATTTGTTGTGGTAGGTTCGTATTCTAATAAGGATATTAATGTGCAAATGAATTCATTTTGTCACACAAATTAAAAACAATAAAAGCACAAGGGATGTAATGAATGCTCAGGATTTCCTCAGTATGAGTTTACAAAGAAGATCACACACCTCCCATAAGAAGGGAATTACAATGAGACATTAATTGGAACATAATGAGTGTTTGTCTCTCTGCAGCTTTGCACTGTATTTTCAGCAAATAGTTGACTGGCTGAGTGATTTTACTTGTCTGGATAATGAGAGCAGGAAACAAGGGTGTTATCTGTCTAATGTTCATTGTATTATGGTAATTATGACTCCACTTTACTGCACACACCAGTTCCTCTGGGTAAAACATTAAAACACCAAAAATGTCCTCCTGTGTCTTTAATTAGAAAATACAAATGATCAACAATTCATGTCTGTTTATAACTATGTCTCTGCTCAGGGAATTTTCTTTGACTTGCGAAACTTCTACGAATCAAACAATGAGGAGCTCAGTGGTTCTGAGACTAAAAATTCAATCATTGACCCAAATGCTGGAGGGAGGTGGAGCTGCCGTTTAAATCCTATTGCAGCCTTGGGAGGGTGCTGAGGCCACGGCCTGTCCTTGAGGGAGCTCCTCACTGGGTGATACACTCCCGGCAATGACCCAGAGAAACTAAGCCTTTTACGTCCATTCTGTGTCCTTTGTGCACACACATGCACTAACACCCCACCCCACCCCCATAATCCTATTTGATGAGGCAATATCTTAATGATACCTGATGTGGCCTCTTTGCCTCCCTAAAGGAAGGTCTGTCCTCAGTCATCATAATCACCCACACTGCTTCTTTTAGAAGAACACAATCTATATAAAGCAAAGGGTCTCAGTACTTATTGATGCAGTGAGCATGTTCTAAAATAACAATACCTCTGCTGATGCTGGGTGTAAAAGGATGGTGTTCACATGGTGATGGTGTTACTTGGAAACTTAACCTAGCGATGTTTTCCAAGCAAATCAAAGACTTGGAAGCAGGAGAGCCTGACTGAAGAGTACTTCTTACTTCAGGTCTTTGTACACAGCCTTACATGAGCTTAACATGTGATTCTGTATTTTGATCACCAGCTCTTGTTTCCACGGTCGCAACGAACACACTATCCAGCATGCTTAGTGCAACTATTGAATACAACAGCTATGAGGATGTAGCGGCTAGCCTTTGGAGCCCATTAAATCCAGAGGCTGTTTTTCCTGCTGAGTCTCACTAGGCCGTGACAGGGCCAGAGAGGGCTGCAAGGGGAAACAAATAGCCCAACTCATCCTGGCCATAAAGAAGCTTGCACCACAACCCAATAAGGGTCTGACGCTGATGAATGTGACCAGGGACAGAAAGGCGACCCTGGCCAGTTTCCACCAGAAATGAAACCACAGGGATATAAAATAGGTTATTATCGTCACACAGTGACAGGCAGACGGACAGAAGGGCAGAGATGGATGGACAGACAAAGTGACTAAAAAGGAGCTTGAGTAGGAAGAGCAGCAAAGATTAAGGGACTGATTACGCCTGGAAAGCCTAAGGATAGATAACCTCCGAAACAGCAGCAGGAGGATGTGAATCATATGTCATGGCTGGTTGCTAGGTTCAATGTGCTCAAGTGCATCTCGGATTCAGTGACAAGATGCATATTCCAATAGCTCCATATGGACAGGGAAGCTGGCAGCTTCCATTCATACATACTTGTGAATGTAAGCTTTCAATCCAATACTTGTGCACTATACTTGAGATCTTTAGAATAAATCTTTATTGTCTACCAAAGTGGAATGACCAATTTACATAAAACATTATTGTGCTTGTAGACTCACCGGCAGAGGCATGGGTGGAGTGGCGGGTGATGGAAGGCTGCGAGCCGGCGACTGGTTGGGCCGGTGTGGTGGGGAATGCTGCGGCTGTCCAGAGGTGGAGGAACAGGCAGAACCTGGAGACGGGACAGAGGTCTGATGCTGGCTGGGAGGGGTCATGTGATGCTGGGATGACAGCTGGTTCTGAGCGTGGGAGTGGGTCTGTTGGTGATGGTGTTGCTGCTGCTGCTGCTGTTGCTGCTGGTGGTGTTGCTGCAACTGTTGGAGCTGCTGCAGGTGCTGGAGCTGGGAGTTCAGTGATGAGGTAGCTGTCGGCAAAAGGACAATTGCCTGATTCTTCCCTTCGTCTCACATCTTAACTCTCACACAAATAGCACAACAGGCACAAATTAGCATTGACTGACAACCAGACAACAAGTGTTTTAGCACATAAAAGAAAGACCTCATTATTTGAAGAATATTCTAACACCTCAAGTAGAAATACATACACACATGGAGGTGTTGGAGGTACAGGTGAATAGTGAGAGACATGTAAATTGTATGGAGCCACAACAAGGTTCTCCAGGGTTTTTAAGCTGCATGATAGTCAGTGAATTTAATTTAGCAAGTTGGAGGACAAAGCTATCAAGCCTGACTGATATAACTGCTCTCTCTGGAGCCAGAAGTCGTCATTGTCACTCGGAAAAAGACACAATCTTTGGTTTAATGGCTTCAAATCTCATAAGAAAAAGTCATCCATCTTCTCAGGGAGCTTTCAGAATTAAGGCCATTAACTAATTGGATCCAATAATGGCATGCTATTAGAAATTCATTTCTACATTTAAATGCTTTTAAATTTTCATGCAGTGAGAAAAAAAAGAGTCAGTTAACACTCAGGCTGCAGCCTCATCATCCATGCAAATATCATCAAGAAGGCAGAATCTGAAATGTAAGACAATAACATTAACATGTGTGATGCTGTTCCTCAATGTCTATTTCTATGTTGTTTCCTTAAAAAGATCTACTAAAAAAATAATAAACCAAAAACCAAAAAAGCAAACATTGACTGCTAACATGTTCCCACAAATGAGTCCATGCTGTTGTCTAAGCTAAATCTGACACAGCTTTATATACAGTAAAACACACAGTGGCCAATTTAACATATAGATTTCTGTGAATATAAGGATACTACAGACTTGGTGGAAACCTTCTATCAGAATATTTGGCTGTATTACGCATGAATTCCCATAACCACATTCAATTTTCAATGGCAATTTTTCCTTTTTCTTCCACTGCCGCCAGCCGCCCGTGCATGCTCAGGATGGGGGATTGAATCAAATAGAAGATTTAAGGTAATCCGTTGGTTTCCTTAACTAGGCTATCATTTCTATGAATTGGCTTATATGAACATAAGTATTATAAATTGTACTAATGCAAATTCAATTAGATTATAATTGGACAACAATGAATTGTATTGAATTGCAAAGGGGTTTGTAAAACGCCTTCAGATGACTTTGATCTGAATTGGCACTAAACAAATTAAATAAAATAAAAAAGAATTTCTGCAAATAATGCTGAAAAATGTATTTATGAAAAGCACTATTTCAGTTCTTGAAAATTTAAGTCAATATGCAGAGACAAGGAATCTGTAAAGTAATGTCAAAAGGAAAGGGCACCTTAATGTCTTTTAGGGTTTTATGTATCAGGACACAGTGGGGGAAAAAAAGCCTCAGACAAAAAACAAAATTACTTAATTCACTGTGTCATTAATTAAATAATTAAACTAAGTTTTTAATCATTGGCATTACTAAACTAAGTCTAGGACAGATGCAGTGAGTGGAAAAACAAAGTACACATCATTGTTCAGTAGCATGTAGAGAAACTTTTAGCAGTAATTTTCAGTAATTATTTTCTTTATGATGTTTAGTCTCTTGCATCATTTTGGAAGATTTTTTTCCCACTCTTCTTTACTAGGTTGCATTTGCTTTGACTCTCTTAAATTCCCACCACAGCATTTGAGCCAGATCTGGATTTTGACGCCATCATTGCAACACTTTGATTTTCTTACTCTTTTAGACATTTTGTTTTAAATTGGCTGCTATGTTTGGGGTCATAGTAATGATGCTTTTCAGCCAAGCTTTAGCTAGCAGGGATGTAACTTCACATTTGACTTTAGAATACTTTGGTATACAGAGGAGGTCATAGTCAACTTAGTGACTATAAGGTGTCCAGGTCCTGTGGCTGCAAAACAAGCCCAAATCATCACCGCTCCACTACCATGCTTTGCCTTATGAGGTGCTTGTGTTATGCTGTGTTTGGTTTCCACTAAACATAGCCAAACATATCCACTTTGGTTTCATCTGTACATAGGAAATTGCTCTAGGAATCTGGTTTGTTCAGATGTAATTTTGCTAATCTAAGCAGCACTGTCATGTTATTTTTAGAGAAGAGTGGCTACTGGAAATGCTTCCAAACAAGCTAAACTTGTTCAGTCTTTCTCGAATTGTACTACCATGAACTATAACTTGATAAGTGAGGCCTGTGGAGTCAGGAATAGTTTTTTTTTTTTTCCAATTTCTCTGGGCATTAAAACTGATTGTAGAAAACAGTGGAAATTCTTCCTCAAATAATTTTACTAAACAAAATTCTCCTCAGGTTTTATTCAGTACATTTCCACCAACATCAACATTTTTAAGTAACAATTTACAAACACTTTTACTGTAAAAATTAGCCTTAATGAAGTGTTGCATATAATATATTTGTTACAAGACACTCCAATTTATAAAAGGATCATAATGGGGCCTTGCTTCCCAGTTTACTATTACAATGATTTAAAACACAGAGGACTGAATAACAAACACTGGTTTTGAAGATTACTTGTGAACATCTATTGATAACGCAGCTCAACAATTGTGAACACAGTGTAGACAAGCTTGTGTACACACTGAATCAATCCACTTAAATAATTTAAGTAAGCTTGTCTCATAAAAGATGAATAAAACATCAGGGCAGACAAGCCTTTGATTAGCAGGGTCACATCAACACCAGGAAAGGCATGGATGAACATTTGATGAAGATCAGATCATCTTTTTCTTTCCTCACTCTGCAGAAGCTCAGCCAAAGGAAGCCGGCATCTCTTGGCCAGTAAACAGTGCACTTTTATATTTCTTCTACCTCTTGACACATTGACACTTCTCTCACACCCCCACCATGAATTATATATCATCTGTGCAAACGGCAAGAGTCCAATTCTCACTTGAAATGTTGGGGCAAGTTGTCTTGCAAGCACCAAGCCCCTGACAGGACCAGCTCTTTTCCTTCACAACTTCACAATGACAAAATGTTGAGGCCTATTTAAAGATGGAATAAAAGGGAACAAAGACGGAGAAAACAAAAGGGGGTAAAATGAGATTTCTGTCAAAAAATTATCGAAACCAGACGAAGATCAAAGACGACTGAAGAATTTCCTCCAGCGCCAGCCATTACGCCAAGGAACAAGAGGCACAACAAAAGAATAAGCGGCAAAAGAAAACAAATACAGAGGGAATATGGAAGAAGCCCCATGTGGCCTTATTATAAGGGCTACACTGCAGGTAACTATATTCTTTAACAGCAGTGCTTTATAAATTCTGTCATCTTGTTAAGACTGTCAGGACCACTGACCCTCCACTCCCCTCTAACTGGGCAACTGGCATTCTGAAGCTCATTCTTTTAACCACAGCTGTCTGATTGCTTTGGTTGAGCACATAATCCAAATGGCTTGTCTCAGCTAATTGTTTGTACTCCTTCCTCCAGCCGACACCGGACCAAGTATGAGTGTGAGCTTATTTATGATGGAGAGAAGCCAAGAGGGTGCTGGGTTCCTATAGAGCTCATTATATCTCCGACTGTCTTTTTGTTGCGTTTCAAATTCACTAGTCCTTTTCTACTGAGATGCAAGCGATGCTCCCACTTAGTCATCACGCCTCCGGGGTGGAAGAGCAAGGGACTCTCTTTCACTGTTGTCACAACTTGCCTGTATTAATGGTTATAATAAGAAATGAGTAGGATCGTGCTGCTAACCAATTAGATAAAAGCTGAACTGTGGCATTGTGTGCTCCTTTAACACATTTAACAACAATTATTGGGGACTTTGAAACACCAACACAGAGTATTCTAAGGCCCTCAATGTCTGTGCTTCGAGAAACTCTCTGCCATCTTTCTCTCTCTCCCTTATTTTTCCTTTTTGCTTTAGTGTCACAGAAGAAATCAACTTTTATCTTTGACTGTCCCGGCCCCGGATTCTGGAGCGCTGGAGGACGAAACAAGACTGATTGTCAGAGGTCGAAAGGCTAGGTCAAAGCCGGCTCGTTCGTCAGACAAAATGCTATTTTTGTTTCCTGTGCTGTTGAGGAGTGAGGTGGGAGGGGGGCAGCCTGCTCTCTCATTACAGGTGCTGTCTCTGTAGTCCCTACCTACCCCCTATTACAGCACTTTTCTCTCTGGGGTTGATTCAAGCTCAGCTCTTCGTTTTCCTCACAGTGCACAACACCTGCGTTTACTACGATTCCCTGTGATACACACTGCTGATGTGTACATGTTTGTGTGAGGATGTAGTCAATGTCAAAGTCCAAAGATATCGAGTATGTCATGTAGTTGAATGCAAATGAGTGTAATATGCTATAAATTCTAGCTAAGAATGTGTTAATTAAAATACAAAAGCGTCCTTTAATGCATTTAATCTTTCTAAAAAGTAAGAACTAGGTGTGCATCATTCATTGAAGAGCCTCAGCCAAGGCTGGCATGAAGAGTGACAGCAGTGTCACAGTAATCAAATCTATACAAAAGGACTTTGACTGCCTTTCATTCCATCAAAATAAGCTCCATGTTCCACAAAGTACAGTCAGAAGAAGGCGGAGATGATCATCTCATGTCGAAAGAATTCAATGTATCTGGGCATCAAAAATGATGGTTCAAAGACCTTTAAAAAATGTATTGAGTTCACAGAATGAATAAAATCTTAAGATGGGAGTGTTATGTGAACGTAGATATTTACACTGCTTTTCTTTAAGCTCAGTGTTATTGATTCTGCAATAATTCCAGTACCTGCTGTTGCTGTGCATTATATGCATTGATGCATCAGTTTAGGTCTTTCAGAGCAATCACAACAACTAGCAGAAAAAAAAATGCATTCATCAAATTGCTGCTGGCTCTTTTAAAAGTCTTTGGTATCATTTAGCAGGGGAGTTCTGTAAATCAAAAGTGTATCAACAACTACTGAGGAGCCTGTTTCGATTTGTTGGGATTATCCAGTGTGACCCACTCTGTATTTTTAGGAACTCTTCAGATCTAAACACAGCTGTCATTCTCTAATAAAAGAGGTGAGAGGGGACAAACAAGCTCCCCATTACTACTCTGCCTCACGTTCCACTGTGGAGTCCATAAAGTAGTGTCTCAATTGCCTTTTCAGTGAGTCACACTGATAATTACTCCACTGGAGGTAAGGAGATTTAGACTCTATGAGATCTGGTAATTATGAAGGTGGTCAAAGGAAGGTCATTTTTTACTCTGTGGATTAGATTGGAGCACTCGCACACTGATGAAGGAGACAACATCTCTGACTCTGCCCCTACTTCCTTTGTTCACTGTTAACTTTTATTGCTGTGGGTCATTGGAAACACTTGTGTGATATTAAAACTAATTTGATTATTGTGTCACCGGTTTTTCTTTTTTTGCACTTACTGATTAATCTATGGACATTTACCTGCAGTAAGACTTCTTAAAGGACACAGAAAGGTAAAACAAGAAATACATTTGGACCTGGAAGTCTGTTAGTACACTTGATAGATGACAAAAACTGTAAATGTGTACAATTTAAATCTGACACGCTTCAGCAGCTGCTGCATTAACTAGTTTCTCCACAGACATGGAGGAAGTCTTAAGATCATTTACTTACTTGAAGCAGCTCTGAAACTTTGAAAGTAAAAATTCACTTTAGGATGCAAAAGATGAGGCACAGGACTGCATAATCTCTAACAGTGCATCACATTTTGTAAGCTTGTTATAATAAATTCTTTGAACTCATTGCAGTTGTCAAATAAATGTGCAGAGAAAAAAATATTCCAAACTGTGAATATTCCAATCTGTGAATATTCAAATTTCCTTGTTGCGTCAAATCACACATCACTCAATATTAATTGCTTATTTGTTCTTTTGTTTTTATAAATACGGAGACACACTCAAAGTAAAGTCAGCTCATGTAAAAAGTGAGAAAGCACATGCTCTTTCTGACAGGTTTTCTGTCTGCTACCTGCAACAAGTTCTGTGTTATGCTGCTTTTACTTTCAAGCCTGTATGATTAGTAATCATGTTTCAAGAATGGAGGATAGATTCCTGCCTCAGTAATGGCTGGAATAAACATGGGGAAAATGAAATGTTAAAGCAGCTGGTGAACCACTGAATAAAAACATTACTCAGAGCCACGGCAGGCAATATCATTCCTTCTGCAGGAGGAACTCAGTGAGTACAAAATATATATATATATATTTATATAGGCAGTTAAGATTTGAGCAGAGTCACAGCCACAGGATTTTAGAGAATAAACAGCATCACTTGTAGGGATCCAGAGATAATGCTTTCCCTTTGTGATGCAAGGCAATATCAAGCACTGTTGAAAAATTTCCACTGTTGGTGAAGCATTTCAAAGAATGAAATCCTCTCCATGGAGTTGTTAGACATACAAGAAAATCCCCATGTACTCGATAATGTTGCCCTTATGGTGTTGCTTATGCTTTGTTATTGATTTCCAAAGTGTGGTACAGGAAACTCCAGGGGCTGCTTACAAAGTTCCTGAGGGTCCCAAGCAAACTGAGATATAGCATATTTTTTTCTATGATTTTCTTAAAAAAACAAAAAAAAACTTGTCTGCCTTTTAAACTGACCTGCTTTAACCTGATCTACTGAGGAATTAAAGACTAATTTACATTTGTCTCTTGAAGGCAACACCTCAATTTGAAAGTTTGGAAAAAAACATTTTTTTGAAGGACTTTTCTTCCAAGAAAACTTGAGTTATTCAAGTCTAAATGTTAAAATAAACCTGAGCAGCCTGTTAGCTCCAAACACTTTATAAAATCAAATTAATGGACAAATCTGAACTTATTCAAATTCTATTTTTCTGGATCTATTCTTTAGTGTCACTTGCATTTCAAGTAGAGCCCAACATAGAAAGTGTGTATTTCTGTAGAACTTAGTGAGGGATCTCTTACATTTGTCCTTCAGCGTCCAGAAGGTGTTGGACCCCCCCCCCCCTTTTTTTTTTTTAAAGAAAGGAGTCTGTCTGCCTGGCGGGACAGACTGGGTTATTACAGCGTGTTCATGGTCCCATCATGTGCCGTCAGACCAAAGCGGAGGCCGAGAGTAAAAGCCTCATGCAAAATTTATGTTCATGCGGCTGTTTCAGTGGGTGGAAAAATCAATATTGCGGGCCTGATGCACGGAGATGACTGAGTGCTTTCTGACTGACAGTAAAAGCTGAGAGAGATTGAGGGTCTACATTTACTGCGCTAGAAATGGAGTGGAGTAGAGTTGCCCCAATAGTCTAGTTCACCTTAAATTTGAATTTCATTGTGGATTATTTTGGTTGCAACTTGGAAATTGAAGAGTTGAAGAATTACACCATTAGATAAAAAGGGAGCAAAAGAGCACTAAGCAACTTGTTTTCAAATAGTCTAAAACACATCTTGCACTGTGGCATCTGAGCAGCTACAGTATTGTATATTATGGGGTTATTAAGCCTTCCCTTCCTTCCCCTCTTACACAGATATAAAATGATTGTAGAATAATCAAAAGACAATGAGGGTATGAGGGGGACATCATAGGGCTTTTGTTCTGCGCTGCTTCGCTTACATATGCTTTTGATAACATGCCACATACCCACAGTGCATTTGGGGAGGAATGTGAGAAGAGAGCAAAAGAAAGTGAGAAAAAGAAATTCAGTGGGATGAAATAACCCCAAACAATGGGATTTGCTTTCCATTCTTCTGCCTCCATCTTCTGTCTTTAATTATTCCCTTTGGTTGTCTGAGGGAGCGTGTAAGCACTTTCACACAGCACAACATGCCCAGCAGCACAACACTGTCTGCCTTAGTGATGTGGAGACTTCTGAGTGACACTGAGCCTCTTGTGATTATTAATGCTGTTTAATACAACACAGAGCAGACACTATGACTGAGGGAAAAAACAGATTTCGAAATGCATGCATTCAAATGTGCATGCAATGTGAATGGAATTATGTTCTACATGAGCACTGCACTTGAGATGCAACCCCCCCCCACTACATAAACAAAGTGTACACCATAAAATGAGAGCTAATGTTTTGTAGATGCAACAAAGAAAACGTGTATGTGAACACCAACTCTGCAGTGTTTTGTACACAGTGTTTAATGGACCCTCAGCTGATCCTGGTGGGATCCTTTGTGCTGGTTTAGTAGTTTCTTCCTGAATCACATATGAGATATTTGAGAGCCCAGAACGATGTATGATGAATGAAGTAGCATGCTACTTATACGCTTATCGTGCTCACTGACTAGCAACAGGTTCAGCAAAGGGCAGCGGCAGTAAATGAAATTCCACACCGGGACAATATATCATCAAAAGAAATGTATGCACCCGAAACTTACAAGCCTTCTTCAGATGCGGACAAGGTGCCTGACGGGGCTGGGGGAGGGGATGAGGCAGAGAGGATAGTAAGAAAAAAAGGAGGAGAAGTGGGAGAATAGGGGCAGTTTTTTTTTTATATTTATTTTGCTGCTGGATGGGAACGGAGCAAGCACAGGAGAGCAGCAGATTTTGTTGAATCAGTCCTATTTTCATACTGGCTGCTCTGTGTCTTTTAACCATTTCACTGCAGCTGGAAAATGAAAGCACCAGAGCTAATTTCACAGTGAGAGCTCACTGAACAAAACCCCCCACGGTCTGTGGAAAAAGGTGCTAAGTCTACTTTGTCATTGCAAATTACGACAGTGTAATTCAGGAAACGCCGTTATGTATGAGCGGGAGGAGAGGAAAAAATGTTCAGTGAAAAGCAATAAAAGCTTTCCCCCCTCTTAGTGAGGATTTCTTCTGATCTGTAAGTAACAGATACCTCTCTCCAAACACACTGTCCTGTACTGATGCCACAGGATCCATCTGCGATGTGTCTGCAGTTAGTCTAGAAATAGCACCCGCGGGACTTACACACTCCTCAGGCCTCCTGTGGGACCTTTTAAGCTGCACTGATACTGATAAAAGCCCCCACAAATCTGGCCCCAAGAAACCCCTGCCATTAATTAAGGTAATTAGGCTCTGGTCAGCAATTAGTAACCACAGAGAGCTTTTAGCAGTGGCTAAGACATCCCCACTGGTGAGGGGTTCAGTTCCATACCATCTGCTGACAAATGTAACCACAGACTCTTTGGTTTCACACACTGGGAACTGGAGAGCTGTGTTTAAAAATGACCTCTGTGTGATCCAGGCATCCTCCCAGATTCCCACAGCTTCTGTGCTGCAGCATCACAGCATTTATTCCTTTCATTTCTTTGGCTCTTCTCTCCTTTAAATGTGGAAGAGCAAGCTCTATGAAAATCCACACATGTTGTACACCACTAGAGTGGGAACAGGAAACATTTAGTACACCAGATATCAGACTAAATTAAAACATCTGGACTGTGTAAGAAGTATTGATTAGAGCGTAATGTTACATTGATTTTCTTGTATTATCAAACCCATTATAGATCCATACTGATATGTTAATTAACATTATAATGTCAGCAGTCATTTAGAAAATGACGATATATGAAATATTATTGTACATGTAGGGTTTTCAGTATGATAAACCACTGTAATGCAAGTTGACTATTTACATAAGGCCACCTTTTTTTCTAAATGTGCAACAGAGGAAAGCAAAACAGTGTCTCAGATATAAGAATACACAGCAAATTATTACAAAAAGCAAAGAAATGCAGAATAAATGTGAGAACATTTTACAAACAAATGTGGCATTTATACTAATATCAAGATACAGCAGCTTGTGTGTTTCATCCTGTGAGAAATGAGAGATATAAGGAGCTCTGAGTAGAACAAGCTGATAAAAACAGGCTGAATACACACGTTTAACCTCCGACGGTAGATCGTGCAATAACTCACATTACTGGGGAAGAGGAAATAAAGGATGCAGCTGTACCGCTTTACACAATTCTACATTTGAAGAAACCGGTGATAACACCATTTTCATTCCAGTTCAGTCCCATAAAATTACCATTAACATTACAACTCATGCAGAACACAGATAAATGTGAAATGTCACCCAGTTCTGCCAGGCAGGAATTCCAGTTCCACAAGATTACCATCTCTGTCTGCTTTCTCCCACTGCACCTTGTCTAATATTTCATTTACAACATTTCATAAGTTCATTTTCCCCTCGCTGACCATGTAAATCACAAATCAATTTTCATTTAAAATGCTTGAGTACAGATTGTTGCTGAAAGCTTCTGAATTGTGTCTCGGCAATATGGCAGACCTTTAGCAAATCTTTACAGAATACAGAATGGCCGGAAAAGGGGGGCAAAAAGTGAGATGTAATTTCGACAAAACAACCCTGGGGTCAAGCGGTCAAGGCATTTACTGGAAGTGCTTTACAAGTCCTGAAATATCATTAAAACAATACTCTGATATGTGTTGTAATTTATAGAGCATTCAATACTCCTCATTTACTGGACGGTCATTGACTGGTCCACTCAATAATAAAAATGACACATTAAAATGAAAGATTTAATTCTATTGATTATGCATAATTGTTGGATACACTTATATCAATATTTGCAACTCATTTTGTATCTTAAATAAGAAAATATGACTCCAGAGCATGACAGGATGAACAGTTAATTGAGGTTTATTCAAATCGTGTTTATTTGGCTACATAAATCCAGCAGTGAGCAGTGTGAATGTTTCATCGGACTGTAAGTATCTGTTGTTGCTGACGAGTTAAAAAGAAAATGACTGTATCATAATGAAATAATACTGCATCTTATTATTCATGTAACTGGAAGCTAATTTCAAACTTGGTCATGCTCTAATTCGGCCTCTTGAATCAGAAACCTCTCCACATGCACACTGCTTTACAGTCACCTTGAGTAAAATCCTTTAGAATAAATGCACTGTACTGCCTGTATACTCGGGGCAGACAGGCAGTGTGTAATGCACAAAGAGACTGCGTGTTTATGGCAGCAGGTTTGCAAAAAGCCTCCCTCAGTGTTTACCAGTGGGGGCAGATGTCAGGGTTTGTCGCGGAGGAGCAGACACAGCCACATCTGATTAATAATATTATTGTCCTCCTCTACACTGCCATAAAGAAGCGTGCTCCCGCCCCCCCTCGTTTTTTCTTTTCTTTCTTTCTATTTTAGGCTCTGGCAGCATTTTGTCCTGTGGCATTGCACTGCCACCATCCACATGAACAAAACACGAGTCGAGAGCCAGAAGGTTAAGACAAGCAGCGCTACTGCTTCTTACCAGGCATAACACATAAGCAGGTCCTGGGATATGTAGATTAAAAAGTCATACGGAGTACACAAATACACTGAGGATCATTTGTGCTGTTATTTTTGTGCAATTATAACAAGCGTGCAATCTGAATTCAGAACAAATGATTAACATGACTGCAACAAGTGAGACAGCAGGAGGTAAAATTTACTTACATCCTAGCTTCAGAACAGACATGAGAGTATAAATCAGTCACCTGGGAGTGTGTGTGTGTATGTTCATGTGTGAATGTAAGGTAAACCTGAGCCTGAGTGTAAATTTGGGTGTTTGATCCTCACCCTCTCAATGCGCTTCTGTGCGTGTTGATTGGTGATTTTTTTTCTATTCTTTTCGTCACCTAACTGTCACAACGGCACTAACCCCACACATTTCCAAGCTGCTTATTGAAGACAAACAATAAACCACTGGCAGATATCAATGGCAGAGATGAGAACCCGGGTGCCATATCTGCGGGGACTGCCTGGCGAACCTGCCTCTGCTTGCGCTTCATCTCCTGCAGCACCTCTCACTCTCAATTATTTGGCTGCTGTCACAACAAATCAATCAAATTACCGCTCCAGGACTGTGTGCAGCTGCTCCTATTGCACCGCTAGTTGCATTAGCTTTGAAATGTATGAGGTCTACATTTTATCACTGTTATTTATTTAATGCAGCTCTCTCCCCTGCGAGCCATCTTACAACCACAGCTAAGTTAAATCATTAAAGGACGACGTGGAATGCATACTGTTTGAGAACACCTCAAATTAAAAAGCGATAAGGGAGAAGGGATGGGTTTGGCCTATATTGTGTTACGATGACAGATGTTTAGGTGAGGAAGTGTGGTCTGCCTACACATTTTCACTGTAATGTGCCCACAAACGACCGCTTATTCTTTTTCTAATCTGAAAATAAATCAACAAATGTACACAATGAGCTGGTAGCATGGTTATAACAAGCCCAGAAAGGATGCCTACATTTTCTACCGCAGATAATGTAATGGGCAAAGGGACACAGAGGCATTCCCACGGCAGACAAAGGTTAAGTCAGTGGCCCGGCCCGGTGAGCTAACCTCTTAAAGGAGCAGCAGTCAGCTGAGGCAGAAGAGATCCAGTCTGACATGTCTAACTAGTGTGGAAGCATTTGGTTCTTCCCCCAGGAGCCCAGCCTTTGGTGGTGTAATGAGCAGAGTGATTTCCCTAATTTGTATCATGCCAAAACCCAAAACCAGGAAACGACACCGCTGAGCATTTTCATCAAAATAGCAGACATGCCTTTGATTGGCACTGACACAGGGTCTCATTACTGCAGGTGAGTGGGATGTCGACCTTTATGAGGAAGCCTGAGTGCTGTTTTGTGTTTCCTGTGGACGAGTACAGAGGAACAATGCTTTCACTTCACCATTAGAACTCAGCTCTCTGAAGTGATGTGCTGCCTGGCTTTCTGCTCAAAGCAAATAAGAGAGGATATGCTTATTAATATGAAAGCGCTCCAGTAAACTAGCTTCTTGCATTACCTTTGAGTGAGTCATGGAGGAGAGGAGTAGACAGATGACTTTGTTCTGCTTCCTCCCATTGAGCATTACATGTACAGTCCTTTGATACAGCTAGTTTTACAAGTATGGTAATCATTCTTTGCTTGTTATGAAATCATGTGAAATGAAAACCCATTTAAAATGCAGAAGAAAGTTGGCATCCCATCCAAGAACAAACATCCAGATGTTGTGTCTGTATGAGTCGCACATACTTAAATCTGAAATTGTGAAAATCAAGTATGATTTTTCTTTTGTCTCAACGGCCGTCATATTTACAGACCTCTAGCATGACCCAACCTAGTTTCGCCTCTGTGAAGTCAGCTAGAATTGTGTGCACTCTGTCACAAAAGATAACTTCCCCCCCTTGTTTAGTTTCATTGGGAATTTGTTTTTACTGCATGTTTGCAGGCATAAATCATTCTGACAAATAACCAGTTACACTGGTGCCTGTGTTTACTGAGTCTGCTACAAGATGCTGCTCAGTTTTATTTAAGCAACTGCTCAAACTTTATAGCACAACCCCATTACAGTGATAGTTATTCATCACAGTCTGAGAGGGCTGCCCTCCTAAAGCTCGCAGAAGACCAGCCGGTTCCTTTCCGCCAACATTTATTCTCACAGAACCAGCTTTGATTAGCTGATCAAAACATAAAATCATAATGCTCGTCAGTGTTTTTTTCCCCCTCATTAGAGCTTAATGTGGAAATAGGCAAAAGCCAAGAATAGTTAGATTTGAAAAAGCTTAATTTTGATCTGTCCCAAGATGAAACATTATATTTGACTGTGCAGATTGAAAGTGCCATGAAAGCCTTTCAAACATTCTGGCTCTTGTGAAAAGAACACCCTTCCTCTGCTCCAAACCGCCCATTCCACGAGACGAACAGCCTTATTAGCCAGTCATTAGCTGCATCGTTACCTTTAAACATAGCCATTGGCCGAGCTCCTCCCAGAGTCTCATTACTGAGCCCACAGTTGTCTTGTGTCTGATCTGATGCTAATTAGCTAGCAGCGTGAGCGCTGTAAAACACACTTGCTCCAGAGGTGGTGAAATGAGCTGACTGCTCCCTGGTGACAGCGCAACACTGTATTATACGTGTGATTAATCAGGCCTGGAGTCCCTGGAGCATCTGGGGGGGGGGGGGGGGGAGGGTGACACCCTGGGGCAGAGGCCAAAGCTACAGTTTTCTGCCAGAGGTTCTGTTCCAACAGCCCCCATTCAACAGATTTGTGATAAAC
>JBBBVU010000019.1:9020980-9033270 GCA_037177055.1 Atherinosoma microstoma
AATAATAAGAAGAAGAAGAAGAAGAAGAAGAAGAAGAAGAAGAAGAAGAAGAAGAAGAAGAAGAAGAAGAAGAAGAATACTGAGAGTTGTTCAAATAATTCAATTCTCATGTGGACCCCAGGAAGTGTAGCTGCTACTTGGGTGGCAGCTAATTAGGATCTGAATAAAGAAGAAAAGAAAGATTAAAAAGAATATGGAGCAACAATGAAGACCCAGTGAAAAGTCAAATCTCTGATTTCAAAAGTTCATCTGTATCATAGGTAAATATGAATAACTTAAAGGGCAAAAATAATCAATACTTGTGAAAAATTACACTATTTTGTTGTTTCACATTTGAGGCTTTGAATTTTAAGGTTCTTTTTTTTCTTTGCTTTTTCACTGTGATCATGGTGTATGCATTAATCAGAATCCAGCTATATTTTGATCAACAGTAGCCATCACAATCAATTAAATGTGATCAAACCACACATAAATAGCCATTAAAGCAGTTTAAAGTGAATATGTTATTTTAGGATTATTATTATCATCATCATTATAGCCATGTTTTAATAGGCACAGAACAGTGCCAATTAAAACAAGAAAACAAGAATGGTTGTCTTTTCATTACATCAGAGCAAAGAATTTATATTTAATTTATTAACAGAGACTGTCATTGTCTCTACTACAGCAGAGGAGACTTTTTGTGTTCTTCACATATTGTTGCATCGCATGCTTTTTTGTGCTTTCTGCAGTTTGGGGGTGGGTAGGGGGATGTCAGTTTGGTTGCAGTTTAGGAGAACATTTCACTATAATGCTTTCTAAACCTTTGTGAGCTTGACAAAAAAAGGGCTGATTAACTTCTATAGTTGAGTATAAACAGCTCATGACCCACATAAATGTCTAAATAAACTTTTAACATAGTCAACATGTTCAGTGATTACAGATGTTGGACATCGTTTCTTCATTCTCCCACTTACCTGTGGACCCATTGGGTATCCTGGGTGAGACTGGCCCAGGTGACTCTGCTCAGAGGGACTGCTGCTGGTGTCAGACTGAACTGATCCGTCACGAAGTCCTGAAAGAGTAACAGGCAGAGATGCATGTAGAAAAGTGCAGAAAAAGAGAGTAAACAAGGATTCGACCTGAGATCAACACAGACTGTATAAGTAGATAAACACACACATTACAACGCTGAGCAAAGGACGGCAGCTGGGAGAGAGGGGGAAATTTGTATTTAAGTGCTTTATCAATAACTACTGTAGCACTGAATAAATTACTAACCAGCGGAGAGGCTCTTTGATGGCGGATGATGCATACTGGCGGGTCCCTGATGGCCTAGATTACCACAGGGAGATAGAGCTCCACCACAAATGCTGGGGCCATATTATTCAGCCATTTACATCACTGAGTATCACTCATCTGAGCCCACTCCCCCCTCTCCACTGAGCCAGCAGCTATGAGACACAATTAGACCTGTTTGCTATGAGGGCAGAGTGGAGCGGAGCAGACAGGGACATGATAATAAGCTTGTTGATGGCTGCAGGGAAAATAAAGGCCACTGATGATTGGTTATCATAGCAATCCCTATCACACAAAACCTCTCAGCAGTGCACACAGTGCAGGCCAGTCTGAAAAGTCAAAAAGGCTCATCTGACTCTTAAACTTGGACCTCCATGATAATGATTTCACATGATGATTCTTGACAATACAGACTTCAGGAATGTTTTACCTTCTGATTCTGAAGGAATTTAATGTTAGGAGCATCAAACTACATTATGTGTATTCCCAAATAACAGTACTCTGAACATGGACTCATCTCTGATACTCTACCACAACATTTAGATTGATGTCCAGCTTGAGGGGTAAAATTGAGTTGTTGTTTTGTTTATTTATAATTGTTAACACTCAAAAACACTATTAAACAAACTGACAGCACCTTGTAAATAACTTTTTATTGAATTTCAAGAAAATACCACAAATAAGGGAGCTGAGAGAAAGCTGACGTGAGTTCATGGTTCAAAGGATTCATTTCTTTAGAATAAGTTGGTTGAGTTGAGGAAACTAAATCTTGCAGAGGTATGTGCTTTTACAAACAAAGTTTCATCATTCTTTTACACACATGCTTCAATGTGGAGGATATTTCCTCAGAGATTAATCTTCAGGACTTAATCAGACCTTTTATTAATGCTGTCTGTTATTGATTTTTGAGTGCCTATCTCTAATATTCAAGCTTTTGATTTGGAAATATTTTCATTCAGTTCTCTTTCCTTGGATCTTTACCTTGAGGAAAAAAAGTGTCATTTTGTTTGTTTAGCTTTTTGTGATTTTAATTGAGTTTCAAATGTGAGAAACGTAGACTTTTCTATGTCAGTTAATGCTGCTTGTCACAACCTTGTGTTTACTGTTAAGTTTTGATCGGTTAAATGTGCTTCAAACTGTTCAGCAATTTTCATGCATTTGTCTGCAGGCAATATTTGCACTTGTAACTAGAGATATACACTACAGACAGAAAATACTTTGGGGTAGTGACTGTGTGGGATGTCACAAAAAGCTAGCTGTTGAAATCATAGCATTTTTCTACAACATATTGATGATGGTGAATGAGACCTTAAACTCATTCACGATGACATTTTAAAATGTTTTTAATACTGATATAATCATTACACAAATGATGCAAGTTTTTATTCACACTTATTCTGGTGCTGCCTGGGGAAAAAAAGAATATCCTTGTCTATTGCATATGTTTATGTTCTCATATGCAGCTCCTCCAGAGAATGTGTAAATTTCAGGGTTGCAGGGCATGCATGAAAATTCCTTTAGTTGAAAGTCTCAGAAAAATCTATCTTTACCCTTTACTACTGCACTGTAAGATCTACCAAAGTTGGTTTTACTTTAAAAAAGGATGCAAATTCAAGATCTAAAAAAATGAAGTTTTAGAAAACTTAAAATTAACTGGAATTATTTGAGTTTGTGGAACTTAAATGAACTTTATACATCTGATGAACTTAAATTGTTCTTTCACTTGCTTTGCAGCAGGAACTTTGTGCAGACGTGGTCTTTGCTAAAATAAAGTATCACCACTGACCTTCTTATTATGGTGCAGCAGATGTCTGTACAATTAAATTGACATACAGGGATACCAAATTCAAAGTTTTAAATAATAAATTGTTGACATGACTTGAGAAGTGAAGAAATTAAAGTTACCCAGCTGTAACTTGAGAGCAGTCACATAAAACAACCAAAATTGATGTGAAAAAAAAATCATTAATTTTCATCATACACCCAAAGCTCATCCACTAAATATTATCTACTTGAGTCAATGTTACAGTTTATGGTGTGCATGAGAAAAGTCTTACACCAAAACATTATTTTATATCTCATTTCCTTTTGGTTTGTGTTTAGAGTGGGCAGGATATGGGTGGGAGGCGATTAAATGTGCTTTGATTCACCAGTCAGTATTCAGCAATGTGATTCTCCTCATAAATGCCTTCAATGTTTTCTGATCATTTAAATAATTAAAATGATCCCTCCACCCAAAAAACCTCAACTGTGAGGACATATGAGTCTTCATGTTTTAAATAATATATCAAGTACATTTCATTATTAAAAGTGCTATAGAACTATTATGAACGTGGAAGAATGCGTTTAATGAAGACACTTTCCTATTCCTTCAATTAAGCAACCTTCTTTTTTAAATGGATCTTTGAAATAAAAATGCTGTCTTGAACTACGGATGTGTGCCTTGAACCCTTATTATTCATAGTTACAAACCCAATTTATGTACACAACAATATTGACTTTTTAAAAGCACTGAGAAGATCATTGTGCAAAAAGGTGATGTGTCATCTGTAATTGAATAAAAGTGACCTTATTCTGAATGCAAAATATAAAAGAATTCACAAAAAGTCAACAAAGACTCTCTTTAAATGTACTGCCTCCCTTATTCAACAAGTCATCCATTCAGTAAAATAGATTTTTTAGATGTAATCAAGCCAACCATGTAGAAATGCATTTGAAGGCCACAAAACCTTGTTTAACTGTACAATACTGGCAATGAAAGAAAATAATTTAAAAAAATGTAATCACTTCTCAACTGTAAGATTGATTTTCTTAATTGAATATTACAGCTTTTATAGGAAGTTTTTTTTTTTTTTTATCAAACAGACAAGGCATGCAGTGGTTTTCTTGTCCTCTTATAAAAGCTTCATACAAAATAGCCTTGCCAACAAGATCTCATTGCCTGTCAACTATATTTATGCAACACATTTTAAAGCCCTCTCCGCCAAATGAAATCATTTCATCTTTGCATAAAATCCAAATAATTGGTGAATGGCATGACCTACCAAATGAACCTTGAGCATTTGATGGTTGATGTGAAAGCCCAAGGGGAAGCCTGCTTTTCTAGCTGGTTACTACCTCTGGCTGGATGGCCCTGCTTCTCGATAAAGGTCCACATCCTCTCGCTTATCAGCCTTGCAACGCTAAGGCTGTTTTGACAAGCCAGTCTCTTTTCACCAATTATTTCACCCATTACAGATCACGTTGTGCCCAACCCCACCCTGCACACTCACTATCGGGAATTAAGATCAATCGGAACATACAGGAAACACTTTCTGGCTGTATTAGAGTCAATATAAAGCTAGGGAAAGGGTACAATATCACTGAAATCTAATGCATAATTTTTCTTTTTCTTTTTTTAAAAGCTGAGAGATGTCATTGGTATTTTCTCAAAGCAGTTATTTCTAAGTTTGGGCATTATCAGTTTGACACATGAAACACATGAAACAGTTTTATTTTCACTTACTGTAACTCAAACTTCTCAACCATCTCAAAAGCAGCTTTCAGGATACAGCTGGAACATTGTGATAACAATAATAAACCCAGCAATGCAGCTGAGGAAGTTCAAAGTCAAATAATTACTTAATTACAACCCTAACAAAGTCAATTTGTGAAATGAGGATATTCAACTCATAATAAAAGAGCAAGGCTTAATAAATTCATCAATAAGCTCCAGACAGAAAAGCTGATGACTGTAGTTGAGATATTGGTCATAAATAATGAATTCTATTTGATAAACAGTGAGGGAGATTTACTGAGTAATGATTCCTTGATGTCTTTCATCGTATCCTTTCACAATAACTTAGAAGGTTTGATCCCCTTGCAAATATCTGTAACGCTAACATGTTTTTCGTATGAGAAAAAAATCTATAATAAACAAATACACATGCACATCTTCCCTCAAAGGATTTGTGTAATTTCTTTAACTAAATGAAATAGCTGCCCGAGAAATACCTGAGTAGTCAATCATCAATTCTTTTTTTCCCCCTTTTCTTTTTCATTACTAGAATCTTTTTTCTTTTTTTTTTTTACATGTTTTGCTTTTTTATTTGGAAATAAAAAAACTACTTATCCAATGTGAATGATTATTAAATGGATTTCCAGATGGCGATTAATACTGCATACAGAGGGGGAAAAGAAAAATATCTCAATCAGACCTTTACTCAAAAGAAAATCTTTTGATATTGTGATTATACACAGGTCACACAATGGATAAAATGGAATGAATGGTTATATTGATGTGAGAAGAGATGAAAGAAGAGGCCAAACGGATGAAAGAACAGGCGACGCACATTCAGCATAGCTTTACATTTATCTAGGCCATTCAGGGTACATCTCTTTTTTTGAATTTCCTGAGCAGTTGCTGCCATAAGAGTACAAGGGCTCTTAAATCAGAACTTCTTTCTGAACAACAAAAGCACCCTTTAGTCCATAAATATACATACATATGTGGTTTTTATGGCCTTGACTATTCACATAAAACAAGTCTTATTCAATCCAGACTCACAGTGACAGTGACATGATGAGATTTACAGTGAATAGACTCTTTTTTTATAAGTGAAATAATAATATTTATTACAGGGCACAGGGTGCAATTTGATGTGACTTATGTCATGGAAATATTGCCAATATCCACCACTAAATAATTTTCTCTCATTGATCACCAAAGTGGCCACTGGAGAGCGACTTTCAATGCCACACAAGGGAAAAGGCCTCTCTGTGCTGAGTGTGTACGTGTGTGTGCTTGTGGAGAGAGGGGGGGTGCAAAGAGCTATATCTATTTGACTTCATTCGGCCTGTCTTAATGCAGGGTGCCCCAAGGACTACACCACAAAACAATTAGCCTGGATTTCATAAAGCAATCAGCATGCCACCTTGTCTAATGCAACCGCTTCATACATTGACAGTCTGTATAAAACGGTGTTATTGAAAGCTTTGTGTTCACGTTAGCTTTTGCCTCAGTGCATTTATGAATCAATTTTTGCCCATAAAAGAAGCTTTAACACTTAAGCTATTTTAGTGGAAATGCATTATGTAAGTTGTCAAATGTACGAGAGAGGCCCGGTAACGATTCAGGCTATTCAGAATGAACAGCCAACCCCCATTTTTATAATGGTCCTTTTGAAAATGTCTGGCTGAGTGCATGTGTTTGCTATTAAGATGTTGTCAATCATTTTTCTCTTGAAATCTAATCCATAGAAAATAATTTCACATTTATAGAGACTGGAGAATATAAATTCATCACTGAATTGTTTGCTAAGTTGACTTACTGCAGCAGTGGTAATTACAGCGCAAAAAATATGCAAAATGAAAATATGATTCTGATCATCAAAAGTGTGTATTGATGTTTGACAGGGGATGTGTGAGCTGCTGGGGTGTAAAGGATGGGTCCAGGCAGACAACAAGCCACATCATACACAAGGTTTAATTCCATCAATGCACAACCAATTGTCCCAGATTGTTTGACCATTGATTTTGTTAATACCACTTGGAAAGTTGATGTGGCATTACAGAGAGCCGAGAGAGACGGGCCATTTCATTTTCTCTCTAAAGCAGCTTGAAATACAAACCAAAACATAATGTTGCACACAAGTCATAGTGTTGCATAGAAGAATGCAGCCTCTAATGCGAAGTGTGTGCTTTAAAGTGATTTACTTAAGTCCTTGTAGAATGCAAGAGACCCCAAATCACTAGTGATTTAGCTCAGTTTCATTACCCCCACCAAAGCCCTCGACAATAACACAGGGCATAATCTGCTGCCAATAACTCCAGGTGCTCTTAGTCAGATGGCTCCCTCTGGACCTAAGTAATACTCTGTTTAGACGCTGAGGTGGAGAGGCTGCACGGGATAGGTCAATAGTGTTTCTAGGGATAGAAAATCACCAGAGAATGACTTTTGAGTGTTTGCCTGTAACACTATTAGCTACATTATGGCTACTGCTGCTGCTGGGAGAGTTGTCATTTCCTTAATTAAGAATGCAGTGCAGGGCAAAAGGGAGAAGAGGCCACTGCAATCTCCATGGGCCTCCAACATTAAAGCCTGATTCCTCATTGCGCAAGGGCGTAGACCTTCCAGGGGAGGGAAAATCTATCTCATTCATTATTCTGGCACAAAGTGGAATTATGGAGTTAGGGAATTACACAGGAGGTGGTGCCATGGAGTGTGCTGAACAGAGAGGATTTTACACCTCAGCAGTTCTGTGACTATTTCTGAGGTGATTGTTAAGCCTCAAGCAGAGGAGGGAAAACTCAGAGGACAGAGGGAGAAGAACGAGGACAGGCAAAGTGGAATGGATGCAATGGAGTGTATGTGTGTCCTCTGGTGGGAGGTTTTAAATGTAAACAACAGAAAATAGTACACTTCACTTTGAAGAAAGCTGCTAGTTTCTGATGAATGGATAGGGAATCTGCATGAAAACAAAGCTTGCAGCAGTAAGTATGCTGTGCTCCAACACTTGAGTTCTCACTTGCCGCCACAGGTCTTCACCAAAAGGCTCCCTGACACGAGAGTGCTCTGCTCCACCTCTTACCTGTCTCTCCCTTGATGCTGGAGGAGAGCTGGAAGCAGCACAAGCACAAGAGGGACCAGAGGGAGGTAAATAGGTGAGAAGAGGCAATGCCCATTTCAAAGGTCAAGAAGGAGAGATGGTGTGATGGAAAGAGAAAGATGGAGGAGGGAAAAGGAGGAGGGGAAAAGAGGGCTTTTGTGTTCATCCTCACAGGGGACTTTGGACACTTTGCACATGAGCACATCTGTTACAAAGCGTCCGCATCATTCCCAAAGCAATGTCAACCTGATTAGCTCAGGGTTGAAAGAGGCGAATAACAATCAAAATTATTCTTCATCCTTTTACAGCCATCAGCAAAGGTGGGGTACTGTGATGAAGACTAGCTTTAAGCCTTTTAGGAGATGCCTGCTTCACTATTGCTCTTCCTCCTAAATTACTTAAATGATATTTGCTGTAAATAGGATTCTGCTGCCTGCAGCCCACAGCCTAGTGATGAAAACAAAGGCCTTCCTCTCTGTCACACACCTTTTCTTTGTTTAAAAATCCACCGCGCTTCAGGATGAAGTTGGGACTTTTTATTACTATTATTTTTTTTAACCCAAAAATGATAAAGTCCTGCTGCTCTAGCTCTCTAATGCGAGAAATTTCAAATTTGATATGTATACTATCTCTGGGCAGTTGTGGCCATTTTTGCAATTTTGTATGGATAGTGCAGTTGGGGTTGTATCTAACAACGAATCTGTTATTCAAGGAGTAAATTTTGTTAAATGAATTAAATAAATGATTTATCAATCAATCCACAAAAAAATGAATAAAAAGCTGATGCTTTCAGTCTCTGAAATATGAGTATTTTCCTACTTTTTGATCTAAAGAACTGCAAATAAATGAGCATTTATATGTAGATACCATCTTTGTTTCAGTTGCATCATATTTTTTATTTATTTTCTAATACTTTACAGAACTTGAAATAAAAACATAATTAACAAATTAATGACAAATTTATGAAAATCATCACCTATACAAACTGAGCTGCAAACTTCTATCTTCAATTTGTAATCAGGTTAAAAACAGTATTTCAACATGTGTCAGGTTAACGGCAGGATATACAGAAGCAGCTGGTGGGGTGCGAGGCCTGTCCAGTGCAGTGTGTGTTTTTGTGTAGGTGGGGGGCCAGACGCCCACATGTCATGCCTGACACGTCAGCTTCAGCCCCCCAGGCTATCCACCACTAATGCTGCCTATGTCCCACTTTCTACCCCTTGCCCCTCAACACCCCTTACTCACCCGTTCCTTCTGTCACAGAGGCATAATAACAATGGATCACAGCAGCACTGCAGCACAGCCTCAATCACCATAGGATAACATCAGGTGAAACAGGCTGGACCGGAGTCTTACCAACACTGAACCTGAGCTAAAAAGAGTTCATCTAAGAACTAACTTATCTGGAAAAAGTAGTGTATTAGTTGCAGCTGTATCCCCTGTTGTGGTGGTATTTGCAGAGCTGAGTGGGTACAGGTGGAAACAGGCAAATAATCGTGTAGCCAAGACACCCCAAGTCAGCCCACTACTCCCAACACATTATTCTAGAGCAGACTAATAGTGGAAGGAGGGACGTCAGAAATAGTATTGCTTTGAAGTCCATAACTTTATTCTGGAGAGAAGAAGCATCACAGTGTTATTCCACATCCTCAGATATAAAGGGAAAAAAACATAATAACTTCACGATAGCCTGGATCTTCACTGCCCTATACTAGCTCTCCCCCTTCTCCCGCCCACACCCCTGCCTCATCTACCATACACCCACTTCTCCTGCCTCAATCTTTGGTTTCAAAGGAAGCGAATCAGCCAGAAGGACAGAAGGTTATGCATTAGTACTGGTCATTGCTCAAAGAGCGAGCGTTATAAATAATAAAGGCTTGTGAAGGACACAAGGGCTGTGGGATGCATCTCTGGTTCACGCCACACAAGTCAAAGACAAGACTGTAATTTCTATTCCAAAAATGTGACCCTTGCAGCTTCAATTACATCTCAACAACACCAACCGTGTCCATGCAGGAGACCTGATTCCTCTTTGTTAGCTCTACATAAAAGGCATGCTGTTATTGGTTATGGAGCACATGCTACACATACATTTATTTTTTGAAAATCATTTCCTAACTTAAAGAAAGTGTATTACTAAAATAAATGAATAGTGAAAATCAATTTATTTTCTCCACAGCTGTCCACCTATACAACTTGCAATGCTCTTTTCTTTGGAGTTTTTTTCTACTCAGAGCAAAAAATAAACTTCAACCTTAAACAAAAACAATCGGCGGGACTATCTTGTCAGTAATTTTTGAAGTTTTATGTGTTGCTGAAAGTCATTTCTGCATAAACAAGCATCCGTGAAACCTGATGACCTTAGCTGCTGTTTGTTATGAAAACAAGAAGTCTACTGTGTACTCATCTTCCCTCCCTGTCCTCCACGCCACACAGTGATTGTGTTGCTGTAGCCATGGGCACTGTGGGCACATTAGCAATGTATTACACCTGCTTTATAGGCATGCATTAAGCTTGTTTTCAAGTTTGCGCAGACAGCTGAAATCCTATAATGAGATCCACCTCCTGGGTAGAAACATGTTCCCCCTCTGTCTCTTTTATCCTCTCTTATTTACTCAGCATGGCCCATTCAGCACTGGGTTTGCGCCACTTTATTACTTAACCTCGCACCACAACATTACGAGGCTCTTTGCATCAGCAAGCAGCCTATCCCACCATGCATCCCGCTCACTAAGCTGATTACACAAAAATAATAAGAACTCATGCCTCAAGCAGTGCATGTTTGTGTGTCTCAATATATGAAAGAGATTTTTATATAAGAGACCGTATCATATCTACTATATGTTTTAAGAATGTTATCTAAAAAAAATTTAGGATTTACTGATTTGCACCAAGAGGAAACAAAGATTTAAAGCTTCAGACGTTTCTGTGTTTTATCTATTAGCTTAAAATTTTTCTCTTTGTGAGCCACTCCGTGTTTTCTTTCATGCACTGCATTGCGGAACAAAAGTGCCCAAATGTGTTTACTTAAGAAGTAAAACTATCCACATAGCTAGATGTGCATACCACATTTGTATCCTCAAACCAAAACTGTGTAACACATTTTCTGATTCTAAAGTTTTTTATTCAAAAACTACAACTAAATGTAAGAATAGTTGCTGCAACATTTCAGATTGTGCAGGGATGTTTTGAATAATACTGATTAACTACTTTTTACAACTTAAGTGCATAATCTGTAAATGAGCCTGAACAAAACTAAGCCCAACATGAAAGCTGCATTACAGCAGTTGGGCCATCTGGATTGCACTTTTTGTTCTAAATGACCTCCAACACCAGGAATCAATGAAGATTCATTTTGCTCTTTTGGGAAGGGAGGGGTCTATAGGTGACCTTTGTGAAAAAGTACCACCATTTTGGCAGATTCCGTATAAGTGCAGACCATTTCATGCAGACAGTAAGTGTATGAAATGAGTGCTCCTGTCGTTCTAGCATGGCTCTCTTTGACAGCATGATGATAGAAGCGTCACATCCTTGGGAGAGTAAATGCAAACTGACAAGAGATGAGTCTTTGGTTGCTGAATATAATACGGAATTGTGCTCTGAGTGTCTTATTATCTTGTCTGTTGATGTCTGAAAGGGGAGATTTGCTTGAGAAGAGAAGACAGAAACTGTACGCATCCAACACCATCTCGTCCTTAAAAATAAAGAAAGGGGGAAAAAAAATTGTTGCCCCACTAACCACAGCTTTCCCACCTAATGTCCACTTCTACTTGGAATAAATACAAGACAGCAGGATGTTTGTGGTGTCTTGTAGCCCCTGTTACTTGAAGTGGAAGACCATTTGCACAGGCGAGCTTTTAGAAGAAGAACAACCACTGCAGCAAGCATGTGGAGGCTGGTGAAGGTTGACAATATACTGTAGACAAACATGACTGTTACTGCTATTGTCAAACGCTGTCTGACTCTGTCTCATACTGCCACAAACTCTTAGAAACTGTGTCAGGGCACTAATGGTAAAGTCGTGCATCAACCTTGCGGAACACAAAAGATGTAGAAGATTCTGATCGTAAAATTACATGTTTGATGTTTCAGAAATTTTGAAGCAAAAACAGCTGCAAACAGAAAATAATCCTACAGTTGTCATATGGATTTAAAATTTCCACAAAAAGCATTTATCACATTATTCATATAAAAACCCTAAACAACTAGAGATCATGTACATTTTTATGTATTTTGGGGGAGACTATATCTTTTTATTTGTAAGTTCACCTTAGCATAGTTAGACTATATGAAAGTCATTTCACTCCTGATTTAAAGCAACACTTTTAAGTAGCTTGTTGTGAATGCCTGTGTATGTATGTGTGTGTGTGTGTGTGTGTGTGTGTGTGTGTGTGTGTGTGTGTGTGTGTGTGTGTGTGTGTGTGT
>JBBBVU010000019.1:9033370-9043438 GCA_037177055.1 Atherinosoma microstoma
TGTGTGTGTGTGTGTGTGTGTGTGTGTGTGTGTGTGTGTGTGTGTGTGTGTGTGTGTGTGTGTGTGTGTAATATGATGACTGCAACTGCATTTAAAAGCTGTTTTCTTTGTCTGCATGATAGTCATACTTACATTGTAGCAAGTAAAGTTTATTTGTTTTAGTTCCTTGAAACTATTATCTTTTCTTTTTCATGTGAAAAGCATGTTGATGTGTGTGACTGTTAAACCTAAGACTGGACAACATCATCAAAGCTTTAAGATTTTTTTCCATGTGTCCTTTGCGAAGAAGCGAAGTATACTGTCATCTCTTGCTTCCTCAATATCACTTTAGAAAAAAGCAAATATGTAACTAATATAGCTCATGCTCTGTTCAGAACCACAAAAAGAAAAGCATGGTCAAAACACCTGAAGAGTTTTTCTCATATAGTTGGCATTTATGTTGAGAAGTAAATTCTGCTTTTCAAAACTAGTACAGCCACTGCAAAAGAAAAAAAACCAAGCATAATGTATCTCAAAGAACAAAAATGCTTTTTTGAAATAAATCAAATATATGAGCTTTAACAGCTTTTATAAATCCTCATAAAACCACAGAGAAACTAAACGGGAAAGCTTTTACCTTTATGGCCACCTGTGTTACGTTCTGCTGGTTAAGAAACAGCTTCCGAGAATTTCTTTATCTCATGGCGGGTGAAATAATCCGTCATCTGCAGTTCAAAATGTGAACTCATTTCAAATGTTCACCCAAAGTTCAACAAAAAAACTGGCAAAATTACATTATCAACACCTTTCTCTTTAATCTGGAAGCTTTAAAAACAGAGAGGCTGAGTCTCTCTTCTTCAGCGACCTCACTTTTCCTCCCCTGTGCCCACCCCCCTCCCAAACAGTGAAAAGGACTGTGCCACACTTTCCTTGCAATTCCCTGGCAAGTCATGTGGGCAGTGGCTCCCAGATCAAAAATGCTGCGGGTGCAACCCAGGGTTCTGCTACTGGGTAGAAACAACCATCCCCCAAACTCAAAACTTACACAAACAGGAGTGGCTCCGATTAGCCACTTGCAGAATGACCACGGTCCATTAGCAGACATCAAGTGGCAGTTGATGCAAAGGTTCTTAATATCAAGGTTACAGAAAAATGCCTAAACTAAGCATGGTTTTCCTCAGTTGTTTTCTCAATTGAACAGCTAATTAGATACGTAATGATAATAATTAGTTTCAAATACAAGCATCAAGCAGTACAAACATGCATAAAGGGAAAAAAGAGAAACAAAAGGCAGGGAGTGGGGAACAGGAGAGGAGTAAAAAAAAAAAACTGATCAGAAAGGAAGAAAGAAAGATTTGATGCTTATTAAACCAAATTGCAACACTTTTGAGATAAATCCTGCAGTGCACAGTTTTTGTTTAGAGGACTAGCCTGGGGTTATTTGTGAAATAAGGATTTAAAAGACATCTGAACTCTTAACTGATTAGGTTTCAGACACTATTTGACTCTCCCGCCTCCAAATTCTTATTTGTTTTAGTCGCTAGTGTTTGGTAAACTTGTTCCACAGGAACTTTGCCATACTTTTTCTCTTCCCATGAAAAACACCCACACACACACATACACGTACACACACACTCACAACAAGTCAGTAAATAACGCATGCTTATATTCCATTAACAGCTTTCATCAAATTCAAACAAACAATGTTTACTGGATTGTAAGTAAAATCAAAATACCAACCCCCCCACCCCTCCATCAAAAAATAATTGCATTCCAAAATATCTGAAACCCAAACACACGAACGGCAGGCAGGCATGTACACAACTAACAGGGGTGGAAGAAAAGACAAACAGATCATTACAGGCTGACATCAAAGTTTACATAAATATTCAAGACAAAAATCTAAAGCAATTAGAGAGGAATCATGTCACTTGTCATTTTACATCCACATCCATGAAAAATGAATAATAAGAAGAATAAAATATGACAGAAGAGGTTAAATGATGCAAATCAGCTCTTTAAGTCCTTCACAACACTTAGTCTCCTTTGAGACAGTTTAAAATACAATTTTAGTAAAATTATCAAATAAATTTGCATATAGAAATGGTTGAGATTTTCTGATAATGAGGATGAGAGAACATAATTTCCCTGACATTAAAGATAGAATTATATGAATGCAGTACTGTATATGTAATTTATAGTGAATCAATTTAGCAACAAGACATATATTTTTAGATTGGTCTCTCTTTAATGAAATCATCTCAAAATAAAAACTTAAAGGCTAAATTACCTTTTCCATTACAAATTCTAATTAGAAAATCTGTTAAATGATTATTTCAATTATTATGCATATTGATTCATAACGAGGCTCATTGATTGAATTAGTCCACATGACTGAACTTATTTAGATATAATCAAAACAGTGTCATATATTTAATGAGCAAAAACAAAATCTGCATGCTGCTGGAGAAGTTGTGTAATTTTAAATAAAATTGAGAGACAAAAAAACTAAAGATAAAAGAAGGTTTTCATTTATAAGTTAATTGCTTAATATTTCATCAATTTCTTAAATGTTTAAAATGTGTTTGAAATATTACAGCACCTACATTTGAATTTAAGAAAAACATGATATTGCAAAACTGCTGAGCACAAGTTAAGGCAAAATATCTTTATGGCTAAAATTAGTTCTTGCAGCTGTTTTATGTTAAGAAGGCTCATGCAAATCTAATGCAAAAAAACATACAAGAAATAACAAAGCATAAGAAAAACATGTATACTTGGTTAAAAGTGTATCAAAAATGCACTGCGAATGAAAAACTTGCCATCGCCTAAAGTCCATTCAACTATCACAAACTATCACTTTATAAACAAAGTGTTTCTCTTAACAACAACAAAGAAAAGTCTGTAGGTGGATGAAAGTATTACACACTAATTTCTATGCTAACTATCTAACCAAAAAAAAGAAGAGTGAAACTTGCTCATTCATGCAGTTTGTTGCCTGATGCCCCGAACACCTGTCCCAGCTCTGGAAGCTCCCCATTTACACCTCACGTTTCCCTAAACCAAACCTCAGTCAGACCACATCCAGCAGCTATTTGATGGAGAAGGGACAGACGTGGGATGTGTGGACTTACCGTAAAGCTTGTTAGGAGTGCCCTCTCTGTCTGTGGACTCAGAGGGCAGGAGCAGGGGCTCGTCATTCAGATCACTGTCTGGGGTGGCCGCTTTGTCGTCCGCCCGGAGTTCTGCCGCGCTCATCTCGCTGCGCAGGGAGAGCAGCGGTTTGCTCAGCTGCCCTGTAATCATTGGATCCTGACGGGAGCTGGGAACCCAGGTGGGAAACAGGGAGGAAGAGGGAAAAAAAAAGAGAAAATGCCCCTGGTCAGATGTGCTTCAGCGTCTCGCCTTCACCGGCTCCTTCTCTACGTCTCTACTCACTCCCTCTCTCTCCTCATCTTGTTCCTATCGCTCACTCATCACTCTCCCTCTCTCTCCTACACCCTCCCTCCTCAGCTCCCTCTTTTATCTGAGGCTGGTGCTACCCCACTGATATTGCCGGCTGCTGCCTGGTGAAGAACTGTTACGGATTGCGTGGCTTTACCATTATACCCTGCAGCCCTAAAACGGTGATACATCCATCTCCAAGGGCTCATTACTACCTGACATGTGCCTCATCTTCGGCAAACACTAAGCTGACAGCGATCGCCAATGAGGTTCATACGCTGTGCACTGATAAATAAATCAAAAGAATCTAATTCTACATCTAAAAGAAAGATATGAGCAAAATTCACACTACTGATTATATCAATTTTTACTTAGTAGGGGACACACAATTATATTAAAGATGACATCTTGCAGCAGAGTGTAATGCAACAAGAACTTACGGGCTGATTTAAACAAGACATGAAGTCACTGATGTTCCCAAATTTTAAACCCAATTATTTGAATTTTTTTTTTTATCACTGTGTAAAAACAAGAGCAGGACCTATATGACATGATTGGAGTATTACTTTGACAGAGTAAATGCAGCCAAGTGGAAAATAAACTGAAATACTATCTAAAACAAGTTTTTAGAGGCATTATGGTTTTAAATAGTTCCAGCTCACGATCAATACATTACAGTCAACAAATATTTATCTTTAATTTTAGCAATACTAAGAAGAAGCTTCCTATAAATATAAAAACTTCTCTTACCTCAAAAAGCTCCAGAGGAAAAGAATAATAGAGTTTTCAGAAACTCCAAATGTTGAAATCAGTCAAGCTGCAGCTGAAACATGCCACCACAGCTACTGCATGCTTTCTGCTGAACCACAAGCAGCTTCCTCAACCTTCCTGTATCTGAATGGGGACCAAAGATTCAAGCCTGAGGTTGCTTCCTAAGACAGACCCTGGAGATTTCACCTCCTCCCTTTCTCTCTCCCCCATACACAGGCTCTCCCTCCTGCTTTCACTCCCTCTGTCTCTTCCCCCTTGTGTCTTCTGACGGGAAAGCTCCTCAGACAGTGTTAACCCTACCTCAGGCTCTGAAGCACAGACACAGAGCAGCAGGACTACGGCCCTCTTTCTTATTTATGAATCAAGTCCAACCTAAATATGTCTAAGCAGGGGACAGGTGACCAGCACATATATAGGCACGGAAAGGAAAAGGAGGGTGAGACTTGTCTTACCCTGCACCCATCAACAGCCCGCCATTTCAATCAGGGTGGTCGATGAATTGCTACCCAGAGGGGCCTTTTTAATGTGCCCATCAAGGGAATCTGCCCTCTCTGATATGACACGTGATAATCTATGAAAATGTTAATCAATAGAAGTAGTTTAAGCTGTCGTTAAAAAAAAACTAGAGCCGACTGGTCAATACTCATATCCCTGCTAACAATGTCACTAGTCATCAGAGCTTCATTTGTGAAGCACTTAAATGTGGGACACTGCACATCAATGCTCCTCTCTGCCCGCCGAGGTAAACACATTTTCCCCTCTGTCTGAGCTTGGCCACACTCTGCATGCATTTGGGGCCACCCCCACCTCCTACCTCCTCTCCTTTGAGTTGCTTGATAGGTCCACTGGAGGGCAAAATTAATACCTAATTGAATCTTGCAGTCATCAAAATAATCAATAGTTTTTTATTATTTATTCTTCACAGTCTGTTGACTGTTTGAAAGCTCAGAGGGACAGAGGAGAGCACAGGCAGCCTGAGATTTCTACCGTTTCACAATGTAATTTTCACTGGGGCATGAGAGTTTGCAAGACCTATAAAAAATGAGAGCAGTGGTTTTTGTCAGGAGGTGGGGGAAAAAAATAAAGGAAAAATGGGAATCTTTGCCCCAGCAGCTACGATGAAAAATAGAATAAACAAGCTACTGACACTTCAGAGAAGGGCAGGGTCCTTTCTGTCCATCCCTCCATCTTTTTCCCTTTCCCCTTTTCTTCTTATTTCATCATATCAGGAGTGTGGCGGTACCTCTCTAATGCTGGCATTTCTCTTCCTGACAGACTCCAAACAAGTGCTGGGAATGAGATCAGGGCTCTAATCTTCCTCTTGCCTCAAAGGCTCCAGGATAAGAAGGCGACACATCTCTCACTATCTTACCCAGCCGATAATTACTTTGAAAAAAAAAACAAAAAAAAAAACAAAACAAAAACCTAGCTTTAGCTATTTGTAATCGTGTCACCAAGCTGGATGTTTTCATTAATTTAAGTTGTGGAAATAACTAATGAGATAACTTATTATAAAGAATATGTGATATTTAAATAATTTACTAAGATTGAACCTAATTAATCTAAAAGTGGGCAGGATTGAATCAACTTCATATTTCAAAGTTACCTCAGGACTTTGATTAGAACAATGATATGTGCTTGTAACTTTTTTAAATGGCTGGAGCATACATAAGAGAGAAGTTTGTCTGATGACTTCTCTGTTCCCTCAGTCTGGCCACAGCTCAGGAACAGGTTGCAGATACAAGAAAAAGCACTTGATGCCCCCCTTTACCTCCCGCTCACCAAATACTTTTAGTGGCCAGAGAATCAGTGGTTAGCAGAGACTCCCGTGTGTCATCAGATATCCATGCAAAGAGCTGGAGGTCTGAATGTCTCAATGTGAATGGATGCAGGATGAAGGATTTCAGGCTGTGACCAAACAAAGAAAAAACAAATTAATAACAATAATAATTATTCAGACTGCCATAATATAGTTACATCTCATTTGTAAACACTTCTGATTTCAGTTCATATTTATGATAGGCCCACACAACATTAGTATGCTCTTAATTAAAATGAAGAGATGCAATATATTTTTAGTGTGAAATTAAAAGGGAGAAATAGATATTGGATGAGAATACACATTTGCATTAGAGCTGCAATAGTTTAATCAGTAAGTCAATAAGAAATAAATCAGTCACTATTTAAAGACAAAAATATTTCCAGCTTTCTAAATGTTGTCATAGATAACTGCTAATTGAACACATTTGGATATTTGATTGATGCTTGCTTAAGTCACCCAATGCAAATATCACCTTGAGTACCTTAGGAAATTATAACAGATGTTATTTTCCCAATTTCTGGAATTTTCAAAGATAAAACAATTCATTGATAAAACAACAGGCATATAAATTAATCATTAGTCTTTCATCATAAAATTAAACACTGCCACAAAATTTACTTTGGTCTGACAAATACATGATTTTATTTTTGTTTATTTTCAATATCTTTTTTCCTATTTCACCCCACCAAGTACAAATACTGCTGACTCTCTTTGGTTTCCCTTTTCTGTTTTTTGTGCTGTACTGAGGAGATTCGGCACAAAACAACAGTCCACTCAAATTAAACATTCACAATAACGCACATATAACAGATTATATATTCAAAAATCTGGTTAGACTTCATATCAATTGAGAATTATGAAGCTTTTTAAGTTTTGGGATCTCTTTGGCATATTGGTGATGACGCATCTCCAATGTCCAATCCAGGCCTCAGCAGACTAATCACCCTAAACTAGAAAATCCTGACGCACCTGAGATGAAAAAAGGTTCTCAATTCATCCACGATTCTCCTTCAGATTTTCTGTTCTAAAAAAAAAAAAGGAAAAAAGAAAATCAATGCAATGTAAAACCTTGTGTTTGCTTGATCAGTTTATGGTTTGGATGGGGGGGGGGGGTCCACCTTAGCAAGTCTGAATGTCGTAGTGACTTAAAATCACGTAAATGCCATCAATAATTGATTCTCTTTTTTTGCTGGAACAAACAATTTCCCATTCCAACTGTGACGAATGGGCAATGCAAGGACACAAACACTGACTAATAATACAATACGATAACAGTCATTAATAACTTTGTTTTCATGACTACAGTAACAAAAATAAATACATCTCTTTCACATGATTCTCCTCAGATTTCCATAAGTAACGATTCAACAAAAGGTTAGGAAAAAAATAGTCAAAATAAGCAAACATACTGGTGATGTATGATGTATTCTTATCTCAAATGTACAGTGTTTACTAATTAGTGTTTATTGGCTTCAGAATGTCTAAAAAAAAAATAAAGAAATGCAACTTAAATCAATAAATTATATGCTGGATATGAGCCTTGTGTATCCGTAGTAAAATCAACAATATTCAATGATCTTACGGTAATACAATAAAAATATATTTATGTGTGTTTGCTGAACTGAGTGAACACCCTGAGACGTTGATGTCTAATATAGCCTAGTATGTGATGATTAGTCCACCCCTTCGGGTTATTAATCAAACTGTTCCTCTACCTAATGGTGCACGTAAACAAATTTTTGTGCACAAAAGAAAAACATATGTCTGATAACTTCTGTTGGAAATGTAAAAATGATGTGAGGACATTCTTACACTGTCTGAGGGAAAAGTTACAAAAGTTTTGAGTGATTGGTCTGGCTCACAGGTGCCTTTAACCCCTGAGCTGTGTTTATTAGGAGAAAGATCCCAAATATCTAAGGTTCCCAAGCGAGTCTTGAATATCCATATGATTGGGCTGGTGACAGCATCCAGGATTATCCTGAGACACTGGAAAACCACAGTGCGTCCTGAACTTAAAGACTGGACGACAGAGACTGCATCTTATGAGTCTATGCTACATAAACTGAAACCCAATACGGAGGACAGAGACACTGACTGGGATAGCTTTTGGTGCTAACTCAAAATACTGGAAAACTCCCAAAAAGAAAAGACTGAATCTAAACAATTTTGTCTGGATATATATTTATTTTCCGCTGATTGCAGGAAACTGTTTAAGCATGTTTGAAAACATCTGTCCCTGTAACATGTATCTGTAAAAAAGGGGTAGGGGTGGGGTGCACCAGCCAACTTTTTTTGTTTTTTGTTTAGCATTAGTTCATCATTTTATGAAAAATCTTGAAATCAATAAAAATCTAAATGGCAAAAAAAGCGATAAATTTTCATTCAGGTCTTGTTAATATTATCAACAGTTATGCCTCTCTCCTCCGCTAAAGCTAAAATGCTCCCCAGCGGATGGTCGGTGGGTCAGTGAAGGCTGAGGGCTATCAAAGCAGTGTATTAAAAGGAGCTCTTTGAAGCTTGTAAACCACGGTGCCCAGCAGGTCCACAACAGATAGGCTCCTCTGATTGGTCAGGTGTGTGTGTGTTTTTTGCTCAATCGATCCACAAAGCTGACATTCTAGAGCATCAAAGCTTTCAGTGCACTAATCTGACTCCTCCTATGAGGGCAAGGGTTGTTTTTATTATTTTTTCATTTTTGTCTATAAGATGCTTATACCTTAGAGGGGTTCTTGCATGCTTATGATATAAAAGTGGGTAAAGCGTGTGTTTTTATGATTTGATATGAAATCAAGCTCAGGTTGTATTTCCCAACCAATAAATAATGCAAAACTATAAAGAAGGATTGAAAAGCAGAGAATCACAGGAACTATCCACTGGACATACCATTGGCAGCAGAGGAGCGACACCGCAGAGATTTACACACGGCTGCTCCTCAAAGTCAGTTTCCCCCCACAACGTCTCTGGAGACCTGTGCCACATACACACTCATGAAAGGTGTGAAAATCTGATTTCCCAAAAAGGATCGGTAATTCTCTGTGAGGGTGGAAGCCGCAATCAATAAATCATTGCTAAGCAGATTGTAAAGAAAAAAAATAATAATTCCCCCTTGGTATCAGTGCATTAGGATTCTCCTGAGGATGGATGAGGCAAGACAGAGCTGTGAGACAATCTCAATAAAGAAGAGGCAAATCATACCTTTGGCATTCATCTGGACTATGTGGCTGTCAGCAGCGTGAAGGAGGACCAGAGAAGCCGACTAATATCTGAAGGGTTCTTTCAACACCAAGCTCTGGAATTCCTGCAAGTATACAAAACAAATAGTATTAAGTGTTAATACAACATGCATTAAAAACTATTTAAGATTATTCTGTTTTTTCCCATTTCTGTTTGTCTTTTCAGAGAATGTAAAGGTTTTACTGTTTTTTGGGAAGCATTGGCGACCATTGAAGAAAAATATCTTCATTGATGGCGGATAGAAACTACATTTAATAAAGAAGTGAACAGTATCCTTTCTATTTCCTACTCTTTTTCATAGTAAAAGTATTATACACATTTCACACCAGATCATACAGTCAGCCTATATATCTAACTACTGATTAAATAATATTAAAGTGGTCATCATAGGATTTCCTAATCATGTTTATGCTAATGCACAAATAAAAAACAATTTGTGTATTGCCCTGCTTTAAAATAAGTGGAGGAAGTAATTACAGCTTTGGCTTTGCAGAAATAAAAACACTTCAACTGTAGGCAAGGCAAAGCAAGTTTATTTGTAAAGCACATTTCATGTACAAGACAATTCAAGGGGCTTTACATAAAACAGAAACATTACAGCGGGGGTGCAGAAGAAGAATTAAAAAGTACATTCAAAAACTTTTAAAAGAATTTAAATAAAAACAGAAACAAAAACCCTCAAAGAAGATAGGACAAAATGCAAGAAATGATAAATTATTAATTATTAGCTGTTTTGATAAAAGGCGACATAGAAAAGTTTTTAACCCTGATTTAAAACTGCTGAGAGTTTCAGCAGACCTGCAGGTTTCTGGGAGTTT
>JBBBVU010000019.1:9056887-9068084 GCA_037177055.1 Atherinosoma microstoma
CAGTTATTTGAATTACTATTAAGAATTTTGTCTTTTCTTTAATGGAAGGGTATGAATAATTTTGTGCACGACTGTGTGTGTGTGTGTGTGTGTGTGTGTGTATATATATTATTATGTACACGGTCCTACGAGTGCAGCAATCCAGCAAGTTTTCTATGTATTCATGCTTTAACACACCTGAATCAAATTAAATGGATCTAACAGCCTATCAAGTTCTGCACAATGACTCATTCATTTGAGTCAGGTATGTTGGAGTAGGGATATTTGAAAAACATGCTCAATTGCAGCTCTCATAGGACTGGAGTAAGTAACCCTGCTCTAAAGTTATGTGGTTTAAAATAGGAGTTTATACTAATAAGCTGACTTTTGTAGCCACCCCGAGGTGGCCAGTGGAGGAACTGCAGTTTTTTCTGGCATTTGCAGGTTGGCTTTATTTTTCAGGTCAGGCTTTGCCACTTCAGTAAGATGGATTCCCTCATCAGCTTGTATGTCTAATATGAAACCCGCTGCCTCACATCATAACAACCTACCGTCCCCTCAAGGTCTGAATGCTGTTTCAAGGCTGTTGTTTCAAGCATGGAATCGAAAGTAACCTAAAAGTATTATAATTGGTTAAACAAATTTAAATTGTATCTCATTTGAAATTTGAAAAAGTAGACCTTTTGTGAGCTGTCTCTATCTCTTCCTGTTTAGATATGTAGGCCTAATGCAAGTGAGAATATTTTATGCCATTATGTTTTATGTGTTGTTTTTAAACCTAAACATTTTTTCCTATAAGTCTTAGGTGAGCTTATATAGTTATTTGTCTCATTTGTCTTTGTGTTGGCCCTACCAAATGCCCTACCTGCCCTAGCAGCTAGGATAGCGCCCCCCAACCCCTCCTGCAACCCTGAATTGGATTAAGTGGGTATAGAGGATGGATGGATGGAAAATAAGTCTTCCTATTATTGCCCCAAGGAATCGAAAAAATCTCAAGAAACAATTTTCTTTTGCTTTTTTCCTCTGTGTGGACATTAAAGGGTAACAAAATAACTCTTGTGTTTTACTTGTGCAACACAAAAAGCACCAAGAACAGTACCTTTAGATTGCACGGGGAAGCAATAAGAGACATTCTGGGATTTCACAGAGCGCACTGAAGGAAGCTTTCAGCCAAGTAATGCATTTGCCAAATTTATAATTAGAAAAAAGAATTTTAATAACTGATTCAGTCCCATGATTTTGCTTCATCCTTATATTTCACCTCACATTCTCTGTAAGGAATCAACCCCGACTAATATTTTGATTTGCAAGTCAAAACTTGGTAATCAGGGCTGACTTGCTCGGCACAAAGGAGCCGTTTTAGGTTACATATATTACAGTACCTGCACTGGTACCTTTAACTTTAGCTTTCCTGCTGAGCCTGCTTATTGCCAGTTATTGGTCATTGCATGATAGAAACATGGAAGTTGACGCCACTGTGGTCTGGCTCTTGGATTTGTGGCATAGTTTCCAGAGGGTGATGGGTAGGGTTCGGTGAAAAGAAGATAATTATGGCGAATAAGTGAAACAATTGCTGCAGGACGTGCAAATGTACAATACAAGGAGGTATTGTCTACACTTTAGGATGCTTTTTTTAAATTTATTTATTCAAAAACATCACCAGTGATGGTATCCCTAACATTCTCGGTATAATTGCAATCTCTTTGCATTGACAGACATGTATGGGGTCATGCAGCCATTACGAAATCACATTCTTTTTGTTATTTCTTTACCTGGCATTTTACTTAGTTAGGTTAAAATGTCAGCCAGCAACATTTGGCCAGTCACAATGATATTCCCCTCCCCTCCTCTAAAAAATAAAAAAAATAAAAATGCTGTTATATTCTGTCTCTGCAGAGTTCAGTGAAGATCAACCAGATCAGTCTGGATGAAAGTGGAGAGCATGTGGGCATCTGCTCCGAGGATGGGAAGGTGAGATCTGTCTACTCATCACCGCTGGTTACTGATCCTTGGACCTGCAGCTAAGAATTGCCAATCGGTGTTTTCCATCTTTCATAATTCATATAAACTCATCTTATCGGCCTCAAACTTTATGCTAATGATTTGGAAGTTGAGGTGTTTGCGAGATAATTTTTTAGAAGGAACTTCTTCCACGATCAGAGCATTAACCTGAAGTTTTATCTTCACCATATCTACACAAAAACCTTTACCTCTTTTTTTTTCATGATGTTGGAATTTCTAAAAAGCTCGTAAAAATTTTGAAGAGTAGGGGAAAGGATTGCACTCGCATCTGTTGAGCTGTCAGTCAGCCATCAGCCGCTCTATGGATACCCTCTCCATGTTCTTGCTGTTATCTTGTCTCTTCTCATCATTACCACCATCCTTCATGGATTTTGCAGTCAAGATATGCTTTCTGATATCGCCCTCCCCCTACTTCCAGCATTCCGGTGGTAAAAACAAGATCTTGTCGCACAAAAAGTGGAGCAGACAATTAAAATCAATGTTACAGCAATTGTTTGCCCCCACCAATTCAGTCTGCTGTTAATCCTTTGAAATCTAACTTAATCCTTCATCACTGATGCGGTTCAAGAAAAGAGATAGCATCTTGAAAACATTTCTCTTTTTTGGGGCCTTCAGATAAAGGAAAAATGGGTGTCATGTCCTGTAATGGCACATTGCAATTTACTGTATCAAAACTGAAGCTGTGGTCAAGTCCAAGATTAGGACTTTTGTTCTAAACCCTGCAGGCTTCAAAGAATCAACTTGTCCACTAATTGGTAGCCCAGCGGAGAAGTAGGGCCAATCAAAGTCTTTACTGACCACACATCCCCCCGCCGGCCTCAGACAGTTGCAGAGGCAGCAATTAAAGGAGAAATTTTCAGTTATTCACCTTTGCTTGGTGTTCTGCTGCTTCATCTGTTTCAGGTTCAAGTATTTGGCCTCTATACAAGAGAGGGCTTCCATGATAACTTTGACTGTCCCATAAAGGCAAGTTTTTTCCCCTGCAAACTTAGTATTTTATCACGTATGTATTGTGGTTTAACTAAACATTTATTTCACCCTTCTAAATAAAATCCTTTTTGCAGGTGGTCGCATTGCATCCTCAGTTCAGCAGATCAAACTACAAACAGTTTGTCACTGGGGGCAACAAGGTAGGCGAGAACAATACTTTATCCCGGTGCAGTCATTACAAGCAGTTTTTGGTATTTATAGTAATGTCCTGCGGCAATAATTCATTCCGATTGTGTCCGGGTGAAACCGATTCCTGAGAAAACCGAGTCACTTTGGCTTGGATGAAGGCGAAGCCAAGTCCTTTGTCTGGTGTGAAAGCCTCTTACTTTTCTGTCTCTTTGCTGGAGTGCCCTCGGCAGAGCTGCCCATTTTCACAAAGTGCTTTTCTCTCAACGGTGTTTCAAAGGCAGAGCTTTACAAGTGCAGCAAATAGACGTCATTATAAAGAGGGTACATAGTCTTAGGATTTCAGCCACATACAGTGATCTTTTTGGGAGGCATGTATAAGGTGAAAAGACTTTAGACCTTAGATTTTGTCTTATTTCTCCCTCAGAAATAACACCAGCGGCCAATTTAACAAACCAGCTTTGATAGTATAATCTGTGCTGATGTGATGTCACTGCACAAGCATCTATAAATAAGGTATACTGACATTTATAAAGTGCTGTGAGGAAAAACTTTCTCGATGAAACTCCATTATTAGTGTTACTTTGCCATTTTCTTTCAATTGGCGCTGATTCCTCTCAGTTCCATGTTGTGAAGGCCTCCACAAGGTGCCTGTGATGAAAATCAATAAGCCTCAACGGGAGCCACATCCTGTCAAAGGAAATTCAATTTTGTCTCCCCAGTTCTTTTGTCATATCATCTCTTTGTAGAGCAAACTGTTTATTAACATAGCCCAACTGCTGAATTAAATAGCCTTCTCCAGGCCTCCTTGATAATATTATGCACTTTTAGGGGGATTTTTGTACAACTTTATACAGTAGGGAGGGACAGTATCAATGCCGGGAATGTGGAAGAAAAGCTGCAATAGATGAAGTCATAGTGGTTAAAAGCACAAGCCACATGCAGCCTCCACACCACACTTCTGTAAGAAGACGATTCAGTGAAAACATGGCCTGAAAACGTAATGAACACTATTTTAAAAATACTTTTTTTTTTTTTTAACCTCAATTTTTGCAATAAATGGTGTGCAGCCTAAAGAAGCAGTAGCCATCATGATGAGAGATGTGAAATCATGCCTTTAACACTTCCTTTATGGCTTCCATATCATCTCCTACTTGCAAATTTTTGTTGGCCATGTGTATCTTTAAAATGACTTCTTCTTCCACCAGTGAATGTGAGGCTAATATGAAGCTTTTCTTGCTCTGGTGGAGTCAAATGAGCAATTTATCTTAATTTTCTTTGAGCCAGAATGCTCTGAAGTGGAATTAAGTCTGCACATGAGGAGAAAACGCAGGTTTTACTTCATTATTTGCAGTTTAACTTAAATTGTACATTATAAGGCTTCTGCAGCTACTTATCAGACTCAGCGGCCGACTGCTGCATTGGAGCAATAAGCTGTTCATCTACTGCCCTCTGTAGGTCAGACTGCACTACTGCACGCATGCTGTCTGGCTGTCTGCTCCGAGTGTCTAATGCCATCCTGGTTTCTTCCCTCAAGCTGCTTCTGTATGAAAGAAACTGGATGAATCGCTGGAAGACTTTGGTTCTACATGAAGGCGAGGGCACAATCACTAATGTCCAGTGGAGAGCTAATCTGATAGCATGGGCTAACAACTTGGTGAGTGACTGCTTCCTAAGTGAAGTTGCACTGTATGGCCAATGCTATCTGTTAGAATTCTTATGTTTGATCCTTTGTTTCTTTTAGGGAGTAAAAATCTATGACATCAGCACAAAGCAGCGGATCACCAATGTGTTGAGGGACAACGTCAGTATGAGGCCTGACATGTATCCATGCAGTCTGTGTTGGAAAGACAACTCCACTCTCATTGTTGGCTGGGGTACATCTATCAAGGTTTGTTTCTTGATCATTTCATCAGTTATTAAAGGCACCAGGTGTTGAAGTTCATCTTGAAGTTGAAGTGTCATCTTGCTATTTTTCCTCAGATTTGTGTTGTGAAAGAGCGAAATCCCACTGAAATGAGAGATCTACCCAGCCGCTATGTGGAAATAGGTACAAAACACTCCATTCATGTAAATTAGTCATTTTATCCTCTAAATATTTCAAGATTTGTCTACTGAATATTTTTCCACATTCAAATCAAATCAAATTTTATTTATAATGCACTTTTCATACATTAGTATCACAAACTCCTGTACGTAATAAAATGCATATAAAAACGATAATGTTTGCAAATTGTCCCCCCCTTAACATAAACTGAATATTATCTGGCTTGACACTACCGTGAGGAGATGATATCTTGGGAACCCATCCACACCAGGAGCCACCCATGACCACAGAGGTCGCCAGGCCAGGGTCCACACCACAGCCAAAAGGGCTGCAGAGCAAGACCCTCTGCCATCCAGACAAGAGCCATCCCCATGGCAACATTTCTGCAGACCTAGCAGGCAAAGCTCCCAGTGTGGAGGATCCCCATGAGGAAAACACTGGAGTTAAAAATGATAAAAGTAGAAAATCAAATAAACCAAAAGAAACCCCCAAAAAACAACAAGAGCAACAAGTATACAAATTTAAATAAAGGAGCTCAAACAACAATGTACCTTGGTAAACAAAGCCATAAAAAACTGAATAAAAAGTTATAAAACCAGGCGGTTTTTAAATAATTAAGTACAAGTAAAATAAATTAAATATAAATGATAATAAAATAGAGTTTAAAAACCAACAGTCTCTGCGGCAGGCTGTTCCACAGTTGAGGGCCGTAGTGATGGAAAGAGGCCTCATCGTAGGTTTTAGTCATGACTTTAGGAACTACTGAAAGGTCTGTTCCAGCGGACCTCAGGGTCCATGATGGCTCATAATTTAAAAGGTCAGAAAAGCAAGAAGACCCAAGACCATTAAGACATTTATTAACCACTAAAAGCAACCCTGAAACATACGGGGAGCCAATGCAGCGATTTTAACACGGTTACATTCATTGTCCCATCTGTTGTTGCATCTTTTGGATATGTGTCCAAATGTGACAAAAGTACAGGGATTTATGACATTATGAAACAATATAACAATAAATACTTTGGTAAGTGACATTAATGCCAGAACAGGACATCGTTACTCTACAGGGCTGTCAAGCATATTGTCAGAAACACATTTACATTCAGATCCTTTTATCCAAAGAGACTTACAAGTGAAGAACGGCATTTAATATTCAGTGCAAAAAGGAACCCAGTAAGGAAGTGTTTAATTTATTTCAATTAGTTTCTGTGACAGTGCCTAAAATTAGAGGTGTAAGAAGAGGAAGTGAAAATGGTCTCAAGAGAGACACATCCATGCCCCGTTAGCATTTCCCAGAACCACAAAGTTAGACCAGCCTGGATTTGAACTGACTTAAGCATAGGAAATGGCATTATCAGGCCCCATTCCTTCAAGCTTGTATGACTAAGTTCAGGTATTTGGGTGCAGACCTTGCTATGAGTGTAAACAGCATTGTTACTTGTATTTGGTTCAGGCAGCCATGAGTAGTCAGTGGAAGGTAGCCAGTTTGTCTTGTTTGGTGGATCAAACAACAAAATTGCTGGACCATCTTTTAGGGTTTAGCTATGCATCCTGGGAGTCCTGTATGAATGGCTTTAGTCTGGGTGAGAGATAATCATGTCCTGTACCAGTAGCTGGGATCACAAACTGAATCCGTGCTGTTTGTTTTTTTACTTTTGTAAAGTGCAAAGTTGGGTGACGTACAGACAGATGCAATGTGGTCATTGAAGAATAGCTGATCATCAGTCATCATATGCAGGTTTCTTGTAAATTTTTCGGGGGGAATGTTTGAAGATTAAGTTTTGTTTTTTTTGTTTTCTTTTCAGTTGGTTGTGATGACAAATAGCTCAGTCATTAGACATGTTTAGTTGTGTTCTTTCATCCTTTGGATATATCAGAGATACTGTATGTCATTTATGTTGAAGGCATGTACAGTTTTACAAGAAAGGGTCCCTGTAGCAAGCCTTTGTCCACGACTCTGTAGAGGAAATGGTGTATATTATGAATGTATGACTTTGCAACATCAGAACACAATCTATCTGATATCATAGTATTGGTGTTCATTGCAGCCACTTTGTAATATACCAGCTTTCCAACTCTAAAAAGTCTTCTTACAGGCTTTAGGAGGAGAAGGGAGGTTATAAAAATAATGACAAGGACTCTTGCAGGGTGCAAGTTACATAAAAGCCTCAATGTCTTGAGATTATTAACATCTAGTGGCATGTATTGCAACTAACCAAGTACCCCCCCCTCACCTTCTACCAAACCACATCAGTCTTTGAAGATAAGAAACAAACACATGCACCAAAAACCAGCTCTATATCCAGCATTTGGTTTGTTTCGTTGTGAGTTACTGTTTTAACGCTGTGATGCAGCGTGGAAGAGATGTCTTTAGATATAAATTTCATTTTCTAAGGTAATTAAAACCCAATGTTTAATTTCCATGTGATGGTCCACTAATAGAAGCATATTTATAGTCAATATAATATATTTCTGTGGCTAGATGTCCCTAAACGAGAACTTTAACCACATGTTTTAAGAAGAGCCAATGCAATTGTATATATGATGATGGTATTATGGGGACATGAAGTGGCATTAAAGCCTTTATTCATGTTAGACAGTCTTTTAGAAAACCTGAAAGGCTAATGTCTTTTATGTGGGTGGCTTTTTTATGCAAGTAGGAGGACTTCAGAGTTATACATCCATAAGTCCCCACCAAAGGGAGTTGTTCTGTCCCACAGAAGACACTGCTTCAGAACTGCCTGAAAAAACACATTTGTTGTCCAGGCTTTTCATCCCTCCCTTTTTACTGATGAGCTGACCAATTAAAGCAGACTGGGCCTTTGAGAAAGGGGATTTAAAGAAAGAGAAATGATTTATCAGACCAGCTGCTTATACTCAGAATAATTTTGTCTATTTCTTTGTTCATTTAAAATATCTAAATATATTTAGATTTATCCAAAGTTAAATTATGAACTTATAAATGACATGAGAATTTAGATGATTGGTTATATAAATACCATTACTATGGTGTCAGGTTGTGTTGGTCTCTGTCTAAAATTATGTAAAGAATCCAGAGAATAATTCTGATTTGCTTTCAGACATATTTTACTGAGGAGAGAAATAATAAGTTCATAATGACTTAGTTTGCTGTTGTAAAAGCTAAATCAAGTTTTACACACCCCACCTCTGTCATCTCCATATCCCCCACTCACATTCTTTAACATCTAACATATTCTGATTCTTTCAGTGTCTGCATTTGAGACGGAGTTTTTCATCTGTGGTCTGGCACCGCTGGCAGATCAGCTGGTCACCTTGTACTTTGTGAAGGAGAACTCTGATCAGATGGTATCCATGTGGCTTTTAATCATGTGTATTAAAAGGACATATAGTTACAGAATTGTATACCGTTACTCATCATGCGTGTGTTCAGGATGAGGAGTTTCGCGCACGACCTCGCCTGGACATCATCCAGCCTCTCCCCGAGACCTGCGAGGAGATCTCTTCAGACGCTCTGACTGTACGCAACTTCCAGGACAATGAGTGTAGAGACTACCGCCTCGGTGAGAACATAAAAAAACGCCCACGCAGAAATGTCACGCTGTCTTTTACTGCGCTCTGATTTCATTATGCATCCACTCAAATGTCAGCTGTAATGCGCTGGACGCGGAGCCATAAATGTATTTTCATTAACAGAGCATTCAGAGGGAGAGTCGCTCTTCTACATCATCAGTCCCAAAGACATCGTTGTGGCCAAGGAGCGAGACCAGGATGACCATATCGATTGGCTGCTTGAAAAGAAGAAATATGAGGTTTGTGTTGTTGAACTTTCATGAATGTTGCTAAAGGTTACAGTCTGCAATGACGGAGTTTAATTTAGTGTCCTGTAACTTTAACAGGAAGCCCTGATGGCTGCAGAGATCAGCTTCAAAAACATTAAGAGACACGACGTTCAGAAAATTGGAATGGCTTATATCAATCATTTGGTGGAGAAGGGAGACTATGACAGTGCTGCAAGGTGAGTCTTACATGTGCTGCAGGTGTACGGGATATATAAAGTAGATATTTCTCTGAAGTACAGAAGCTCCGTTCTTTATTCAGATTGTGAATTCATTATATTAAATCAGAAGGAAATTATTTTAAGAGACCATTTGTATTGATGAGATTTTCTTATTCAAGTGTGTTTTCTGTTACAAAATTAAGCTTAAACACTTTTTATGGATGCTTTTTTGCTTTGTCATGCTATGTGGTGCTTGAAAGTTGGTATACCTTTTCAAATTTTCCATATCCCTCTTGAAATTTGACCTAAGCCCTAAATAAAAAAATCACATCCAATTGAACAAACCTATCAAATCTATGCTGTTTGATCATTGTTGACAAAAATTAAACAGTAATTAAACTCTTAGTGGAATAAGTATGGGATCCATGATGATTAACAGCTAATTGAACAGATGTTTTCTGTTTAATGGATGACAGCTTAGTGTTATTGGATGTTTGATATTGTCGAAATAAGTGAGTTTTATCAAAATCAAATCTTCATAATACTTTGTGGAAATGTTTATTAAAAGAGATTTCTGAGGGCCTTAGAAAAAAGAGCTAGTGAGACATAGATCACTCAAAGAGAGAGGTGTGCATTTGTCTATGAGGTCACAGGACCTAAAGTGAGCAGTTCATGTAAGAAAAACCAACCAGCATCCCAGAGTTGCAATTGTTGCATTGATTAATGAAACAGAATTCTCCAATGCCAATGTTAAAAACTGATCAACATTACTTGACCTGTTACTGCAGCTCAAGTGGGTCGCACATGATCCTCAAAGCAAAGGTTAACACACTTTTTGCCACTTTCATGTAGGATTACATGTCATCCTTTTACCTTTGTTATTTTATGTCCTTTAAAACTCTGTTTGAAATCATGCAGAAAGATAGAAAACTCTAAAGCTACTGCATGATGTTGGGACTGGAGGGCTGGTGCTGATGTGACTAACAGCAACAAACATGTCCACTGCTCCCAAAAATCAAAAAGCAGAATCTTATGTTTGTTCTTTGTATTATTTAAGTTTTTTTCACTTTTTTTTTTCACTCCAGGAAGTGTCAAAAGGTTCTTGGGAAAAACATGGAGCTGTGGGAAAATGAAGTATACAGGTTCAAGACAATTGGACAGCTGAAGGTCGGCCTGGATTTCATGAAAACTCATTTCTATTAACATTGGCATTATCAAAGTATTTATGATGATGAATGCAATGAAATCTGGCACATTTTCCCTGGCAAGTTGTCCTTTGTTCGGTATCAGTCTTTATATTTCACCACCTCTCTGCAATTTCAGGCCATCAGTCAGTATTTGCCAAGAGGAGATCTGCGACTCAGACCAGCCATCTATGAAATGATCTTGCATGAATTTCTAAAAACTGATTATGAGGTACTTTTTCTTCTGAGTCTGTACTTGCTTTGACGAACCCAGCAACGCAATAATCCATCAGCTGATGATTGTCCGCCCCTCTTCCTTTCCTTCCCCTAAGGGTTTTGCCACACTGATCAGGGAATGGCCAGGAGAGCTTTACAATAACATGGCCATTGTTCAGGCAGTCACCGATCACCTAAAGAGGGATCCCACCAACAGCACCCTCCTCACAACCCTGGCTGAGCTGTGAGTATATGTGATGCGTTACATTTTTGACATTTTGTGAATCAAGTTATGGAATAACCTGCCTGTCTTTCGATGCTGTCTCAGGTACACATATGACCAGCGGTACGACAGAGCTTTAGAAATCTACCTGAGACTGAGGCACAAAGACGTTTACCAGCTGATCCACAAACACAACCTTTTCTCCTCCATAGAGGACAAGATCGTCCTCCTCATGGACTTTGACAAAGAGGTAATTCACTGAAGGCACGTTCATCTGGATCACAGTCAGCACACTTAGTTGCTGTTTTGTCCATTTAAGTGATATAATGTATGCTTTTTATGTCAATAGAAAGCTGTTGACATGCTTCTGGATAGTGAAGATAAGATATCTGTAAGTCCACTTGACTTTCCTCAATCTTTTCACCCTTGTT
>JBBBVU010000019.1:9068184-9083521 GCA_037177055.1 Atherinosoma microstoma
ATATATATATATAATCACGCACCCCACTGATGCCTTGTTTTTCACTCTTCTAACAGATAGACAGAGTAGTTGAAGAACTAGCAGACAGGCCCAAGCTGCTGCATGTGGTAAGATGAGTTTGCATCTGAATTTCACAGTTTTAAACTCCCATAAGAACTCTGATAATCATTTTTCTCCTCCTCAGTATCTCCATAAACTGTTCAAGCGGGATCATCACAAAGGCCAAAAGTACCACGAGAGGCAGATCGGCCTCTACGCTGAATATGACCGTCCAAACCTCTTGCCTTTCCTGAGGGATAGCACACACTGTCCTCTAGAAAAGGTACGCGGGATCTTGGCGTGTCTTTTAAGAATCAGTAACATTTATGAGATATTTATCCTTTTCTCTTACTTTCTCTTTGTGGTTTATACTCAGGCTCTTGAGATTTGCCAGCAGAGGAACTTTGTGGAGGAAACCGTCTTCCTTCTCAGTAAGTTTTTGGTAAGAACCATGTCCATTATTAGAAAAGAGTGAAAACTTAGCCAGCTTGTTGCTCCCAGGCAGGATGGGGAACTGCAGAAAAGCCCTGCAGATGATCATGGAGGAGCTTGAGGACGTGGACAAAGCCATAGAGTTTGCTAAAGAGCAGGATGATGTAGAGCTGTGGGAGGACCTCATTTCTTACTCCATCGACAAGCCACGTATGATTCTTTTATCTCATGCTAACTCACTTCGACCAAACCTCCGTGTTGTTGTAAAACTATGTATTCATGACTGCCATTTTTGCTTTCCTACCGATTCAAGCGTTCATCACTGGCCTCCTCAATAATATCGGCACTCACGTTGATCCCATTCTGCTCATCCATCGCATAAAGGAGGGCATGGAGATCCCCAACCTCAGAGATTCACTAGTAAAAATCCTTCATGACTACAACCTACAGGTTAGTGTTTCTTTGTTTTTTTTCTTAGAGTAAAGGTTTTTCCATTTGATATTTTAAAATTGCAAAAATAATTTAAATGTAACAATTGATCCAACTAATAATAGTGAGCATAAGCCAGTCAGCTCGCCCAATACTCCCAGTCAATGTTATTTGATATTATTTTTCAGCAGTTCGGGTTGCAATTTGTATTCAAATTTGTTTTGTATCTATCGTTTTTTTAATTGTCTCAAACATACTGTACATTTTGAGTGTCTGCAATATTGATTTGATTTATGTACTTTTTTTGGTCTTGCATTTACACAAATCTACTCAGATTGTGTTGACTGCAGCTTCAGAGCTGCTTTGACTCCATTCTCTAAAAGAATAAAATGTTTTATTTTAAATTTCCTTAAACATTTTAGTCACTTTTCATTGCAAACATAAATTATTGGTCCTTTCTTTGTTTATTTTTTAATCTTTTTTAATGCTTGATTTAGCTACTTTTCACTGGATTATACAGAAACTAAATAAATTTGCCCTCAAAATTAAATACAAAGTATTATACAGAGACATCAAATGAAATGTAGAGGCCTTTTAAAAAAGAAAATTTGGATTTTATTATTTGACATATCATAAATACACACTGTTTGAAACATGTTATATATTACAGTTTGGGAAAAATATGTATACAAGGAAATTATATGTTTATGTCTATACAATAAATAATGTGACTTTCACAGAACTATTAGCCATGTCTTGGGGGGAAAATACACAGAAAAAGTATGAAGGTAGATTTATCTATCCTGGTCATTTACCTGGTAAATGTTGCAATTTTCTGGTCTTATTTGAGCACTTAAAACACTCTTTACACTACAAGCCACGTCCACCCAGTTATACATCAATTATTAGATTATATCAACAGTGCTTTCTTATTTATCACTCTCACACACTGTAAAACATTAAGAGAAAACTGTTTATTTGTTGAATTATCTTTAGGATTTTGTATATTTTGTAGAATCCAATCAAGTGAAAGGCGAGTAAGAAAAAGCTTAGACATAATCCTAAACAGTGTTAAAAATATTGGTCAAACTTCAAGAACTCATAACTTTGAAAAAAGAATTTGAAGTAGAAATTTATGATTTTGTGAATTTCAGTGGATGTAATAGACATTATTGAATTATTTCTCCCAGGATGGCGTATGGCTAAAAGTGTAGCTTTATTTGGAGGAAGGTTACATTTTTTTTGCTCAAACAGCTAATTATTGTATTTGAGTTGTCACACATTTTTAGTACAGTTAAAGTAATTTACTTAATTGGAATTTAAATTTTTGTTTATGAACAATTTTTGGTTTTCTCATCTCTTAAAGATTCTGTTGAGAGAAGGATGCAAAAAGATCCTGGTGGCCGATTCCCTCTCTCTGCTCCAGAAGATGCATCGAACCCAGATGAGAGGAGTTAGGGTTGATGGTGTGTACATGTCTTTGTTTTTTTTACATTAATGCAAGAGCGGTGTACATGAAATATAACTATGCTTATACATGTCTTGGTTCTGTTCTTCTTTCAGAGGGGAACATTTGCGAGTCATGTCATGCTACAATATTACCCTCAGGTGGGCGGTTGATGTAGTTGCATCCAGCTGTTGTAACGTTATAGTTAAAAGTCCTTATTTGCCAACGTTTGCTTAACATATGTGTTCCAGATATGGCCAAACCCTTCAGCGTGGTGGTGTTCCACTGCAGACACATGTTTCACAAGGAATGTTTACCATCTCAAGGAACAGTAAGTCACATTCTTATAGTCTGTATCACAGCACCTAACACTATTATTGTTATTCTATCTGTGAATTCCAATCTTTACAAAAAACTTTTCTACTGTTTCCCTCTTCACCGTCTCAGATTCCTGGGGTGCAGTTTTGTAACATCTGCAGTGCGAAGAAGCGAGGGCCCGGAAGTGGAATCCTTGAGATGAAAAAGTAACACCTGTATGTGCCCACAATGTTATTACTAAAGCTTCTGCCTCCTTTTCTTCTCCCCTCCTCAGTGTTTTAATCAATGAAAATCACTTTCTCTCACTCCCTGAATTGTACACTTGCAGAAATGCTAAACATTTCTTATTGGACCATTGCTGTATATTTATATCTAACAACTGCAAAGTGCTGTGCTGTTCTGCCTGAAACTAATGTGATTTGGTGATGAAAAATAAAATCTCACACCAAAAAATAAAAAGCTGTCTGTGGTTTTTATCTGATTGTTATTCATGCCTCCTTATTGCAGTTTAGCTCAATCCCGGCAAGTTGATTAGGTCAAAATATATAAGAAGAATTGAGTAAAAGAATACGCTCTGAGCAACACAGCAGCACATAAATGACTTTGCTTTATGATATAAAATGTAGTAACTCAATACTTCATCCATTAAAAGGTTGGGAGAATATTTTTTTTTATCAAAGATTCCGTTAAATCATTTCAAGGAGAACAAAAAAAGAATGATTCCATCTGTACTGATTAAAATTTGCACATTTGCATCACAATAGATATGATCATGATTTTGTTTTTTAATGAGCTGCTAATTTTGGGATCTTTGGTCTTTCTCATTTGTACTTGTTGATACGAGTGAATATTAAAAATGTTTACCTAAAACAACATTTGTTTATATTGGAAACTGTTGGACCACATTCTGATCTTTCAGGTAATTCTATAAGTTGCGATAAATCGGAGGGGATGCCACTATCTCCCAATATATTGTGGGACAGTTTAACAGAAAAGTGTACTCTGGACTATCAACATACCGCAAATGTGCCGCACAGCTGCTAGCTTTTACAGAATAATCACAAAATGTGCAATTGGTGAGACTAATGAGGCACTGTTGTGGACCTCCGTATGGAGAGGAAAATCTAGTCATTCTGTCAGATTTTGGCAAAATGTATAAAGAAATAAGAGGAAGGTTTATAGAGTATAAGATCATACACAGGTACTGTATGGTATCTAATTGCTAATTGTTTACTCCATACACTTTATTTCCTGTTATATATCCCAAGGTCTGGAAGATTGGTTTTAGAGGAGGTATTGAAGTTAGAGTTGTATTTTTGGGGATGTAATCCTGTATAGCTTTAATTAAGCAGCACCTCAATTACATATTTAAATATAACATGTCGGAGCAAGTTTCACAGTGCTATGTTAATTAGTTTCTTTATCGTTTCAGAATTATTTAAGGACTAAGTTTTTTCTGTAGCAGAGTAAGGAAATGTAGTACTGGACAAAACATTTGAGATGCTCTAGATTGTTTTTTTTAGTTTTTTTTTAGACCTGCCACATCCACCTTTGTTCACTTTTTATTATTTTTCTAACACTGCACATCACGCTGAAGTATGCCAAGTTTATGATAAACAGTTCTTTGAAAATGTCCTTGTTGGAGAAATTTAATGTTTGTTAAACTGTAATTTCTTTGACATTTTTGCGAAAGAAACAAAAGAAAATGGAACAAATCTGCTTTTGCAACAGGCTGCTGGTAAAAAAAAAAAAAAAGGTCCGGTATATAGACTGGACAGAGAATGAGCAAAAAAGCAGCCGATGCCAAAACAAAAGCTTTGAAAGATTTTTAGAAAGCCTGAAGTACAAATCCTGAGGACAAGTTTAAAAAAAAAAAATGGCAAGAACATCTTGCTCCTCGGAAGCTAAATGAACATAAAGAGATCACAAAAGATCTTGAGGCATGCAGCAATGTGCACAATCTCCATTGTTCAAAGCAGTTTTCTCTAAATGAAAGACATAGAAACATGCCCCTTAAAAGCACTAATATTCAACTTCCTTTTGTTTTCTCATCTGCAGTTTAAGGTCTTTTACAGAGTAGTTGTTCATATATTATTTATTTTATTCGTGGACTAAAACTGCATAAAGAAAAGTTGGTAAAGGATTTTATCTTTTTTAAGATTTTTTTAATCTAATATATTATTAGTAAAGCAAAGCTTCACTGTGGAAGTAAAAACAACCTAAATGCACGAATCATGATTTTAGTGCGCCTCGAGCGCTGTTACGTCACGTCCGCCGTTTCCCTCCGGAAGTACAGTTAATTTTTATTCACAGGGAGAAAAAAACAGCTGTTGTTGAAAAAGAAAACATCAAAGTGAGTTTCACTGACGCATGGCGCGGCTTTGCCTTTCGACTGATGTTAGTATCGTAAGGTCAGCTTTGTGGAGTCTCTGCTCTGTGTGTCCGGCTGCTGTTTAGGCTGATTTAGGCAGCGAGTCTCGCTGCGCTCATTTGTTGCGAGTTGGCAGATGCTAGCGTTAGCTCCCATCACTGTGGACTTCCAGCTAGCGTGCTAGCGGCTCCCACCTAGCTGTTAGCTATCTCACCATTTCTGACTGTCTACTCAAGTCATAGTGATAACTACATTTGTCGACTGTTGGACAGTCACTTAGGTTACTTGTGTGGATAGTAAATAACTAAGTAAGTGCAGATTGTACATCGTGTGACTTGCTAGCCATCTAGTTTAACTCTGATTTATCTGTGTTTATGTCCACCGTTAGCCAGCCTTGTTGCATGCATAAAGCCAGATAACAGTGCACTTGGAAAAAGATTGTAGATCATGCTTAATTCATCCAAACTTTGTATTAACGATGCTTTTGAATACGAACGTGTAATATTTACGGTGGCATTTGATTTTACCACTCCACAAAAACAAACAACAAAAGCATAAGAGAATCTGTATGGGTAAGAAAAACTGTGGCTATAGGAATAAGTTGCATGTGTTTTATTCTCTGATTTTAATTAAACTTTTGTAAACTATTTATACAGAATGCCTGCCCCAAAGAGAGGATCATCTCCTCATGACTCACAGCCCAAGATAAGGAAGTTGGATGAGGATGGAGAAACTCTGCCATCCAAAGCTGCACCAGCGACTAATGCACTCAAAACAGGAAATATGCAAGAAAAATCAGCAGCCCCACGGACTAAGAAAAAACTGTGTTCTTCAGTGGAAGGAGGGAATAAACCCGCCAAGTCATCCAAACAGAGCTCCCCCTTGAAGGATTCCATCAAAGCAACTTCTGACCCACCTGTAAAAAAAGCCAAGCTCCTGAAAGCCACAAGTGCCTCTTCTGGAGAAGCTCACTCACAGAGCGCCAACTCCAGTGCTTCTTTGAAGCGGACAGCCTCCACTGAGTCTGACGATGATGCAAGTAGCGATGGTAGTAAAGTTGACTTCTTCAGAGAGAGGGACGATGAAGACAAGGCCCGTTGCATCAGAAAATATTCCAACAAAGTGAAAGCCAAACGCAAAGACGAGGAGTCACCTTATGATCCACAGGAAGCAAGCCAAGATTTGCCATCTACGCCCGTGGATCCTATACAGATGGACCACAATTATGGTCGATTTTCAGACTCGCCATGTCTTCAAAGCATGGGGGAGGGTGATGAGAAAAAAGAATCTGGAGAGCTTTTTACTGAAGGTGAGAGACAAGAAATTTCAGATAATGTAACACAAGTGGTGTCAACAGAAACCAGAATTGCTGAGCAGAGCATTACATTTAAGTCTGCACCTGAAGACGTGGATAGAATTCAAAGCCTAGTCAGCCAAAAGCTTATAGATAATGAAATACAAATATCTTCAAGAGAAATTGTGGATTCTTCAGAAATCCCTGTCAGATCTGAGACCGAGGAAAATGAACAGAAGAATAAAGCAGAATCCATCAAAAGCAAAAAGGATGCAGCTAATGAAACATTAGCATCATCAGAGGAAATGCTACATTCTGTCACTGGAGAAGTGAATTCAGGTGGTGAGGGTGAACAGCATATAGGTGAAAAGACAGATCCAGCCTGCAGATTAGAAATTGAGACTGACCTCAGCACACAGTTTATTTTAGAAGAAAATGAGCTGAATATAAACTGTAAAACAGAGGAGCTTGTGCATGATGTGCAGGGTGTAACTGAAGAAGCAGAAGCCCTTGCAGGCCATAGACATGGTAAGCTAGACAAGGCACATACAAATGAAACAGATTCTGCTGGGGAAAATCTAACAACAGGAGAGTCTGCTGGCAATTCCGAGACTCAAACAGACTTCAGTGTGACTTTCAAAGAGCAACTGAACTCTACAGACAGGGAAGACCAGGTGTCAGATGCAGTCAGCAGCTTGTGGGATGATGTGAACAAAACGGTTGGAAAGTCTCATGAAAAGCTTGAAAAATGTGACAAAGTAGAAGTTGGCATCCAGTCTACTCAGACTGCTGCTGGTCCGGGAGCTTCTGTTGAAGTACAGCTGAGTCATGGCTTTCTGACAGCTGACAGCTGTGCTGATACTGAACCTCATTGGAAGGCTGATCATGAGCAGAATCAAAGAGATGGTCTTTCTGAAAGTTTCATAGTTCCCGTTAGTGAAATTACACCTGCGATGGATGTACAAAGTCGAGAGAACCACCTGCTTAACGACGAAGTACCTGCTGAAGCTAAAGAAGATTCTACAAACATAGACACAGAAAAGGACGTGGCGTTTCAGAATGCTGCTGCAGCAAATAGCCTAATCAGAGTGGATACACAGGCTTCAAATCCAGACATTACAGTGGAAACGCGAAGCCGGGATGCTCACGAATCTACCACAAACCTAACTACAAATTTCCATGAGGGTTCCGTTGGAGAAAATTGTAAAATTATTGAAAGCAAAGAAACTGTGAGCTTTGACTGTGGTAGTGGAGCTGAAAACAAACTAAAAACACAGACTGTAGCAACATCAGAGATCTCTTTTCTGGGGCCTACAATAGAAGTACAAAAGCAGGAAATCCAGGAGGTCTGTGAATCAGTCCCAGATGTTTCTGGAGAAATTTGTGATCATGTTGCAATTGAGAAACATGAAAACATGGAGACCTGTGAACGTGCATATAATTCTGAGGGTCAAAGTGAAATGGAAATACAACCTGTCACAGCATTTGTGCTTTCTAAGCCAGCAGCTAAAGTGGAAGCACAAATACAGGAGAGCCCCGTCAGTCAACCCACCACGGAGATTTTGAACACAAGTCAAAAAGATCCAGAGAATGCGGATCGTAAGGACACTGAAAATGAAGAATGTGTCACTGCACCTGCCGAGAGTCAAAGAGAAGTGGATTTACAGGCTACAGCTTCATCAGGGGGAGTCTGTAACATGACACAGATAGTGGTTCAGATGAACCAGGTGGTTGGTGAACCTACTACATCCATACCTGATGCAAGGGAAAAAAATCTGGAAACTGAGCACTGTAAAAACAGTAATGATACTGAATGTGTTGCTGTTGCCAAAGGTCAAATAGAAGTGGATAAACAGACTGCAACCACATCAGAGGAGGCCTGTAACATGACACAGGAACCCAGTGAACCAGGCCCAGTGAGCCAGGTGGTCAAGGAACCTACCACAGACGTAACTGAAGTTGATAAAGATACGGGAACTGAAAACTGCAAGAGGAGCGAAGATGCTGAATGTGTTTCTATTACTGCTGTGAATCAAATGGAAGTTGATCTGGAGATTGCAGCCACATCAGAGGAGGTTTGTAACATCACACCAATAGTAGAAGTACACAGCCAGATGGTCAGTAATCCCGCAACAGACATATCAACTGGATTTAATGGAAACTTTAACTTGGAAAATCTAAAGACTTCTGAAAACAACAACGAGGTGAAATTAGAATTTGAGGCCAGAACACAGAGTGAGATGGAAGTGAGAATGCAGACATCAGTGATGGAAGTATCAGATCCAGCTCCTTTGGTTGAAGTTAACGAAAGTCAAACAGAAGTAACTGTGCAGACACAAGAGGAGAGTTCTGTCATAGTATCTGCTGTGGAAATCCAAAGTCAGAAAACCCGGGAGGACAGTGGACATGCAGCAGGCAACATATTGATAGAAATTCATGAAGACTTAATGATTGGAAATTCACAAAATGTGAAGATCGAAGACGAGATCAACTCTGCGCCCGTGACTGTACAAGAGAAAGAAATTAAAATGGAAATGCAGATCTCGTCAGCATCAGACCTTTGTAAAGCAGCCCCTCTAATGGAAATACAGAGTGAGAAAAGCCATAATGAAGAAGGTATACAGGCTGCAGCACCATCAGAGCCGGATTCTACCACACCCGCAGTGGATATACAAGACCAAAAGACCCAAAATATCGAAGAAAGTTCAGACACACCATCTGTGACAGAGAATCAAAACAAAATGGAAATGCAGCCTGAATCAAAACCGGAGATTTACGTTACTCCAACATCAGATGAAACACAGATCCGGACGTGCCCGGGAGTTACCGAGCCTGTAGGAAACATTAGTCAAAAAGTTGAGGGAATTTTAAAGACTCCCACTAAAGAGTTTAATGAAAACGGAGCAATCACGGTGTGCGCTGGTACTGCTGAGAGGCCTGATGAAATGGAAATGCAAACAGCAGAAGAGTTGGAGATTTCTCAGCCAGCAGCTAAACCCCAGACACAAAGCCAGAAAGTTCAGGAGGTCACTGCAGTCGCCACAAACGCTGAAGTTGAAAACGAGCACATCGGTACTGAAAGTAAACAAAATGTTGATGCTGAGATTCATGTTCAGACATCAGTTACGCCAGAAGAGATTTCTGATTCAAGATCTGGCATGGAAATTCAAAACCACGAAAGTCAGGATAAATGTGAATTTGATCAAAATGAAGAAAAGGCTGCTTTTGGACATGTCCCTCAAAGTCATGCCAAAATGGAAACTTCTGCACCAGAGGAGACTTGTCATCCGGCAGCGGTAACACAACAAAACCATGTGGCGGAGGAAATCAGTGAGCCTGAAATCCAGAAACCAATTTACATTGATAATTTGGAAAATAAAGAAAATGATAGACGGACCGAGCCTGGTGCTGAGGATGTTCGAGGGAATGGGGATGTTGTGAGTGGATCAATAGAAAGAGCAGATTCTGCATTAGGAGAGGAGATGGGAGGGCAAGTGATTAATGAGGCCGAGGTTGACAGATCTGTCAGTAATATTGAAGAAGAGGGAGCTGAAAGCAATGAAGTAGTCATTTTTGTTTGTGGCCAACCAGATGACACTGATATTGTTATTCAGGCATCAGAAGAGCAGATCAAGTCAGCAAATCAGCGAGAGATTGAGCTTCAGGAAAACCAGGTAGTGTATGAGCCTATTAGCAGTCCAGAGAGTGATGGCGGCAGGGAGGTTTGCGCTACAACAGAGCTGCATGAAGGAGTTTCCTTACTGGACATACAGAGCACTGAGCTCCAGCACATAGACGGTGACGCATCGCACTTTTATAATAATGACATGAAAGAAATTGTAGAGTCCAAGCTGGAGAGCGAAGAAATTTTAAGGGAAGAAGTCTGCGTGTCAGACAGCCATGTCGTTGAAATGGAAGAACAAACTATGGGTGAACTGCAGTGTCCTGCACATGCAGAGTTGGAGCAGAGTAACGAAACTGCGGATGTGAAACAGGTCACAGCAGTCGGCTCAAGTGATGACAGTGTGACACAAGGCCCTTTAGAAGATGCCACAGCGCAAATTGCAAAAAAGGCCTTCCCAGAGTGCATCAGAGCTGCAGAATCACCCGAGCACGTGCAGGAGGCTGCGGACATCACTGTTACATCAACTCCGGCCACAACTGGAGTCGAAGTAAAAGATGGTCCCTCTGAGGAGTATGTGATCTTAGAACCAGTACCAGAGAGTGAAATTCAGTTCGACATTGTCACTCAGGCTGCAGCCGAATCAGGTCTGTCAGCCTCGCTCTCAGAGGCGGCCAGTCCAGGTGGAGTTTTGGTGGATGAAGTGGCGAATCAAAGCCTTTTAAGCGGCTCCCAACAGACTCTGTTTCCCGAGGAAGGAGCACAGCACTGTGAAACAGCTGATGGGGTCAAAGATGCTGAAGTAAGCAGCTCAAGTGAGATTGTCAACCCGGAGACAGAGACGGTCATTCTTCAGGAAGTTCAAAATTCTGACCAAGTATCGTCGGGTATGGTGGACATGGAGAGGGCGAACTCTCACACAGGTGGTGATGCTGTGACGATGGAGAACGAGGAAGGTAGTTTGGAACTGCAACAAGTTCAAATTCTGGAGGATATGGAGATCGGTCATGAAATCGTTGTCGCAGAGGAAGAGAATGATGAAGATAGCGACATTTCAGTGATAACAAAACCACAGGAAGACCTTTCTAAAAAGCCTGAAGAAAAGGTAAATGAGGAAACGAATACTGGTGTCAGCAAGACTGCGAAGCAAATCAACTCTGCAGGAAAGACTGAAGATGAAAAAAAGGGACAGGAGGTACAAAAACCCAAGAAGCAAGAAATGAATACGCAAGCCAGAACCAAAGCTCGTCTGGCAGCTCTGGCAGAGCAAAAGGCTGCGGAGTCGAAGAGAGCGGCGCACAGACAGCAGCTCAACCTCTTGGCCCTGTGTCAGGAAATCGCAGAGGACATCGCCACAGACAGCATGTTGCTGAAGAGGATAGAGGAAGAAAAACAAGCAGCAGCAGCGGCGGCGGCAGCGGCTGCTGCAGCCAAGGCTGAAGACAACAAGAAAGAATGTCCACCTGTTGACACACAAGATGCAGACCCTGTTAATGTCGCAACTCCTGCTGAACCAGAGGGCTCCTCCGCTTCGGTGGCCCCTGCCCCAGAGGCTCCCGCCGCCGAACCCTCAACAACTACATCGGCCGAAATCAAGTCAGTTGCAGAGCCTCAAAAAAGACGCTTCTTTATTTCACAGATTTCTGTGCCACTGAAAGCCCACGAGAAAAAGAAGCTTACTCGATATCAGAGACTGAGACAGGTTGAGCTGCAGAGAGAGAAAATGTCTTGGGCCCGTGTCAAGAAACTTAAGTCTGACCAAGCAAATCAGATGTTTTCGGATGTGGACTGGCAAGCACCGTTCTCTGCCAGCGCTCTGTTTTCATCAAGTCCTGCTCCAGCAACGTCGACAACTGCAGCCAGTCCATCAAAAACACCCCCCACAATTACTGCCACAGTTAGCAAACCTGCTCAACCAAAGGCAGATGCTCCCAAGGCTGAGACTCCGAAAGCTGAGCCGGCAAAAACGGAAACAACCAAAACTGAACCTGCTAAATCCGAAACTGCCAAAATGGAAGCGGCTAAAACCGAAACTTCCAAAACTGGACCTGTCAAAGCTGAAACTACCAAAACTGATCCTCCTGCTGCTGAAAACCGACGAACTACAAGGCAAAGTAAGGCTCAAGCCTCCAAACCAGCAGCAGCTCCAGAACCTGCTCCAAAAGTCACCAGATCAGCAGCCAAGAGGACCCTACCGGCAGTGCCTCCTCCCATGCCCAACGGACTAAATGCTCAAAAACCGAAGCTGGAAGTGGAGTACAAGCCTTACCGGCCCAGGCCCAAGTACTCGCCCGATGATTTTGAACTAGATGAGGACCCGTTGCCAGTTCGTCCTGCAAAGCCGAATCCTCCCATGCAACTGCCACGACCTAGGCCTCAGTTAAACCCTGCAGCTCAGTCTAAAGCCACACCCCCTTTAAAACCTGCACTTTCATCACAGCTTGCCAACCAGTCAAAACTCAAAGCTCAGACCACACCTCCCAGACAGATCTCAGGTCAGTCAAAGCCCGTTGCTGCAGCTCAAGCTCAGTTAAAATCTGCACAGTCAAAACCCACTCAAACGGCTACCCCTCAGCCAAAGGCTACATCAAAACCGGTTTCTTCAGCCAGCGTTCAGTCGAAGTCCGCCGTCTCCACTGCAGCACAGTCGAAAGCTTCTTCAGCTCCAGGTCAGCCCAGACCTGCTGTTTCCGCCTCACTCCTGTCAAAGACAGTTGGAGCAAGTGCTACACAGTCGAAACAGTCTGCATCGACAGCCGCACCGCTGGCTGTTTCAGCCACATGTGCGACAAAGGCTGATGTTGCTGCAGTGCCTCAGAAACCCACAAATCTCCCATCACAGGACGAAGACAGCTGCAAGGTAAGAGTGAATAAATGAAGTCGTCATGTGTTTCCTCATTTGGGGATGTGGAAAATGGGATTTGAGGGGGGGGGGGGATTTGTATGCTTTATATGTATGAGTGTGTGAGAGATAATTAGGTGTGTGTTTTCATTTAAATTCAGTTTCTAAACGTGGGTATGTGAAAGCTTGCTTTGATATTGAAATTATTTTGATTTGATATTTAATGGTTATGTAAAGCACTTTGTGCTGCTCTTTGGTATAAAAGTGCTATGTAAATGAAATTAGATTTTATATGTTGCATAAACTGTTTTTGGAGAACACTCCAGTTACGTATTGCCTTTTTTTTTTTTTTTTTAAACCATACACAGGATACAACACCAAATCCTGCCTCTTCCCAACCCCCTGTGGAAAACTGTGGAAAAGTGTCTGATGACTCACAGAAGTGTGAAGAAAAGCCTGCGGGTATTTATTTTATGGTGTCATGTTGTTGTCACATTACTAAATCAAAGGCTTTTTTTTAGCTTTGTCTGCTGTCATTGAATTATAAAATGGTGTAAAAGTTATCAGTTATTACTTTTTTGATGTTTATTTTTTAAGCTAATCCCTCATGTCCGAAATGGTAAAACTCTTCTGATTTCTCACAGTTGTCTCTGTTGATCCTTTTCTAGAGAATAAGTCGGAAACGGTCAAGACAGAGAAGTCATCAGAAAAGCCTCCCCAAGAGTAAGAGCTGTTTAATACATATTTCCCGTTACCATCTGAAACCTGTAGTAACCTGATGTGTGTTTGAATCACAGGCGAGCAGTGAAGCCACCAGATGGTATGACACCTCTTTCTGATGCTTGTCTGCAAAAAGAAGTCAAGAAACTAAAGGAGGCTGACAACGATGGCACTCAGACTATTATTGTAAGTGAATCAATTTAATCTTCACTCATTTTAAATCAAGTGATGTTAGGCTGGAGCATCTGTTGGTTCCCAGAATTAATTTACAGCTTAAAATGCACAGCTGAGGGTTGGTCATCAGAGAGTTGTCTGTACTGTCTATCATTGTAGAGGATGAGGAAATAGAATCCTGGGTCATCTGATGTGCATGTTAAAGGGAAATATGGCCTTTTCTTACAAGTTGAAACAGTTTGCTGAGGTCTTAATAAAATGTCTGACATGTTTTGGTCACCACAGAAATACACTACAGATACAATAGCGCCTTTTTTCAAATCCATGAATTTTCCCTTCTGCTCATATCAGCTAGTTTTAGGACGTGAAACAACCCACTCACTTCACCCTGTCTCTCTATTATGCACAATCTTCTGCTGAGATTGGTAGCACTCAGTAACCCTTGAAGCACTTTGTTATTCTCTCAGGGACTTACTACAAGTAGCCTGAGACTAGCACACATAGCAAACCAGGCTCAGACTACCATACCATAAGTGAGGGCCACAGTCCTGCAGGTTTTCAATGTTTCCCTGCTCAAACACACCTGACTCAAATCAAATGGATCCAACAGCTCATTAAGTTCTGCACAATGACTCATTAATTTGAGTCAGTTTTGTTGGAGCAGGGATACATTGAAAAACCGCAAGAGTGCAGTCCTCATGGGATCAAATTGTATAGCCCTACCCTAAACTGATGGAAAAATATACTGCTCACAACAATAAAGGGAACACTTAACACATCTTAGATCTTGATGAATGAAATTATTATTACACTATGTATTTATTCATTACATAGTGGAATGTGTTGAGAACAAAATAACATAAGAATGATCAATGGAAATCATTAATCCATGGAAGGTCTGGGCTTAGAATCATACTCAAAATAAAAGTGGAAAGATCAGATCACTGGCCGACCCAACTGCTGAGGAAATTCCTCAAGACAATTCAAAATGAGGTTCAGTAGTGTGTGTGGCCTCCACATGCTCCTGATGGGACGACGAATATTCTCCCGAGGGATCTCCCATCAGTCAACCCCTGGACAGTCTGTGGTGCGACATGGCGGCGGTAGATGGAACGAGACATGATGTTCCAGAGGTGCTGGATTGGATTCAGATTTGGACAACGGGCAGGCCAGTCCATAGGATCACTGCCTTCATCATGCAGGAACTGCTGAGACACTCCAGCCACATGAGGCCGAGCATTGTCCTGCATCAGCAGTGTTAAATGCACCAACTACCCAGGGATATTGCAGTCATTGCATGACGGAGTGGACTGGAGAATCCAACTGCAGCAAAGTCGCTGCACTGACATCCCTGGTGGGAGAGGGTGCCAGGATGAAAGCGGTCCGCTTTCGTGTTCGATGGGACCGAGGGGATAACTTACAATGGAGCCTGTAACGGGTCATCAGACCAGGACAGAAATCAGTTTCATGTCACTTTTGCTTCTAGTGTATACGTAATCTTTGTAGTGCTTTAGCATTGCTCCTCCTGTTCCTCTTTGCACAAAGGAGCAGATAGCGGTCCTGCAGCTGGGATGTTGTCCTCCTACGGCCCCCTCCACATCTTCTGGTATAATGGCCTGTCTATCCATGTTCTCGACACTGTGCTGGGA
>JBBBVU010000019.1:9083621-9122904 GCA_037177055.1 Atherinosoma microstoma
GAGCAACTTCTGTGGGTTGCAGACACCGCCTCATGTTACCTCTAGTGGTGAGGGCACTGGCAAAATGCAAATATGATAAAAAATGAGCCAGAAAGGATGAAGACAGGGAAATGGTCTTTGGCCACCACCCACACTCCCATTCCTTTATAGAAGTTGTCTTGCTAATTGCCTCTCATTTCCACCTGTTGTCTGTTCCACTAGTACAACAGCAGGTGTAACTGATTCACAATCAGTGTTACTTCTTAACTGGACAGATTCATATCCCAGAAGTAGGACTGAATTGGGGTTACTTGCTAGTGATATTATGTTCCCCTCATTATTTTTTTATTTTTTTGGCAGTGTACTTATGGTCATTTCATGTCAACTGGGAAACTAGAATTCCTTACGTCTGTCTACAAGACAAAATATGACCACAAATAGAAATTAGATTTCTTGGGATGTAAAACAGTTAACATTTAAAACGTGTTGTTTGAGCATTATTAGCTTTTAATTAGCTACAATTCAGCCTGCCCTGTTATGCAAGAAGCTCCATAAGTTCCAGGTGGATACCTCCACAACCACCCTGATTTATGACTACCTAACAAACAGACCAGTTTGTGAGACTGAAAGGTTGTGTGTCTGAGAAGGTGATCAGCAACACACTGTACTCTCACCATTTCTCTTCACACTGTACACCTGAGACTTCCAATATAACTCTGAGTCATGTCATCTTCAGAAATACTCTGATTACTCTGCAGTTGTGGGGTGTATCAGTGATGGACAAGAAGCTGAGTACAGAGAACTGTTCAGTCAGTTTATGATACGGTGTGGAAACAATCACCTCATCTTGAATACAAACATGAGATATGATTGTTGACTTCAAGAGGAACAAGAGTAAACAAAACACTGTTTACATCCTGAGAGAAGAGGTGGAGGAATACAAGTACCTTGGAGTTCAGCTGGACAACAGACTAGACTGGAAATGCAACATAAAAGCTATCTACAAGAAAGGACAGAGCAGACTGTAATCTTAAGGAAGCTAAAATCATTCATTGTCTGCACCAAGATGTTTCAAATCTTCTATAAGTCTGTTGTGGAAATTGCAATCAGCTTTGCAGCCATCTGCTGGTGCAGCAGCATCAGAGCCAGAGACTTGAAAAAGCTAAACAACTGAACAAGAAAGCTGGTTCCGTGTTGGGGATAACTCTGGAGCTGATCCAGAGAAGAATGCTGCACAAGCTGCTGAGAATAATGGAACATTCTTCTCGTGCTCTACTCTGCAACACCGTAAGGAAACAATAAAGCACGTCTTTAAGTCCAATGCAAGACAGAAAGATGCAGGACACCATTCCTGCCCAGCAGTCATCACCAACCAGAGCAAGGCATGATCATCTAATAATATATTTTTTTTTAAATTTAAAACAAACAAGCAAAAGAAAAAACCCTACTCAAAAATTACAATTTCCCTCTGGGATAAATAAACTATTTTTCATTTCATCTCATTATTTTCTCTTTAAGGTGAAGCAGATAACTGTTAATGAGAATAAGCGGTTAACAGCAAGGTAGCAGGCAAGAGCAAAAGAGTTTTGACTTCCTGCTTCACATATTTTCATTAAATGCGGGACGATTTGAATTTTAAGTTGGGTAGACATAAAGATGTGGAGACTGGGTAATTGTACTCCGAGCTGAACATGTGATGTAGAAAACCCCTGTAAATTATAAATGATCACTGATTGAAATGGATTTAAACCTACACGTCCCCAAACTAAGGGCCAGGATCGTGTTTTCTTTGGGCTTTTTTTTCTATAGATGTTAGGGATTTTAAGAATATATCCTCCCAAGCACAATTTTTCATAATCCCTTAAAGATTGGAGGGAATGACTTTGTCGTCTCTTTTTGCCTCACAGGATGCAGGACAGAAGCATTTCGGAGCAGTGGCCTGCAGTGTGTGTGGCATGCTCTACTCTGCTGCCAACCCTGAGGATGAATCCCAGCATTTGCTCTTTCACAACCAGTTCATCAGTGCTGTCAAATATGTGGTAAGAGATCAGATGCATGCACGCACAAAGTTTTTTAGGAATATTCAAGGGCACTTGGTGCATTCGTAACAAATGGCTAGTCTTTTGAAACTCATGATGTTCATCTGATTTTACAAAGTATTAACAGAAACACTGAAAATATGAGTCTCAGCCTTCATCTATGTAGATGACATTGTGGTAGAGGAGATGGTTATCTGAAACATTTACAGGAAAAGTAGCAGAGGTTGTAGGTTGTATGTGAGGTTTCTTGTTGTTGGCTACAGGACACATTTTCTACTAATACTACTACTAATAATGCATTTTATTTATAAAGCACTTAACATTGTAAGACAATCTCAAAGTGCTACAAGTAAATCACAATAAAAAGGTGATATAAAACAAATAAAACCACATCAACAGCCAATAAAGCAAGTCAAGCATTCAGATGTTCTGACAAACTAGTTATGTCTTCTCATTCCCATCAAAGTAGGTCAGCACTGCTCTGTGTTTGATTTAATTACAGCAAGTGTGATCACATTCGGAGTTTGTAGAACGTTGATATCACTTATCGGTATTAAATGGATAATGTTCATGTGAAAATGAGGTCATTTTGTTTAGATGATATCATGCTATACTGGTGAGGAAAAAGCAGTACAGGAGGGTATGTGGCCAGGAAATGATGAACCAACATGAGGGTGAATATACCTGACAGCACTTGATTAGATTACAAATAAAACAAGAGCAGCAAAATTAAGTATAAATAGAATATTTGTCAAGGCTGTGATACATGATGAAGTTATTGCAGCAGATGAAGAATATGAATGTTTCATTAGAATTCAGGACCACATGTCTATATTTGTTTATTTGATTGATTTCAAGAATGTATTTGACCAAGTTAATAAGGAGTTTCTATTGTTCAGGTTGTGAAGTTCCTTGAAATTTTAAGTTCTTTTGATTTAATTGTCATCCTATCCGAGACGGTGGAGGAAAATTAACGAAGCTGCTGAAGAGAGCAATAATGTGAATAAGTAATCAAGTCAGAAAAACAGATGTTTTACATGGAATGTTGAGGATAAATTCAAACATTTATTTTCATTAATGGCAGCACAACTAGATGTTGTTCCCAATAATTTAATATGAAACAGTGAAGTGTTTGGTTTCCAATTTTGATTTCTGTTTGTCTATGAAGAAGTTTTTGCCATTAAAGCTTCTAAAGTCTTGTTGATTTTTAGGTTTTGTGCATTAATGCTATCGTACACTTAGTGTAAATATGTCACTGCAATTAAGACTTTAACGGAAGCTGCAAGTGTTTTGGCTCGGTGGTTAGAGCACAGAGATCTGAAATGAACAGTGTAAAAGAAATATTGCTATTACATGTTCATTAACAACTCTTGTGTCTGATTACACCTCCTTTGTTTTAGGTTTTAGTGAAAATACATAACACATAAGTCATAACACTAGATAGTCCTTTTGGAAATCCATAAAGTTACTTGTGTTCTGGTTTTCAGATATTTTAATTCAGTCTTTACTTGTACAGCTTGTAATTATTTTCCAGGAGAGGATCATTTTTGATATTCTCGAGACCTGAAAACCAATTTTTCCTATTTATACAGAGAAAATTGTTTTTTTTTTAATTGTTTTTTTTTTAAAGGCCAGCCAACAAAATGACAGTTTAAGAAATTAAATGTTCGATCACCACAGCTGTACCTTTTTATAGCGTGCACGTGAAATAAGATAATCGGGTCAGTAAAAAGATACTTGCATGTTTTCTATTTTTCCAGGGATGGAAAAAAGAGCGGATCCTGGCGGAGTATCCTGATGGCAAGATCATTCTTGTCCTGCCAGATGATCCCAAATATGCTTTGAAGAAGGTAAGTATGGAGAGATCCATCTTTTGCCAGAACAAACCGATGGGGAGATAAACGTCGGCTTACATTTCACTATTCTGTGACCTTAAAGTTTTGTCGGGATATCGTTTCTTGACTGTGCAATAACTGTCCCACTCAGGTCGAGGAGATCAGGGAGATGGTGGACAATGACCTTGGCTTCCAGCAGGTGGAGACAAAGTGTCCCTCTCAGACCAAAACCTTCCTTTTTATTTCCATTGACAAGAAAGTTGCTGGATGTCTCATCGCCGAGCACATACAGGAGGTATGAAACTGTAACCTTATATCAGTCAGGACGTTTGTCTGCATGTTTTTTCCACTGCTGAGTGTTTATCACGATACACACTGAATCTTGTGTATGCTAATAGGGGTACAGGGTGATTGAGGACCCTCTCCCTGAGGGATCAGAAGGGGAGAAGGTGATGTTTGAACGTCAGAGAGCTTGGTGTTGCTCCACAACACCAGAGCCGGCCATCTGCGGCATCAGCCGCATCTGGGTTGTCAGCGTGATGAGACGTCAAGGCATCGCATCGCGCATGCTCGAGTGCCTCAGGTCAGTCCGTCCAGACAATTAATGTGTCGATTCAAAACAAGTTACACGTAATTAATGCATTGTCTTCTTTTGCTTCACAGGAATAACTTCATCTTCGGCTCCTACCTGAGCAAAGACGAGATTGCTTTCTCAGACCCCACTCCTGATGGAAAACTCTTCGCCACACATTATTTTGGCACTTCTCAGTTTTTAGTTTATAATTTTGTGAGTGGGACACGCTCATCCCAGCCCAAAACCCATGCAGTATGATGGCCTGCAGGAAAAGGAAACAGTGGATTCAAATGAGATGCTCACTGACGGATGAAACCCTTCTCTCCACAAACCGTTTCCAACACTAATCTTCATTATGTGTGAATACACAAAGTGTAAATTACTCTTTGAAGATCTCACTCAATGGTTTAAATCTCAGGATGAAAACAACAAGGTGTTGTTGAAAAATGTCATGAATTCACCTTTTAATCCCTCCCTGCATCGTATTTTGGAAAGATTATAGTATTTTCTTTATACAGTTTAAAACTATTGGTTGTATTAGGAGACTAGTTTACACGCATGACCTGACAGCAATAGAAACAAAGAGCATATCATTGTCTTTATTCTTATCATGCTGAGTTCAACAGTTATTTTAGTTTGTCCTCACAATGTTTTAACATTTTTTCAGCCATGTTTTAAACCGATTAACACGGAGAAGCATCTTTATCTCCTCGACCATGATGCTGTCATCATCTCCAGGTGTGTTTTTAAGGACAAAACTGCTAAACAATTTGGACGATGAGTTGTGGGTTAGGACTGTAGCTTGGGCATTTATCAAGTGTTCTAATTTTTTCTTAGATCACCTCGCCTGAAATGTTTGTTTTTTTCCAAGCCGAGCCATATACTGTACACCTTTTTAGCAGGGCATTGTAGCCTTTACTGTTTGAGTGTTGTCTTTAAATTTCACCAAGGTTGTCTTTTGCTTTGTGCCTGAATGAATAATGTTTTGACTTCAGATGTTGATTTATATTCTTTTCTTTTTTGTCATGTTTCTCTGAGCAGGATATGGATTTTTATTCAGTTAGTGTAGAGACTCATCCTCTTATTCCTTAGTAATGAGTTAAAATGTATATCAAATAATCATGTAGATTTATGCATACTATAACAAGATTTATAATGGGAGATGAGAAAGGTCTTAACGCTCATGTTTTAAATGGTCTTTCAGTGGATTAATCGCATCATTATAATCCATCCCTTTATTTTTCTTCCTCCTTGTTAAAGCTGTCGCTTTTAGAGAGATGTGTTGTGTAAGAAAAAGAAATTTGATTTATACGAAGCTGTTATGTAAATATTTATTTAAATAAACAATGTAAAACATTTTTGCTACTGGTGGGATTTGTGTTGATGAACAGTGCCATCTAGTGGTCATTATAGACAGGGGTGTCCAGCTCTGGTCCTTAAGGGACCTTTCAGGTTTAAGATGTCTCCTTGCTCCAACACACCTGATTCAAATTAAATGGCTCTCAACAGCTTAAGTTCTACCCAAACATGTTGACCCATTAATCCGATTCACGTGTGATGCAGCAGGAAACCCCCAGAACCTGGGACAGCAGCCCTTGAGGACCAACTTTGGACACTCCTGATTATAGATATGTCAGTGTTAGTGATATGTTTACCATGCAGATTCAACGGCATATTTACTTGCAATAATTCTAAATTGTTGGAATTGTCTAGCTGGGAGTTTGTCTTTGTTGCTGCAGATGTAAACACTCCCCTTTTAGCGCATTCCTCGACGCTCCTGTCACAACACAGGCCGGCTCAGGGGCAACTTCTGAGAAACATAACAACCTTAAAACAACATGAAGACTTCCTCGAACAGGGGGGTACAAAACAGGTCTCAGCTTGCTCCTTCTTGGAGATCTAATCCAAATTAAGAGGAGAAAACAATGGAGTTGAGCTTGTAAAGATATCTTTTTAACCGAGTCAATCCCAGCACTTGATTTTTTCTCCATTGATTTAAAAAAAAAAAAAACATGTCAGGAGAGCAGACCTTTGTAAACACACAATTTTATTCTTACACAATAGTTTAAAAAGACAATTTTTTTTACAGCTGCCTCATTGTAAAACAGTTTCTTCTAATGATAAATGGCAGGTTATTGAAAATCTGTGTCGAGCTACAAACAGAAATTTCTCATTTACACTTAAGACAACCAATATACAACCATTGTATTTACTGAGCACTTCTAAAAATCTGCACACCAACTTCCTTTTTATCGTAAGAAAAGATACTGCATCACATTAAGCTAAACTCCAGGCCAAACCTGAGCTGCAGTCAAAAGCTGACCAGTACACTAAAGTGCTGCTGGGACTGGCCTTCTGCCTGACATCCGCAGGGGCTTGATCTGTTTAAAGAGTTTTAAAATGAGATTACAGTAATTCTCTGGCTACTTCTGTTGACAATAAAGCTATGCATGGAAAAAAAAAAAGCTGCTCTGGAGTGTGCACGGCGAATGCACAATCATGGTGGTTCCTGTTTTTATACAGAACAAGGAGCACGAACCGACAAACTATCTCCAGTTCTTAATTCTTTGACACATTATATTCAGCAGATACTTTAAATGAGTTCACATATAGTTAGGGTATTATGCCAAAGTAATGGCAACATCAAAATGTAGGCACCAAAGAAAATGTATTCAACTGTAGCCCAATGATGTGCACTTATTTAGATTAAATATACCTCAGCGGATGTTTTGTGATATAAGTTAATTTAAGAAAAAAAAACCTTGAGGGGAATGTTTTCACAGTACAGGACAATGCTCACCACAGAAATTATACAATAAGTCCAACACATCAGGTTCTTGTAGCCTTCTGTTAACAATGGCCTGACCTTTTCTAGGCTGCACCACCACAACCTCACCATCAGGGGGGAGCTCTATCAGTGGGTGCACTTTGTTATCCTTTATCTTAAAGTCTGCAACACCAATGCTGGGCAGCATGCCGTTCCTCTCTGCCCACGTTTTGGTGTCCTCTGAATCGTCCTTTGCCTCTGTGACGCTGTCCTCTTTCTCACTGCTCTTGCTCACAGTACTGAGGTCATCCTGAAAGACTTCAGATTCGCTAGCATGCGGAAGAGAGAAGTAGGTGCATTTCCTCGGTAATGGCTTAACCTCATCTTCCAGTTCTGGCTTTGTGCTGAAGAGAGAATACAGAGTATTGTCTTCTGTATCTTTACATAATCTTTCTTCTTGAGATGAGTTTGTAAAAGTTTTGTTTATTCCAACTGGATCTGAGGCAGACTTTCTGATTAGTGTGTTCTCTTTGAGGAGCCATCGCCCATTATCTAGAGGAATGCTGTCTCCAGGCCCCACTTGTACATTGAAAGCAATGCATCTTGTTGCTTCACTGAAGACGTCCAGTGCATTAGTGGAGTTGAAGTAAGACATCTCCGACATTGCTTTGGATCGGGCTGCATGAAAGGGAGAGAAAATGCTCGAATACTCTTTTGTTCTCGGGTTCGGCTCAGATGGGGGTCTCTCGCTTGCTTCCTCAGAATTAGTGTCTTTCTTGCCGTAAAGCCTTTCGATTGTTCTCCTCACAAAGCCTTTACTGATGGATTTCCGCGCTGAATCGTCTTCACCGCTAGACAATTCACTTGAAGTCTGAGTCTGATAACCACCGCTACCGGATGTCTCTGGCCTTAATTCAGACACCTCTGATGAGTTTGAGCTCGGAAAACGTCTCTGCTGGATGTCTGTGGCGCTCTTCGCCATGAACATCTCCCTGATAGATCTGACCCTGCTGCTTTCAGGCTCTGTGGTTATGACACCACTTGAGTCATAGCTGAAAGATAAGGACGACTGAGGAGCTGATCGAGTGCAGAGAGCCCCCTCGGATGTCGGAGATTCAAAAGGTGTATCCTCCTCGTCTGACTCCAGAGTGGCCTTTCTTTGGGAGAAACATCTGGAACTCTGTGGGGTAGTTTTTGCTTTCTGGGCTTCAGCAACCTGCTTTTCCAGAAGGATCACTCTCTCTGCAACAGATTGAGTTATGATTTCTTCAGACTGCTCTTTGAGTGTCACCACAACCTTTTCAGGTTGTGTTGTCACTGGAACTTCTTGATATTGTGTACAGCTTTTCTTTATGTATGCGGCTTGCTCTTCCTCTGAGCTGGACTCTTTTTCATAGTAGCTTAACTCATCTTCTATTGAGCTACTAATTTCTTCATCTTCTACGTGTAGTTGCTCTTCATCTACATGTTTCTCACAGCTGCTGTGGTCATTCCCACTGTCATACTCTGCATTAAACCTAAAACCTTTCTCTAAACTGTCAGATATGATCAAGCTGCTGTGAAGAGTGCTTTGGCTTTTTAGCTTGTCATTATGAAAGTCTTCTTCTGAGCTAATCTGGTCTTCCTCTGGCTCTTCTATTAAAGCTTCCAATTCTCTACTTTTTGTCGTTTGCTCCTCAAACTTGGGAAGTTGATGAAAGGACTCTTCTTCCTGCTCTTCCTCATTACCTGACAAGTTTTCCTCGACAATAACCTGCAGTTTCTTACAGGAAACCACTGACTGCTCTTCCTCTGAAGATGGCTGATTTGAGTTTTCTGTACTTTCATCAGTACTGGCATCTAGTCCCATACTATATGTTTGAGTCTGCTGTTGCCTCGTTAAGACCATACATTCAATCTTTGGTTGTTTTTCTAAAAAAATCAGTTTTTCACGGCATGGACTGGATATGCCTTTCTTCCCTCTCACATTCACTTCTACATAGTCGGAGCCTGGTTGCTTATTATCATCCTCCTCAGGCTCACTTTCAGGGTTGGACATGTCTTCACCTTCACTACTGTCATGTTTTATCTCCTCACATGTAACTTCTGCTTCTTCCTCGTCTGAACTATGCTCCTCACTTGCTTCTGAACTGCTTTCTTTTTCATTTAAATCCATATTGGCACTTGACATCTGTCCTTTTTCATCTGCTTTGTCATCATGGGTAAGCTCATTTTTAGGGATGCTTTCCTCACGTTGCATCTGTAGCTGCCTACATTCCACATCTTGGTTCTTAGTATTGAAGCTCTGTTCTTCAAGGTTTTTATTGCTGCTTTCATTCATGTTTTCCCTTTCGTGTGTCAATTTTTCATAATTGTGGCCCCGCTGCTGTTTTTGTGTTTCCTGATGTTCCTTTTGTACCACATCCCTACATGACTGTAAGTCAAGTAATGTACTGTAAAGCTGCCTATCTTCAAGAATCTGCTTTGAATCGGGTTTAGCTGGGGGGCATTCCGTCACCAAATCCGGCCAATCTTGATTATTTTTGTCTTTAATCTTCAGGCCAGTTGGTTTGTGCTTTGCAGCCTTTGTTTTCTCATTAAGACTGTCCAAACCAGGTTGTTTTGGCTGGTTAACATCTGTGAATGTTTTGATGATGGACCCCACATCAGCTTGATCATCCTTAGAAACAGAATCTTCTGTGGGGAAGTTCTTTGTAATTTCATAGCTGCCTTGGTTTGCTGACAGCTCCAGTTTTTCGGTAATCCTGGCTGAAAACTCTTCTTCATTGTCACTTTCATTTTTTCCACCATCTGACAGTGAAGCCAACTCTTCTTTTATTTTCTCAGGAATGTCCAGATTCTGCATGATCTCATCAATAACATTTCCTTCAATGCCACAGTCTTGTTCAAGCCCAGCCACGATCATGAGTTCTGGTTCTGAAGCATTTGGCGTTGAGCTGCGACTTGGGCTTCTTTCACTGAGCCCCTGAAAATCTTTCCAGCTTTCCAGGAGCCGCTTTGAGGTTGATTGTTGTAAGTTCGTTAAGCTGGTTTTCAGTTTTTGGGAATCTTCAATGCTGGCAATTTCTCTGAGAGAATCAATCATCTTTAAAGCCTCTGCACAGCTGACGTTGTTTGCATTCAGCTCATGTACATTAAGGTTAGTTAAACCTTCCTTTAGGGTCATGACGGCCAGGAAAGCAAGAAGGGCTTTGGATGAGGAGCCAAATGTTGAGGCCACATGAGAGGAGAAGTCAGGCAAGCTGTTGGATTTTTCCAGACACGATGGCCGTTTGCTCTGAGTGATTTGTCTAATTGACTTTATTGAGTAACATATCTTCTCTAAGACTGGTTTCATGTTCGGCTGGTTTGCGGTGTTAAAATTTGGTGGCATTATTTGCAATTCTGTCACGGATTTATCTCGATCTGCAGTTAAAACCTCATTTTCAGCAGTCTTATCAGCTTCCAGGGAAGTGAGAGTCTCACAGGTCAAAGTTTGGCCCAGTTCAGCTGTTGATCTTCCAGAGGCCAGTGTTTGGGGACTTTTTGTTTGGGATGATGTTTTCTTTTGTTTCTTACTTGTTGGCTCTGATGGATTATCTAAAGATAGGTTTCTGGAAAGCACCTTTCTACTTGATTTGTGTTTGACAGGTGGTGACACCATGTCCAAGGACTGAGAATATGGGGAGGATATCTGTTGCACTTTTGGTTTATGTTTTCTCTCAGTCGAGGGGCTAGGGTTTGGTGCTGCATGTTTTTCTTTGTTGATATTTGGAGGAACAGTTTTATCCAGAGGACGGCTCTGTAGTGGTGGTAATTTTGGAGAATTACTTTGGAGCTCAGCAGAGGACTTCTTATTTTGAAATTTCCTATCTGGAGATGGACTGCTTTTGGATTTTGATCTTTTAGGTGACAGGGCCTCTTTTTGAGGTACTTTAATCATTTTGGTCTCTTTAATCGAAGCCTCACTTGATGAAATACTGGCCGAAGACATCCTCTCATCAGTTGTTAAACTAACAGGGGACGCAGAAGTACAAAGTGACGGAGTGCACGCCAGACCGAAAACTGATTGCTGGGTGTCGTCTTGTGGGGCTTTGATAGGTCCTTGTGTCCCTGCTGAGTGGATGCCATGTGACAGGACTTCATCACCCACAGTGTTGATGGCAGTAGACGATTTGGTTGTCTCTGGAGTGGCATCATTACCTGTGGTATATTTATCCAGACAAGCCTTTTTGAGAGACATTTTTCTTTCAAGAGACAGATTACTGATCAAAGGAGCCCTCTTAATAGATGGAGTTCTTGACAATTCTGCCCCCTGCTGTGTGGAAGGAACGTCTGTCTGAGCTGATACTGCTTTTTCCTTTGTATTGTCATTTGATGTTCTGGCATCGTCAGATGTGGGACTCATAGATAAGGCATGATTACCTGATCTATGACTGCTTATTGGTGAAAGCCTGTACAAGGGGCTGCTGACTACTGATGATACATCTTTGAGGCAATATTCAGAGCTCAGTAGTTCAGGTGGTGGCGGTGGCAGCTCCATTGAAAGTATATCAGTAAGTATTTCTTCTTCAAATGAGATTTCAGCTGGATTTTCCACCATACCACCCAATGCCATTTCCTGTGAGGTCTCAGTTGTCGGTGGAATTATTTCAGAGCAGATCCCATTTGAAAGAGGCTTTACTTCTTGTGCATTTTTCTGGGATAAGCTCCTGGTCTTGTCTGTACTAGTTGTATGATTGTGAGGACTCAGTTGACTGGCTGTAGTTTTCTCCACTGAAGGGATCGATTTGCTTTCCAGGGACTGGACTCGAAGCTTGACAGACGTCGCTACCAGGCTTTCTGGTTTTTGTTCAGAGGTGTGACAGGTTTGCATTTCTGATGTCTCATCCACAAATGCTGCATGTTCTGCCACAATAATAGCACCATGCTTCTTTTCAGACTCTCTACATTTGCCGTGTTCTTTTTGTGTGGGAGCAACCGTCTCTAGTTTTTTACTTTTTTCCTCTAGAAAGGATGGAGGGTTTAGCTGGGCTTTCTCCAGCCAACTCTCTACATACTCTTTAGTAACAGAGCTGGAGGAGTTAAAAGCAGGCAATGACATGCCTTCACCTAAATCATGTGACTCCTTTTTGCTCTTTCTCTCAATATGCATTGATGTCTGCTTTGTTAATACTCCCCGAGGTGGGCTAAGCTCAGTGGGAGAACCTTTCCCACCTATCTTTCCTTTCAACACTGGTGAACTCATTACCGTAACGTCTCTCTCCCTCACTTGGGTTGTCCTCTTTCTCTGCTTTTTTGTTGATTTGGATTTAGGTCCATAAATTCTTTTAATATGTCCAGCACTGGAGAAAGTTTTAGCTTTTTTACGTATTTCAGCTGCTTCTCCAGAATTCTCTTTTGCTCTTTTTCCTGGCGTCACAACCCGCCGACTACGTTTGTTTATCAACTTAGGTTTTAAGAAAACTCTCGCATCTTTACTGACCTCTTTTTGCCTCGGCTTGTCTTTACCTTTATGGAGGTTTTGAATGGCACCAGTCCTCATTGATGGCAAGTGCGTATCTGCTGTTATTGACATACTCTCAGTCCTCCAGATACTAATAGACTCAGAGGCAGTTGAGGGCCTCAAAAGCTCGAGTTCTAAATCATTGTTTAAGGAGAGCTGTCCGGTTTCTGAAGTAGCTGGTCGACCAAAAGTAACTCCAGATGCAGACATACTGTGTGCACTAACATTTGCAAGAAAATTATCCTGACAAGTCTGCTGTTCATAAATGTGTAAGACTGTTTCAGTGACCTCCTCCCCACTGGATTCCGTCTGCAGCATCTCAGTCTTTCCGAGTGATTTGTTGGCATCAACAGAGCTAAATTTTCGTGGCTTGGGTACTGGTCGGGTGGTGCTTTGCTTCATCACGCAGTACTGCTCTGTCATTGTTCCGTTTTCTGTCTGCTGACTGTAGGAATAAGACCCCATCATTCCTTCCTGAATCCCATCTGCTGTTACAGATTTGATGCTTTCAACAGAAGCTTGTTGTTTCCTAATTTTTTTGTATCCTGGCGTAGGGGCTCTTCTAGGAGATGCTGCACCTGTGTGTCTTTTGATATCATCCTCTTCATCACTACTGTCACCAAAAGCTCCATTGCCCAGTGATGGTGGATCATCATCATCATCATCATTGTTGTCTTTAGTTTTGTCCTTGATGGTGTCAACAGAAGCAGCAGGACTTTGTAAATTGCGGGAGTTTGACTTTGATGAGCAGATCTCCTTCTCGGCCTCAGACTCTGTTAAACAGGTCGCATTAAGCAGATCAGCTACAGTTGAGCGCGTCAGGGTGGTCGTCCAATGAACAGTTTCTTCCTCCTTAATCGTCAGCCGCACTTTCATTTCCACTGTCATGCTGCCATCCTGATTCACCTGAAAGGACTTCTCGATGTTGTCCTCACTGGGAAGAGAGCAATCCCGCCCTTCAGCCCCATCGCCAAGGCAGGTGTCCCCCTCCGTTTCTGCTACGGACTCCAGAAGAGGATTTGAATCCAACTCAAAGGAGTTTGTGGGGTGGGTGGGCAGGTCACACGAACTCTCTGCGATGGTGTTATGAATCTGATGAACGATGTATCTCTCAGATGATGCAGAGAAATTCCTTGATTTGGGCAAATATGAGAGCGGCTTCTTTTTGCCTTTTCAGTCAGTCCAAAGAGCCAAATGGGTTCAAAAAATGTATGAAAAATGATAATAATAGTCCAGATCATGTAAGGTAAGGATTAAAGTGGATTCCAGAGAAGCATGAAAGGAGAAAGAAGAGCAAAAAAGAAGAGTTAGAAAGATAGAATGAATAAACCGGCCCGTCCAGATGAATAACCAGCAGTCCAGTAGACAGTACATCTAGGTCATCTACAGTATTATGAACAGTATTATTGCCTCAGCACTTTCCCAAGCTTTATCCCATGAGAGGAGATAGATTATTGCAGACACATCTTATGTGTCAGTCTAACAAAGGTCCATTGGACTGACACACTTCTTTATAATGTGTCTATGAAATAATGTCATGAACTAAATAAAAACAATTGGGTGCTCACAGTTGTATTTAAGATCAAAATTTGTATGTGAACTTACGGTTCAATGCCTTCTGTCTTCGAAAACCGGTGGGTTTGGGATGCTGCCTCGTTGGAGCTGGTGATTTCTGTGCACTGTACATTGCCGGCCTGAAAGGCTCCCTTCCTACAGCCACCACGGTCCCAGAGCTCAAAATCAAACCCGGAAGACCATCGACCTACAACAAGCGAGGAAATAAATGAATTGGTCACTTTAAATAGTGCAATGATTATTGTTTCATTTTTTAAAAAGACTGTCGTTAACTTTCATTCAAACAATCTGTTAAAAATGTTTTAAATTAAATGCATGTATGTGTATTTGTATGCTGTATTTTTTATGAAAAGGCCTACAGTGCCAGCAGGCCTTTAACAGATAATAGATCATTGACCCAATGCCTTGCAGTGCAGTATTTCAGAAGGCCTTTCTGGGTAGTAGGTGACTTGGCAAAGAAGCTTAACACTTTCTCTGCTCATGTGACTTTCATGCCAGGGTTAAGTCAGTCCTTTATCGGTAAGTAATTATTACTAAATACATTGAGGTGTTGTAAGTTTGACAGAGCCTGTAAAATCCTTTTTTATTTTTCTTAGAAATAACTGTGTTGTGTGTGTGTTGTAAAGACAGGAGAAAACTCACACGTCTGCCATCAGGAGTGTATAGTTTAACCACATGGAACTGCATCAGCCCTGAGATGTAGTCCAGGATAGACTCATAATTGGGTGTAGTCTTCTTCTGAAGTACTACAGTGTGTTTTATGGAGGGGTCTCCATTACGAAAAACCACAAGCTTCCTTGGCGTGTGCATAGCCACCGATTCCTGCCTGTGCATGTTTTGGCCAGGGAAAAACCTGGCCCGCTGGACAAGCTGGCGACGAGAACTAACAGGTCTGGCGTGGTACCAAGGTGGCAGCTTCTTCCGAGCCAAAGCCAGATTGATTGGTTTGACTTTACGGCTGTCAGAGCAGATGTAGGATTTCCCATCCTCAAGTTCATCCAAAGTATGGATGCCGTGAACCCCCCGAGGAGTTGTAATGTTCCGCACCCCAAACGGCAGGGGAACCTTTTTAGAAAGATTGTCCAGGAGCGCATCAAAAGTTTTAAAGGTGCGGTTGTTGATGACCATGCGCAGGCCATTGAACTGAGGATCTCCACTTTTGTAGAAGCAAACTCGCTTTGATAGGATAGGGTCGATGACACTTGGGTGGTGTAGGGAGTCAAAGGTTGGCCCACTCCCTGATGACTGGTCAGGGAAAGTCCTGCGAAGCCCCGTTTCATTCATTATCACCGATTGACTGAAAAGGACAAAAATGATAAATAATTAGATATTTTGCAAGAACAAGGAGGTTTCCTCTTGTATCTGGCTTTGCTGCTAATGCTCACATCTCTTAAGTTACAAATTTGTGTGGTCCCCTGGCTTCCTGAGCCCTTGCAATAAACCTAACCGTGAAGGTTTTATTGCCTGATCATTAACTCAGTATTTCAAGTATTTCTTAACAGATCAAATACAAGTGTAATAGTTTATGAAATATACTGAATTGTGCTGACCATTTGGGTTGTATTTCTCTGCAAAGGTCTGTGTTTTAAATGGACTGTACTTGTATAGCACTTTTCTTGTCACATGACCACTCAAAGCGCTTTGACACTACATGACACATTCACCCATTCACCCAGCACATATATTTATACATACTCAGTACTATTATACACATTCACAACCCCGATAGGCACATCAGGAGGCAACGTGGGGTTCAGTGTCTTGCCCAAGGACACTTCGACACGTAGTCAGGGGGAAGCCGGGAATCAAACCACCAACTTTCCGGTTGGCAGGTGACTGCTCTTCCTCCTGAGCTAAAGCCGTCACATGTCGACACACAACATAACGTGCGTTCAAGGGAGCCCAAATCATGTAACAGCTGAATGACACCTTGCAAACATATGTTGTTTACTCTGTTCGTGTGGCCAGCAGGTAACATGACCTACTTTCTCCAATGAGAATAAAAGGCATCTTCAGTTATCAAATTACTTAGCCTTTAACAACAAAGCTGAACTCTATTAATGAGACAGAAGGTGCTTAAGAATAATTCTCTTTTATCAGTATTTCTTTCAGCCTATACACTACCAGTCCAAGGTTTAGACACACTTTCCTATTAGATTTAATAGGAAAGTGTGTCCAAATTTTTTACTTGTACTGGTATTGTATGTAGGATTATGTCAACAAACTTTAACGGTATCCATCCATGTTTAGTACCAGCCTCAAACTGTTCAGAGCTATGAGGGAATGACTGGAGCCTGTCCGAACTGTCATCGAGTAAGAGGTGTTTTGTGCTCTGGACAGGTCCCAGATATCAATTTTATGGTACATTTATGTAGGAGTTTAATTTGAAACCTTATCTTTATATAAATAACAGAACACTTTAAACTGTTGAATTTTTATTAGATAAAGAAATGTTTTCAGATTTCTTTTTAAAAAAAAGTGATTGATTAAAAGATACTATAATCAAAGCCACTTTTGAATAATTCTGTATATTTTCAAAAGGCATTTTAGAAGTTTTATTTAGTACTGGATATCTTACAGTAGCAGTATTGCTATTACTTGTCAGTAGAGCTTGTTGAGATTATAAGTTTAGTGTATTAAATCTATTTACTTGTTGCAACATGTCTTAGAAAAATGAAAGCAAAACTCGCAGCCCAAATCTAACACATGCACCGTACGAGGAGCTAAACAATCTCAAACAAATTTCTGCCTGCCACAAAAATAATAATAACCCAAAACGAAACTACAAGATTTAAAGAGTAACTCACCTTGGCTGGCATCATGTTATTCCTAAATAATTTAAAAAAGATCCTTGCAATTGTATTCCGTGCTTTACATCATGACTGCTGTTGAGCTAACTGCACAAAACAGTTTATTTCAGGAGACAGCATCATAGTTAATTTGCTTAATCTTTGCTCAAAGTTAATCTCCCCTGCAGGTGCAAAGCTTGGAAATCCTCTTCAGGTAGGCGTGTCTCACGGATGCATACGGAGCTGTCATAACTGGTTGAAGAAGTAGGCTGTAAGGACCTCAGATTTATTAAGTATAAGTTTAATGTGAGTAACATATGCATTTTCACCAAGGAATGCATTATCAGGAGTTTATGGAAAATCTTGCAAGGCTCAACAAAGTTTGAAATACTTTGACCATGTTTTAATATAATTATAAGTGGCTCCCTTTTATTCAAGCCTAAAATAGGATATACATTTTGAAATATGAACAAGGTTTTCTACATCAGGAACAACAGATGGCATGTTGGTGTCCACTTGTAATATTCAAATAGGGTTGTAATCTCATTGAGAACCTCTTTAGGTAATTAGGATTAAGTGGCTCTCGATTCTCAGGACCCTCAGAGAAGAGCACTTGTTTACAATGAAAGGTAAAAACATTCACATTTGCGCTTTCAAAAAGGAAGAAATTCGATGATCAATGTCAGCAATATTACCCATACTTTACGATAGAGATTTATTTCATCATAGAACCTTTCTTCTGACTGTGTGAACTGAGGACACATACTTGATGGCACGATGAAAAAAGAAAAGTAAAAAATAACATGAACTTTCTCATGAAAGCAGAGTTTTTATAGTGCCTACAAAAATACGCAGAACTAATTAGTGCTGGTTCCAGAAATACAAATTGAGTTCAGAGGGGTAGTGGACTCTACTAGATTAAGATGAATTGTTTCACTAAGAGCATTAGCTGGTCATGTATATGCCTAACTATAAACTATCAGATGTTGCATAACAGTTACCAAAAGCAGACAGAACTATTTCTGTAGTAAAAAGGATTAGTGTACGAGGGATGACTTCGTTCCACAGTAAACCTGGGGCTGAACTGAAGGAATCAAAGGCATATATAAAAGTTATCAGGTTTCAGCTCAGTATAAAAGGATAAAGCGATTACACTCTGTCATGTTTAGTATACCGCTATAAAAATATCTCAGGTGTGTACGAAACAGATGATATGTGCAGTAGGAAAGAATTCCTGCTGAGCCCGACCAGACAGACCTTCAGGAATGCCACAGGAGGCTCCCATGATCCCAGTTCATGTTCTGTTCCCAAAACAACAACAAGCACAAAAATGTGAAAAATCCTGCAAAGGAAGCAGAGGGGGGAACAATGGAGGAAGCCCTCAGCGTAAACAGGTAGGCCTGAAGCCTGCATGCCCCTCATTCCAGCCCTCCACCCCAGAGATAAGAAACAAGCCAATGTTGAAAACGAGAGGGTAAAAATGGCCGGCCACACCGATAGATCAGCCCAGGTCCTGCCAAACATACCTTAATCAGACTGAAAATAGAGACAAAGCTCTGCACTCAATGTGTCATGGTAGGTAATGGCAACAAATGTCTCAAGCTCAATTTGTCACATGAACTTCCACGCTACAGTTATAATGAACCAGGTGGTGATATGAACGCTTTTTTCTTCACATGATTACAAGTGAAATCACACACTGCTATGACAGAGATATCTGCCTCTGCGTTCCGGGTGTATTGCCACTTCAGCCCGCGTTCTATTTTTGAGCTCTTGCGCCTATACTGCAACTAATTGGCGCCAAGTTAGATTCAAACCTATGCTGTTAATGGGAAAAAATGTGTGATATGTTTTGGCCCTTGTGCTCTTTCTATATTTGGCCCATCGTCCTCTTTGCAGCTGCTCCTCCAGATCCGTCTCCCTGTGTTCCCATCAACCACCTCTCCTCAGTCTGCATATATTGCTTCAATTCAAGAGGCAGTCTCTGTCAGCTTCTCTTTAAAACAGCACAAATACATTCATAGCCTTAAAGAAACAGGAGATTTCTCTGATGTGGATCCCATTAAAAATAAAATAGTTCTCTCATTTTTATCAGCTCTTTGAAGGAGTTTGAATCTCCAGTATGACATCTGTTAGGAATACAGTTAAAGGTGATACTGTGACCAAATGTTGATATTCGCTTCGATTAAAAGTTGATCTAATAACAACTCCGATCTTCCTTGAACTTTCGTTGCACTAAAAATCATGTTTTATTCCTCCAGAAATTGGATAAGAGTTAAAAAAATGTTGATGAATTCCGCTTTTCCTTTGGGATTCATTAAGTGTGGATTATGAAGAATGTAGCTTGGCTCAAGTTGAGACAAAAATATGCTTCGTATTCAAAATTCCATTCAAGTTACATGATGTTACATCTATTTTTCCCTTTCAACTTCCAGTGGAATTCCCATATTCTGAATGAATCCCTGCCAAACAGGATTCATAAGGTCACACCACCAACCATCCACTCCCCTCCAAAACCCCTCACACAGCAGTCCGAGGTCCCCACCCCGTCCATTTTGAGCACTCCATATCAGCTGTGCCAAGCTTTTAATCTGCCTGGTGACATCCCAGTGTTTCCTGCATAGGACACAGGGAGAGATAAGCACGCTCCTTTGTGTGGTAAATCACTCTGCACTCCCACTTGTTCACTGATATCACCATTATTCAATTAGGCTCCACTCGAACAGACCACTTTTTCTGGTAATTAGAGTCTAAGGCTTTAAGGCTGTTAGCACACCATTTTTTCATGCTCTTAATCATTTTCCGTCGTTTCATAATTACTTTTTTCCCCTCTCAAATGCTCTAATCGTTCAGTGACATACACAAATATCAATGACCAAGACTGTTTTGAGGCATTTGTAATACTTGTAATATATTCTGTAGTATAGAATTCTAAATAATTTTTTCATCTCAGTGTCAAAAACAAGGAGACACAGAAATTAAAACTGCAACTTAGATTTATTAACTGAAAAGGTTTTTTCATCTCACTGTGTACCCAGGTCACAAAACCTTACAGACAACTCAAACTTGAAATTAATTTAATTATTAAGTGATTAAGTTTAAAGTATTTGAGCAGTTGCTCATTTTCATTACCCAGAATAGCACCAAGTATGAGAGTTAACTCACACACCACCCCTAGTTTTACTGGCATGCCTTGGGCGACTACAATTATCTGATTGGCAAAAACTTTAGATAACTGAGCCAAGTCTACAAGAAGAAGAAAGAAAACTAAATCTTTCATTAAAACTATCTCCACATTAGCTACTTACAACATTTTTAATGTTAGTTCGAGGGCCAAAGCTTGGATCTTCTTAGAGAAGCAATGATTTGGGATTGGACTTGTCACTGTGTCATGTTAACATGTCATCTGAACACATTATTGTTCATTTTTGTTATTCTAAGAGTTGTGCAAGCTCTTTAAGTGGGATCAAAGAAATAAATTAGAAATAAATTTCCCAACATATCCCTTCTATTATCAATGTTAAATACCCAGCTGGATGAAATTATTTGTAGTCTAAGAAATTTTATATTTTTTTGCAACTTTGATGAGGGGCATGGCTTCCGTTTTCAAATCACGTTTACCTCAGTTAAAAAAAGTTGGGTTTTTTTGCCTTTTGTTCTTGGTGTACTGCTAACATAGCATAATGACAAAACATCATCTAGGATGGTTGGTGCTACCTTGCAAACAAAAAATGCCCATAAGACATTCATGACATCCACTGTAGGTTTCAACAACAATATTCTCAGTCAGACATTATCAGGACTCAGTGACATCGGTAACAAGGTGCTATTTGGTCTTGGTGTAATGCTCTGAATGAGAATTAAATTGGACTTTCTGAAATCACCCCCTTTTGTCCGTAGAATAATTCATTTTCTCCACCATCCATTTAGGGGAATTTTGGACCTTTTCAAGGATGTAATCCTTGCATACGTTTATAGGTGAATAGTGATAAGTAGCCTACATAGGCCTAGATAAAATAACTTACTGTAGCTGTGTTTTTAGGGCGTGTGTATTGAAACCCCAATGACAAAACAAAATCTACAAATTGCAAAGTAACAATATGCTCATATAAAGAATTTGCAAGACAAGAGTGAATACCTCAGTGAGTTATGTGTTTGACTGTGGTGCGAGGGAAAACTGGGGGTTGAGCCTCAGTCATGTTTATTCTCTGCAAAGTTAGCTTGAAGAGAATTTTATGCTCTGATTTGAATGTCTTGCAAAAACTGTCCCTGTGTCAACAAAGGAAACCCTACAAACAGACAAATGGCCGATGTGCCCAGGGGACCTTAAATGGATGTTCCAGGGATGTTTTTTTTTTTTTTTCATTGGCTGGGTAACTTCCTATGGTGTCTGTACAACTCACCTTCTGAGCATTTGCCACTCACATCAAGCAGAGAAACCCACAGAGATGGGACAGGCCTCACTACTTAATAAGGTGTAAAGAGGACATAGTCATTTCATGTATTTCTTGATGACCATCAGCGCTCCTCATGCATCTGCAGTAATCAGGCTGTCATAAAATAGTTCATACTTGTGTTAATGTACATGTATGCAATTATAGAATCAAACTTGTTACATTATATGTTTTAAATCATTGACAACAATACTCACTCAACTTTACTGACTTAATTAGCTAGCTAGTATTAACCATAGCTAATTACTATATTGTAAAAATATATAAAACAAAAAGGAAGATATTCTTGTAGAGTTGTATATAAAATATTAAATGCTGACTCAAGACAGCCCTTTTCAGAGGGTTTGAAATTTTCTGCTTGCAGTTAAAATGTTTGTAACATTAGCACATCATAGAAGCTAGCTAGTTACAGTCGTTAGCTTATACTACAAGGGCGCTAGAAGTAAAAGTGTTTTTCTCTTTACATTTAGCTTATTTGACAGCTGTAGTCATTGCTAGTTAACTTTGAACTCACGCGTAAATAAATAAAATTCTCCATTTTGCTCAACCTAACTTGATAACATCTTTCCTATCAGTGAATTGATGATTTACAAAGAATGTGAATTAATGGCCCATATCAATTTGCTATTATGTATTTTCACTCGCACTGAGGCTGTTTTCTGTGTCCAGACTCAAACGTACCTTCCAAATTTATATATTAATACTGAGGAATAATTCTGCATAAGGCTTTGAATAACAGTAACTTTTAAGACTTTTTAAAGGAAAGTATTTACTATTATATTACGTTGGCCCTATTTGCCCATACACACACTTATAAGTGTAATTACAGTAAATCCCACACCCACACTGCCTTTTTCTTTTCTTTTTTCCCCTTTATTTTACTTGAATGCTATCAGAGCATCGGCTTTGTGTCACTGGCTCCACCGTTTAAAAAATACAATCATATATTCACAATAGGTTTTCTAGGATAGACTATAAAAGAGAGACATGAATTTAAAAATAATGCATAAAAGGAATAAAGGACATTGCAAAATATTTAGGAAGTCTGTGTCTCTACAGTGTCTGGTGACTGTGATGAAGCTATAAATCAACATCCAAGCCTCTAAACAGAAAAAAATAACATGCAGAGAATGTGAACTATTATTCTCCAAGGGACAGTGGCAGGCAGGGTCCTCCTCACCAAAAGGCTCAATACCATAAGGCTGTTAGCTTTGGAGGGTCCATGGCTCAGGGCCAGTCCGCTGACGGGACAAACTGGCTACACATGACCCAGATAGCAGCACTGGGTGATGAGTGATTTATCCGTCTGTGTTCGCATCAGGCAACCTTCCTCTGATTAAGGGTCAGTAACTGAGCAATGAGCTGAGTGGAGAGGGCGAGACAAGCAGCCTCCGTGAGTGAGACACTGGCATCCTGACTGCCACAGAAATGGTTTTTCCAGACACTGCAGAGAGCACATGTGCTGTGCACCTACAATTACTGCCAGTGGGCATTTACACTGGAATGTGCACGTACTCTTTTTTTTTTTTTTTTGCCATCTCATTAATTCATACATGCTCACACACACTTATAGACACACATACTCACACACACACTGGAGTACACACTAAAACCAAGATAAAGACTTATTGAGCTGGCCTTGACTTTCTCTCGACCTGACAACAAAAGGATGTGGTGGACCTGAGTCGCCCAGTGTTTGACTTGTCTCTGTGGGCTTTTAAAGATCAGTGTTCCTGATGTTCAGGGTTCACAAGCAGGTTATAGCCTCCATCAATTTTGTGGAAATGTGTCTATTGTATGCATGAAAGGGAATTCCAATGGGGGGGGGGGACAACGATTAATTTGACTTTCCTTAAGTAACCTAGTTTCTTGAATCTTTTTAAATCTGTCTTCTGTTATTTGTTCTTTACATTTACTAAAGGGTGATCTCAGAATCAACTGTGGAACAGTTTACTGATAGGGGCTTAGTGAAGTTGAAGTTGTTCATGTTAATTTCATTGTTGAATTTTTTAAGTCTGGACTGGAGACAGAATAATTTATGTTTAATTTATTCTTGTATGGATTTTTTTCTTTTTGGTTAGTGAAAGTGCCTCAGATTTTCATACAGCTGGAGAGATTGTAGCTGCTGAGGGAAACTGAAAACGGTTATCAGTGCAGATTGAAATTTGGATAATACTCCGACAACAATTCTCTAGTTGTCCATATTTTCATGGCATCAGACTCCATCTGATTTTTACAATTTCTAAAACACACAAGGAAACGGGACAAAACCAGGAAATGATGATGTCAGATGTAAAAATCATTCAATATTTACATGGCTTTTCTCCATTTCTTCACAAGCTATTAAAAGTTTTCAGGTCAGAAGAGTACATCCAGATGGCCCACGGTCTCTGTAATAAATAGAGTGTGATGTAATTTTTACAATTATGGATCTCAATCAAATCCAACTTTAACTGTTTAAAACACTGGATTACAACCACAAAATGTCATCATATCAGATAAAAAAAGCAGCCAGGGTGTCCACAGACACACCTACTCACAAAGACTGTACACACTCATATTACTGAATAGAATTTTTTTCATCATGTAGCTTATATTAATATATTTGGAGTAAAAGATAGCTTCTTTTAAAACCCTGTTTGTAGCACAAAATACAAACTTAAAAGCATTTATCAACGCAGGACAGTATTAGCTAATACTTTAAATACCAGGCAGTACGTCACCATGGCAGGATTTATGTCGGGGATTACTAACTTACCTGGATCCATATGCTCCCAGCAGGCTCACGTGCCCTCATCTCTTTACACACTCCAACATTTCACCCAGTGACTGCAGTGATCCCAGTCAGCAATATCAAAGTTACGGCTCAAAATGTCAGGGGGGGGGCTTCATCTCACCTCTGATGCAGCAACAATACATTTACACTGAAATAAATCTATGAGAAGCAGCATATCACTGCAGAGATTATAGATCACATCAGTCCACCTTTTACTGCTTCCTGACACACTTATTTCTATATTTTCCAGTAGCAGTGTCTAAATCCTGATCCTAAAATTTATTAAGAAAATGTTTATTATTATCCCCATGAATGAAAAGAATATATTAGAAAAAATCAATTAAACGTTATCTTAAAAAATAAATAGAATAAACAGAGGTATAGTTTAAAAGAGCTTTATTTATTCTAAGTGTTATTTATATTTATTTATATTTTCTTATTTTTTAGCAAATGTTATGATGAATTATATGTATATGCTATGTAGGATTATAGCGTGTAAAAAGAAATAAACTTACAGTTTGAAGTTATTAAGAGCTACTTGTTTCAGAACTTGTTTGACACGCACAGGGTAAAGACTTCCTTTACTTCATGGAGTCCTGTGCACATCTGACCCCTGGTGGTATTAACCAGCATTGCAAACAACTTGTTTACAGCCTCGAGGAAAACCCAGCCACTCTTGAAGACTTCAACTAAAGAAAACATTAAAAAGAGCCACTTCATATTTGTAGGCTTTACATAAGAGAACTCTGTGATTGTGTTGTCAGTTGTTACAAGCGGGCCAGACAAGGCCCATATTAGAGGAGACAGGACCTGCAGATGGAGGAACACGCTGTCAGTTTCTGGGGAACTGGAAGTGAACTGTTTGCTGTTTCAGTGGAAATGTGTTTGATATTTGTTTGAAGTTCATAATCCAATAACACGAGCACAAATGCTCTTCCTGTGTAAGAGACAGCAGCCAGACTGATAGTGTTACTGAAAAAAAAAAGAAACACCAAACAGTGTCTAGACATTGTTGTGCTTTAGTTTTGTGAAAACATTTCTCTAAAAATATGATCCAAATTCATCTTTTGAATGTGTTTTGCTCAATTTTACATGGTCAAACTTGATGAAAAACGTTGTACTTTTTGTTTTCAACAGAAAATAATGGATAATACACTTAAAAATATATATTTTTTAAATTTGATATGCATTATTAAACAGCATAATGATTAAATCTCATCTTAATATTTCTCAGAAAAAAATCTTCAGCAAAGTTAGAGAAACAAACTATTTAGAAAACAATAATGGATTAAATTTCAATTAGCTACTAAAAAGCAAGGTTTGTTGTTAGATACTGTTAATAGCAAATAATCAGATTTTATCAGCAGAAAAAACAAATGTGTTATCTGTTCACACATACAAACATGCACACAAATCCGCACTCATCCACACTGAAACACAATAAGACAACAAAGGCACTTGACCCAGGTCATGACACTCTGCCCTCTCCCACCTTTATTTAGACTATATTTTTATGTATTTTTATTTTTTAAGGAAGTCCTACCGGTGATTCCCAAAATGGGTTGAGTGGTGTGAATTTCACAGAGCATGACTTCCTCTCCGATAGAGGATGTTCCCAGCCAATCTTTCATGGATGAAGCAAACAGGAGTCATCGGAACAAGGAAGTGAGGACAGGTGCTCTCGGGAAGATTCAAAGATTGACAGAGAGAGAAAAAAACAACAGACAATGGTCCACATTTATCTTCAGCAGCTGAGCTTTTCACCATTGTGAAATTAATTCATTGAGACATGAACATCAACTAATCTTAAATCAAATGTCCAAAGTGGTATTTTCAACATCTTTGTCAGAATGTTATCTGTAAATACAGCCTGTTTGTCGGATGTGTAAATCTCAGCTCTCAATATATTTCCACCATTGATCTTTCTTTTTCTTTTTTTTTGCTGACTACATCAACTACTTAATGCTTGTTATAGTTCTTTAAAACACTTAAAGCATTATTGAATCCTTTTAGCTGTTTTCAAACAATAATCACTTCACCTTTTCCATTTCATGGTAATTGCAGGATTTCCTTTTACTTTTTACATATTTGAAGGTGCTGTCATTTTAACTTTGTTGCTCAGTTTTAGTTGACAGCTTACTCATGAATTAGTCACATTGTACAGTGTTCTGTGCTATTCATCAGTATTGCTCCCTTTACTCACTCGATTCCCAAGAAGGGAGGTCGAGAGTCAACAGGGAATTCTGTAAAGAGGACATAAGACTTAAAGAGCGCAAAGTGTGGTTGTACTCTGCCAACACCTTTTAGCCCCCCAAAGAAAAACACAACAGAGAGGAAGCTGACTTGCTGATGTAGTCATCTTATACTCACTACCCGCCTGGACACAAGCTAAAAATTGTCCTGAATGCCACGAGGGGATTCAGACAAAAGAACAGAGAGTGCTGAGCTGATCAGGAGAGGTCTGGAGTCGATTCAGCTCCCAGAGTCAATTCCTGACTGAAACAAATGTACCCGCCAGTTTGAAAAATGGTCTTTAGTACCAGTCCAGTATGTAATCCTTTCTGTTAGTTCTAGCTTTGTTTTACCTTAATGTAGTAATTTGTGTAACACCACTCGATTGTATCTCTATATTTTTATCCTCTTTTGAAGCACTCTATTATAATTTTTTTCCATATTTAGCACATTAAAATTGAATATATCTATTTTCCCCTCCAGTTTTAAAAGTTATTTTTTAGAAGTGTTCCATTAAAAACGTTTAAACAAGGATCAAGAATATAAAGTCTGTTGCTTAAAGTTCAGGTGTATCATTTTAAGATGATTTAAGGTAATTTGGGAAGTTGTATTTGGGAAGGGAACCTGTTTCCACTGTTACACATGTTAAGTGGGCACATTTTTGCGCGTGAATAAAATAAATTGTGGATGGATGATTGAAAGCTGTTGCTTTCCAAAATGAGAATAAAATTGATTGCACTCCTGGAGATGTGATGTAAGAATAAAACTTCACAAGAAAATAAAAAAATATAGGTGCACACAGCTGTTACACCTTATGATAACACTATGGGCTTGCAAATACAAAAATACTTTCAAACTCATTTGTAATCTTTGTGAATTTTGACACACCAGCTGGCATACTAGCAAAGAAGAAAAAAAATGTGTGGGAAGCTGTTCAATTGATCAGTTCACAGGAAAACCAACTATAACCGAATGGGGCAAAAAACAAGAATGGAATCAGTAGAAAGATAAACTATTGAGCCAAGTATTGAGCACTGAAATGAAATTGACTGTATCTGTGAAACTATATATAGTGGGGCACAACTGGACGATGGTGTGACAGGCAGAGGCCATAAAAGCGATCAGGCCAGAGAGGGACAGCATTTGCCTGGGATTATAAGCAACCAGCCCTGCTTTAGACAATGAACACACCCTCTCCTGCAGCTGTTTCACATGCTGTATTTGCAATCTACTATCAATGACTTAATCAGTTTGGGCCAAGCAGCCTCTCTCTGTTTGTCATTCTCTCTGAAACTGGACAACATGTTTGTTGAAACAAACCAGATTTTAGAGTTTAATGTCTTGCATGTATTTTTGTAGAGACTATTCCTTAACTATACCTTTGCTATTGCCCTTTTTGGTATAAAAGAAAACTCTGTTCATTGAAGTTTAGGCTTCAATTGAACATTACTTTCATTGCTGATGAACCTTTTTGATTAATTATGAAGATTACAAAATGGAAGGAAATGATTTGGATGTATTTTACGTTCTCACAGCCGCTGTAAAAAGTTAAAAAAAACTTTTAAAAATCTCATAGAAAAAAATTAGAGTTAGTTTTGAAATTTGTTGAACTGGAGCAGGATGTTTGTAATTAAAAAAGAATGTTATAAATGGTTATTATTGCTACGCTTTTTTTCAAAAGTGTACAATTGAATTGAATTTTATTGATAAGTCTTGAGGTTTAACCTTTACCTTTTGTAATTAATTATATAGGGTTATAAAATATTAATATCAATTACTTGTGTAGATTGTAAAAATCTCCATTTGTGTGTGCTTATAAAGACTGTTTATCTATGTCATCAATCTTATATCACTGTTAAGAAACTCCTAAAAAGTTGTGAATAAATGGATTGTGTCCTGTTTTTATTGGGATATTGGTTCCCAACTTCATCACCCTGAAGCAGATTCAATGTGTCATTTGAAATATCTTCAAGAAATTTCTATATATTTTTCTAGAATACTTTTAGTTAAATCTGTGGCATCAAATATCAAAACCAGTCATTTAATAAACCTTTTATTTTCAGTGATGTAAAGATAGAAGAAGGAAATCAATTATGGATAATTGCTTGCACCTGGATTCAGCTTATCTTTGCCGTACATTCATTGTTTATTCAGTAAATTTAGCCTGCACTGGTGCTTTCATGACATTATAATGACATTATAATTGCTAGTAAAACCCTCTCACTGTACTTCACTGTGTTTGCACCTGAGTCCGTCAAATACAGCTGATCTTGCTGGTTTGTTGAATTAAAGTGCAGCCGACTTTGTGGGGTAAATGAAGCCGTGTTTGTCGGTGTGTTTGTGAAAGGCAGCTACCTGAGATGAGATTAGGGCAGTGCCATGATTGAGTGCTGCTGTGTTAATGTAGCCGCCCGTGCTGCTGTAATCTCCGAGTGGCTCTCTGCACACTGCTGGCAGCGAAGCCTCAGGACTCACAAACACACACTCAGACACAAACGCACCGGCTGTGGGAACACCTTGATGGGCCTGATTTCCTCTGAGATGTGCTTCCTCTGCTGTGACTGAATCTCTTGCTTTTATCTGGTAATGTCTCAGCGTCTCTGCTTGATAGAAACTTGCCTCTTTAAATCATTATATACATGTTTTAAATTGAATTAAACATAAACAAAACAAGCAGATGACATAGAAAAAGTAATTCAATTTCCCCACTGCAATATTAAAATGAGGATATTTCCTTTTTTGTAATAATTTTAGAATTGTAAAATTTCATTCATTGAGCTCTTCCTCATCAATTAGCCCAGATCAATTAGTCTATGGAGATAATATCACCACTGACATAGGGGGTCTGCCTTGCCCTAAGTCCGTGCAGGTGACCCCCACCCAGTCTGCTGAAGCCTCAGGGATCGAGACCTGAGCCTGTTGTTATGCACCCATTAGTTGTAACAACAGGGAGGATAAACCTGCCACTCAGCTGCAGACTGAATTTAAACACATTCACCACAATTACAGTGGATTCTCCCACATGGCCCAAAGGGAAATTAGTCAGTTGGGGTGACATAAGGGAGGCTAAAACACACACAAACACCTTCAACAGGCACACTATTTTGAACTAAAGGGATTTATAATCAAACAATTTTTAATTTAACGCAAAAAAGACCATGTAACTATGCTTTTTTAATCCTTAATAAGACCGTGGGAAGAGTCAAGAGTATTTACCTTGACATCAACAGCTTTTTTTACATAAGAGAATATTTTAAAACATTCAACATGAACAAAGCACATGAATATATACACCTCTGGAACATGTTTCCTCTAAAGTGCTAAAAATGGATCATGAGGTCAGGGTGATTGACCCCTCTGAGAAGAACCTCTTCCTTTTAAAATAAGGAAAATCTCTATTTATAAATCGGGACTCTCTCTGAGAGTTATAAATATAACAAAATTTCCTCAAGGGGCGGTTTGATCTTTCAAAGGTTTTTGCCTGATAAGTTTGATTCATGTTGAAACAACAGACACGGTTCAGTGGATAAATATATCATAGTCATTCAGTGTGGTCACGGAAATAAAGCCTGATGTCATTACTATGTCGTTAAGCACGAGTGAAGGATAAAGACTGAGATAAACCTCACGTTCTGCAGTGTAAATATGCAAAATAACGTGTCGCCGTTGTTCAGAAGAGGCATAGCGGGCCACGCTGAATTTGAATGGCCCCTAACATTAATCAGAAGAGACTAAATCATTTACAGGCAGGATGTCCGGAGCATAAACTCCGCTACCATGCTGCGAATACAAGGCGCCATGTGTAACACACACATTGAGATTACCTCCATGCTGTTCGGGCCAGCCAGGTCGCTGACGTCCGCTGCCCTGCTTCCAGGTGGGTAAGTGCTGCTACTGGGAGCCCATTCAGCTCCATACAGAAGGATAACCTCCCCCCCAAAAAAACCAAACCATAACGCACAGAAAAGGCTGAATGAAACATTGTTGACAAATGTTAAAATGAGTACTTTTCCCTCTTTAGAAAATTTAAAGACAGTTATTTGAACGCCTTTCACAAAATGAAAGCTTTGTCAAAGGTCATGAATTTAAAAGAATAAATACAGGAGAAGACAAGACTTTTTTGGCAACATTTATTTCTCAAAAGTGCAAAAGTATAAAAAAAAAACATTCAGTATATACATAAACTTTTAAAATAGTGACTGCACAATATTAATTATCACAAATGTACTCCTATCCCTGCAAGAGAAGTAGAGAAAAGTTCAAACCAGTGTTCAGATTAAAATATTCTATGGCTTTACTAACTGTTATTACACAGATACAGTACAAAAAGTCCTCATCAAAGCTGCATTTAAAAAGCTCAGCAGCTTCCTGTATCAGTAGTAAAAAAATAAAAATAGTGAATTTTTGTTCAAATTTAGCAACAGAGATTTGAGGTCAGATCACGTGTCCGTGCAGCAGGGCCTGGAAGGAGGTTAGGAGTTGTTGTAGCTACAGTAATACACAGCTGTGCTGGCGTCTGACAACACTGATGATATGAGGCTCTCAGGTCCTTGCATGCCAGCCTCATGTGGCCCATATGGCAAGCCTGTCATGTCCACGCGTGCTGAAGAGGAGGTCAGATACTGCTCAAACTCACTGCGGTCCACCTCGGCCATTAGCTCGGAGTGGTGCATCTGCTCCATGCTGTCCGCTGAGTGAGAGTCGGGAGGTGGGGAGAGCTGTCCTGCTCCACCAGGGTGCCGTTTGGGGTGGCTGGGGTTGCAGTGCTGGGTGTAGTACATGGCCAAAGGATTGGGGCATCCCATGTAGGAAGGAGGGAGGGTGGCAGGCTGAGGGGGCTGCTCTGGAACTGAGGCTGCGTGTCGGTGAAGGATGGCGTTGCTGTGATGGTTGGAGAGGGTTTCTTGGTGTTGAAACTCTGCCACCTGGGAGTGGTAAGGGTATGCAGGCATCATGTGACAGTCCTCTTGTGAATGTGGAGGAAAGAACATAGAGTCTGACTCTACAGCATCCAGAGGAGACGTGTCAGGTGTGGGGAGGCTGTAGGATTCATAGGAGGGGCCCCCGAGAGCCTGAGCATCCCTGTAGTGACTGAGTGGCTGTGGAGGAACCTGGAAGCTGTGCTCGTGGTAGCCGAGGCCCAGACTTTCCACACACACTCTGCCGTCCCCGGGCATTGTCTGGGCCTGATGATCAGACACGCTGTGTACCAGAAAGCCAGAGTCCAGCCTCTTAATCCTCTTCACCTGCTTCCGCCGCCGGGGCCGGTACTTGTAGTTGGGGTGATCCTGCATGTGCTGAACCCGCAGCCGCTCGGCCTCCTCCACAAAGGGCTGTTTTTCTGTGACAGGAAGGGATTTCCACGATTTCCCTGCAAGTAAAGAGGAGGGTGCACATCAGTGATATGTCAGCAGATACTTTATGCAGTCTGGTGATGCACACAAAAATAGCCTGTTGCCATTTTAGGGGGCAGGGACAGGTTTTTGAGGTTACATCTGCTGCTTGACTCAAATTAACTTTTACACATCATCTGCAGCTTTAACCGTAACACCACTAAGAATTAAAGTCAATTTAACATAATGAAACTGAAAATAATCAAAATGTCTGACTAAGTGTGTAAAAAAATTAAGCTGTAACCCAATGACAAACTATATCTATCTATCAAATAATTAAAAACAGATTTTTTTTTTTAAGATAAAATGTTCATTTACTTACCCAACATTTTGCTCAGCTCGGCGTTGTGCAGGTCAGGGTTCTGCTGCGCCAGCCTCTTGCGCTCATCCTTTGCCCAAACCATGAACGCGTTCATGGGCCGTCGGATCCGGGGTTCGCTCTTCCCGCGACTCTGGCTGCTGGAGCTGGAAGCGCACGGCTCGTTCTTCACCTTGGTGTCCCCAAGAGGACTTAGGGGGTCGGCCCACTGGCAGTGTCCCATTCCAGGCATCATGACTGACATCGCACACCTTGCCTGGATCTGATCGTCGCTGGCGTAACCCGCATCGGGACTACTCATCTCTGTCCAGCTTGGAGGGTTGGAGAGCCACCGGACAGAAGCGACAGCACACCACTAGTAAGAAAAGCTTATAAAAATATAAAAATTTAAATTCGGATGATTGTGGATTTCAGGCTGAAATGAAAAATAATTAGTCACATCCATTCGCTTCTCTCTGCACGCCGCAGGACCGAAAGGTAGAGACAAGTCAGCAGTGAATGTGGACGTTGGTTCTCTATAAACGCGCAGGCAGCCAATCATCATGTGGAGGGAGTGCCCGCTACTACAAAGGTGTAAAAAAGTTCAGAGCACCCCGCCCCCGATCCTTGTTGGGAGCGGTGAGAGCCGCCGAGGAGCAGGTTTAAATTACCAGAGTATGTGACTTTGTGCATTTAGGTTATAGATTCTGTATCGAGATGTAACATCGCATTATTTCACCTACTTTTGGAGGCAAAATGATGTGAAACTATTCCCTCTTTCTAGTTGCGCACAGCTCCGCGTGCTCGTCCGGTTTGAAATGCTTACACCTGCATGATAAAGTTAGGGCTTTTCAGACTCCAATACACTTCATTAGCAGCCTGTGTATTGGGTCGTGGACTGTGTTAAAGGCTAGAAAATCAGGTTTTATGTGTAAAGTAAATGGCTCCCTCGTTAGCAACCTTTACGCACTACTGATCTCTCTCGATGGACACTTTCTTTTATTGAAGCCTTAATGAGAGCCGCTGGACAAAAGGCATTGATTGGGCATTTGGGATTTTCAAAGAGTGAAATCAACAAGAGAAAGTTTAAATCAACAAGATGAAAACCGTAAACTGATGATACTGTTGGTCTTTTGTCTTAGACTGACTTTAAATAATTTACAGTCTTTCAAAAGAATATGGTGAATGATTAAGGGTCTAAAACACTTTAAATCACATTGATATTTGTTTTTATGTAAAAGCCTCATTGGATAGGAAAACCAGAAATAAAGCATTTAGAATGGACTAGTATACTATTTTTTTTTTTATTTAAGCTCCAGCCATTATAACTCTTTCAACAACTCACTCCAAGCTTTGAGGAACAAAAATATCACATGCTTTTCATTAATTACTTTTGCCTCATTAGATGCAGTCAATTCATTGTGTTTTACAATCCTTTGTGTGAGTTTCTAAAAAAAAAAAAAAAAAGCTTGATTCAGAATAAAAATAAAACCTCTTTAAGGTTAAGGCTTTAAGGCTGAGCTCGGGGGAAACTTTTCTTACACTTCACTGAGCAGCTTTAAACTTCTCGATGACATCAGCCACTGATCAAATATAAACTTTATTAACCGTCATGCCACGCGTGTGAGCTACACACATATGTGCAAATGTGTTTCCTTGTTTTTGGAGCAGCTGTACCAGACTAGAATAATGACACAAGGGAAAGGTTAAAGCAACCTGTTGCACCTCAAATGTCCACACTTTGTGTGTTGATGTTGCAGAGAATGAAGCCCCTGTTTGTGGGCAGAAATCCAAACATCACCCACAAGCTGCTGAGCTTCTTATCAGAGCCAGCAGACCCCGACTTGTCAGCTCCATCTTTTCTCGGACCATTCTCATCTTGTTGTAGTCTACGCTCATGTCAAAAAGGGCTGACAGAAATATGAGAGATGCTTATGCAACCTTTGCATGCCCCGAGCAGACACCAGCAGGGACTCCAGAGCATGCCCTCTAGGGGTTCGGGGGAGGGTGTGTTGGATGGAGGTCCAGTCAGGCACTGCATGGGACAGGATCTTGACTATAATACTGTCATCGTCTATTTTGCCACTGATGACCTGATAGGGTTTTCCCCCTTCGTTCCTAAGAGAGCAGAGAAAGAGGGACCCTGTGTGTGTGTGTGTGGTGTCTCTACAAATGCGTGTGTTGACATGGGCGTAGGTATGAGTGTGCCCCGGCCGCCTCTCACTCTGTGTGGGAGTGAAAAATCCTGGCTTTTGATGGGAGAAGTCATAAAGTCTGGAGTCTTAGCCACATTTCCTCTACAAGGTGAGGTTCAGAGTCAACCAAAAGGAGGGGAGGAGGTGGTGTAGAGGATGAGGGGAGGCGACGCGCCTAATATCCCCCTCTCCTCCTCCCTCCATTCCTCCCCCTGTCCCTTCACCAAGTCCCCCACCCCGTGCCTGGGGAGTCTGGGGCTGGGTGGGGGCCAGGGCTCTCGACGCCAGCCTCTGGACTCTGCGCTCAGGGAGAGGTCACTTGGCTTGCTTACACAATGGCATTATCTCAGTTCCAGCCTCGGCTACTGCAGCGGTGAGCACTTCCTGTCCCTCTGCAAGCACTTCCTGTCCTTGGCGTAGCAGCACAAACTGTCCGCCTTCCAAGTGAGTTCTGAAACACAGTTGAGCTGCTGGTCGCCAGTCTTGCTGTATAAATGTCTGTGGGTGGTTTTCTTGGGAATTGCACAATGTGTTTGCTGGCTCCTTTGTGCGGAGCTGCGAGGCAGAAGTATTAGTTTAAATCACAGGGACGGAAGGTGTATATATGTTAGCACTTTGTGCTGATCCCCTGAGCCTCTCGCATTGCACAGGCCTGTGCTTGACAAAGACACAGAGTTCAAACAGTGCACTGCTAATTAGCAGCAAGTGTTGAAGGTATTTTCCTTATTCTGGAAAAGAGCTTATACCAATTTGGAAAACTGCACAATCAATTTAACAATTATGCTAAATAAATTAATAGATTCTTCCAAGAAGACATTGTGAAAAGGCCTACTTTAAGGCAACAAATGCTTTCCTAAGTACTTTTTAATACTTAAACTCAACCAAACAATCACTGAAAGCAAAAGTAGGAACAAGGAAGTCTCAAACTACAGTTAAATGTTGAAAAGCTTTGGATTGGACTGTAAATCAACTCTGGTCAGAACATGATAAAGCTGATAATCATTAATTTCCTGAAAGATACATCAAATGAACTGAAACTACATTACTCAGAGATTGCTAAGAGAGATGAACAGATGACATTTCTTAAAAGTTGACCGTAGTTATGTAGTGAGTGTAAGGGTGGTATTATATGCAAACCTACAATTTTTGCATAAACATAACCAAGTACTTTTGATGCTTAGACTTGACACAAAAACATAAAAGGAAAAGAACAACAGTGGTTTGATGATGGACACTCTTGCCTTGTGAGTGATGTGTAACACAACACAACTTGGCAACTTCTTTGGTGATTGATGAGCACACACTTGTGCAGAATAAAGTAAATGCACAGAGAAATGTAAAATAGTAAGGTGAGAAAAATAAAGGCGCTTTACTCTGCTGACATTTTGGAATATGGACATGTGGTCTCTGTGATGTCTGGTACAGGGACAATGGCAATAGGTACTTTGGGTCTCATAGGTTCAGGGTAAGGCATGCATCTGGATCATTCCAGTGCATGCTACAGATGCACAAGGGATTTGGATGTCTGTATGAATTTGGAGGCCTGATCTTCGACTCTTAGTCCCACAGCAAGTCTTGGGCAGTTTTTACAGTGTGGCGGGATACATTGTTCTAAAAGCTGCAGCTAGCTCTAATTGCATTTTTTTCTTGTTTATGATCAAATTTGAATCAACGTTTAATGATTTTTTTCTGACAGGTAAGGGCAGCCATCAAGCTGTAAAAAACACCACCTTAAAAAGTGAATTACTATTCAGTTTGAGTCATATTTTTGCAATTTGATGAATGAAACACTCTAAAGTTCTGCTTTTGCTATCCATCGGTGCAGAGAGGAAGCTCAGTTTTTCCTAATATAAATATGTTTAACTTTGTTGTCAAGATAGTTGATAACTTTCCATTGTCTATATCTGCATTTTTCTAGCTTTTTAATACATGCTTTAAAATAAAATCAAACAAATTATGTGTTTATGTGCAGTCAAATCAAAGTTGGTTGCAGCTGTCCATCAGGTGTTTATATGCACCACCACTGACACATTATTAAAGCTGGGAAATGAATTGAAGACCATACAGTCTTGGACCTCTTTAGTGGTGTACAGACATCTGTCATTATCAGCTGTTAGATAGGGATTGTTTAGATTGTCTGATTAGACTATGACTTCCTCCAACACCTGCTCTGGAGAGCGGGAGGTGTTTCAGGATAGGGGGAAGGGGTTCTCAAAGAGGAGGTTGAGGAGGGGAGCACATAGCAGGTGTGTGGGAAAGAAAAGAGGAGAGAAACATCTTGTAAGAGATTGGTTCTATAAATAGAAATGACACCTTTTCCTGTAGTTTTGACACTAATAAAGTCATGCATGAAATTCTTTTCTGCTGCCAGCTGTCATTTAAACTCTGCAGAAGTCTCTTCAAACGTATATAGTTTCACATATTCAAATATGACGATTTACTGAGCTGATTTTTTATTAACCTGAAAGTCACCCCACATGAGAGATTGCAGATATGAGAGATCATCCACCGGCTGAGGTGGTTAAATTAAGCTCTCACGCAGGATGTGAGAGTCTCTGTTGGCTTATGTTTTTTCCAGACACCGCAATGCAGCACGTTTTGGACACACAAATGGAGGACTTGAAATTCTGGCAAAACATATTTTTAGAAAAAGAAAAAAAAAAGATGATTGGACGTGTGAAACTTTGCTTGTCACTCACATGCACACAGATGTTTTTTATGTGTTACAGCTAGTAGTATTCCCCTCCCTCTGGGGATTGCTGGGAAAGTTTCCTTGCCCTAGAGCACACACACACCAACCTTGCAGAAAGGGTAGCTCTGGGATGTTGTCTGCCGCAGACAAGTGGGGACACAGAGGAAACTGTCTCCACTCTTGTCCCATTGTTCTGGAGGCGTTAATCTGTCAGAGATCTGCTGGGAATCAGGTGGGAATCTACTCAGTCCTGTTGTGTTTATAGGCCGGTTCATTCCACGTTTAGCAAAGAGGACATTTCGATATGTTCACCTCGTAGCCCTCTGCAGCACCATCCTGCCCCCACCTCATGAAGATGCTCCAGTGATAAAACTATTTCTTGTTTGGCTTTTGCTGCTCAGTTTGGAGATGAGCACATCCGCCCTATCTTCTCGTCTCGCCCTCATTCTCTCTATGTTTTACAAAACTCCAGCTCTGGTCCAAGACAAATCTTAAATATGCCTTTAGTCATGCTAACATGAGGATGTTTGGAAACTTTTCACCACAAGTTGTGATGACCTCTGGGTTTACGCTCTGCCAGAGGTCAGCCAACAATAAAGCGGAAGTAACAACTAAAATAATCAAAGTCCCTTTCCTGAGAACATCCATTGAGCTGTAGTTATACCCAGGCGACTAAAAGGGTACAGCAACACAATTTCATTATGTCAGTGATATTATGCCAGGCTTTTGGGCAATGGTTTCAGAGGTAGAAAGGACTTTTTCAATCTTTTTCTTCAAAGAAGATGGTAATATTTCTGAATAATTATTGAATAATTGAATCATTATTCAAATATAAAGATCAGGAAAAGAGGAAAAAAAGAAGCAGGTTATGGCTCCCTTACCTTAAATACCTATAGTATGCTCTTTCTATAATAAGTAATGTTTTGTTTGTCCACGTTAGTCTTTGTCATAACTGGTCCCAGGAGCTGACATTACGATGTAGCCTATCTACAATGACTGCTTAGGCTGTCATACTGGTGATGAAGGGTGTTTATCTGTAAGAAACTTTATTATTATTATTTATTTAAAGATCCATTTTCAATTAACATTAGCATTAGCCTTACAGCTAGCAATACAATGCTAAAGTCTAGTGTGTCACATTATGACACAGGGTCCCGGTAAAAATGTGTCGTGTAGTTAAAAACAAGGCAAAGCATAAGTTAGGGATGTCATTTTAAACAGAGTAAGGGTAAATATTTTTGCTTTTAGCTAAGCAAGCAATATTAAGCTTGTAGTATCATATTAAGTTGATTAAGAAAGTGATTTAGCATTTCAGTCTGACCAGAAAAATTGTAATTGCTATGTTTGTATATGTCTGAAAAAATACAAGTGTCACAGCCTTTGGTCGCAAAACGTGCAAAATATCGCCAGGTTGTTGTTTTGTACAAGGCAGCGTTAGTTTTATATGATGGGAATTATTAACGTAATATGCCTGGGTTAAAGCAAAACTACTCGGCTTTAGCAGATTTCTGGCACACTTCTGACAAAACAAAATAACAGAAGAATTTGTGAATGAGAGCAGCTTTTTATGGGCTGCTTGTGTGGCGCATCCCTATCAATTTTAGTTTACTTGAGTGTATACATGCAGAAGTAATACAAGCTCCATTAATGTTATCAAGATATCTTTGTCCATGTTCAAGGACACTGATTTTGTATGATTTCAGTTGGACTAACCTGTTTGCATTTATTTTAAAAGTTCATTTTTAAAATAACATAAATATTCTATTTTTCATTTCCAGTAAACATCCTGAATGAGTACATTTCTATTATTACTGTGTATTTGCAAAACATAGACATCAGTTTTAACCCTAACTGTGTGCTTTCATCTTCTTAGTCTAACTATTTGCACATGAGAAAAAACTAAGTTGTTATTTGAGGGGGAAGTAAAAAATTGAAATGACTGTTGAAAACATGCCGTTTAAGTCTCAGGGTAGGGATATCTTGTATGAGAGTCAGTAAAGGTTAAGATGTGTATCAACGAAAATGTCCAACTATTGGTCCAACCAGCATAAAGCATAGAGCATTCTTTCATTATTTTTCTTGCAATGGACATGAATCCTGCTTTTTTTCCCTCCAAATTTTGCATTCAATTCAATTCATCTTTATTTGTATAGCGCCAATTCACGACAATGTCATCTCAGGGCGCTTAACAGACAATCAG